>CM034352.1:31861854-32423887 GCA_019925275.1 Mytilus edulis
ACAAATACTTCGTTTAATCAGGTTGAAGTTAGAAACAAATGCAGCGTTTGTACTAACAAACGACAAACTGCAGACGTATTTTTAGCGTTGGCATAGTTTGTCAAAGTTTATGTAAAATTTGCAAACGTATGTTTGAAAGAAATGATCCTTGTACCGTGTGGTGCGTTTTCAGATTCATTTCTCAACAACTTCCTGTGAACCGAAATATTTCGGCGGGGGTATCAACGGCGGCAAGCTTACAGTTTAACTTGCTTAAATTTTATTTAAGTCAGTTTATTGAAATAAAATTGAAAATGGAAATGGGGAATGTGTCAAAGAGATAGCAACCCGACCATAGAAAAAACAGCAGCAGAAGGTCACCAACAGGTCTTCAATGTAGCGAGAAACTCCCGCACCCGAAGGCGTCCTTCAGCTGGCCCCTAAACAAATATATACTAGTTCAGTGATAATGAACGCCATACTAATTTCCAAATTGTACACAAGAGACTAAAATTAAAATAATACATGACTAACAAAGGCCAGAGGCTCCTGACTTGGGACAGGCGCAAAAATGCGGCGGGGTTTAAACATGTTTATGAGATCTCAACCCTCCCCCTATACCTCTAGCCAATGTAGAAAAGTAAACGCATAACAATACGCACATTTAAAATTCAGTTCTAAAGAAGTCCGAGTCTGATGTCAGAAGATTTAACCAGATAAAATAAACAAAATGACATTGTTTTTGCAGAAGATTAATTCAGACATTAACGTACTTTGGCTTCCCATTTGTTCCACTGTGTAGGATAACTTATTTACGCATTACATCATTAATAATTACCAATATTAAAATGCTGAAATGCAAGTTGTATACTTATTATTTTACTAATTTGCGTTTTGGTTCCGTTCAAATTTGCTGTTATAGCATGTATAGATTCCTTGATTTTCATAACTTAGACTTTAACGTATCTAGTTTCAGTTGTTTTAAAAATACTAGTCAGTAAAGAGCTAAATATTTTGCCTTCCAGCAGAGCCAACAATTAAGCATCAGACGTATACGTGATACATTAATCATATATATATGTAATATCAGCAATGGACTCCTAGACTTTTTCTCCTTTTATAGCCGACTATGCAGTATGGGCTGTGCTAATTGTTGAAGGCCGTACGGTGACCTACATGTATAGTTGTTTATTTCTGTGGCATATGGTCTCTTATCGAGAGTTTTCTCATTGGCAATCACACCACATCTTTTTTTTAAACGGACTCATTTAGCATTTGTTATATTCTCAACGGTTGAGAAAAACTCCATGGATGACAAGTCAACTGGGGTTTTGAGTTGAACATTTTGATTGTGTATGTTTATTTGGGTTTGAATAGGATTTATATAGAAGAAGAGAGAATATATATGGACAAAAAGTGCACAACAAAGGGCCAAAAAAGAAAATAAAATAGACACCAAGAAAACAAAGAATATAGAATAATGGGGAAAAATATGAAGACTACAGAAAAATTACTTACAACTATAAGACAATATTCAAGACCCTCGTATGTGTTCAAATACAATCTGTATACACTATAGTATATATCTTGCTATAAAGTTCCGTTCTCAATGTTATTTGCTCGAGCATGACTGTCTGATTCTATTTAATTTTTAAATTGATGTCCAGTGGCAAACATTTCTAGAGTCGTGTCATTCAGGAAGTAAATATAAGAAAAAATGAATCTGTTCATGCGCGGGTTGGTAAAAATAGAGCTCCCTACATATATCTTGTTTAAAAAAAATATTTATTTTACTCAGCTATCTTCAAGGCACTATCTTCTGCTGTTACATGAAATTGTGATACTGTGAAATTGACTGATTAGATTTTATTTTAGATTGCCAAAGTTTGAAGTAGTAGAGACCATTTCCGTGACCTGTGTTTGTTGCACTCTGTGGGTAAAATCCAGTAGTTTTTTTTTTTAGCCTACTGAGATTTTAATAACTTATTTTCGAATGATGGAACCATATCAAAATAATAAATTGAACACGGGTTTGACAGTCAGTAAACTGTCACACAAGAAATAGATTGAATGTTGCATGTACACTAGTCCAATTTGTAATGTTGTCTTTACGTCCTTCCACATTCTTTTTTTTCAAAATCCGGGATCCGCTTTCGAATATATTATGGGAGTCTGTCAATGGAGCCAGAGATACATTTAACGACCTTGACTGGCTACACAACCCTTGCACGGTAGATAAATACATCATACACAGATACACTGGCTGGTTAAAGGGACAATAAACCAGAAGTGTAAATTGCCCCAGGTATTTTAAGTATATTGTGTGTAATGTGTCAACAGCCACGTGTTAGTAAATTCAAAGATAATCAAAATGATCTAATTCACGTAGTAATCTACCATGCAGCTACGCATCATCGCAAACAACTAGCTTTGCATTGTAAGATATTTGATTATACTCCCGCTTTGAAAAAAAAGGGGGGGTATACTGTTTAACCTCTGTCTGTCCTTCCGTCAGTCCGTCAGTCCATCAGTCTGTCAGTCAGTCAGTCCGTCCGTCCCATGAATATTTTTCGTCACATTTTTGTCAGAAACTACACTACCAGAATTTCTGAAATTTGGTTTCAGGCTTGATATAAGTCAGCTATACCGTGTGACGCGTTTTCAGATTCATCACTCAACAACTTCCTGTTTACCGAACACTTGTTTGATTTTACACATGATAGCCAAGTTGAACATTTTTCGTCACATTTTTTTCAGGAACTACAATACAAGGATTTCTGAAATTTGGTTTAAGGGTTAATATAAGTCAGCTATACCGTGTGATGCGTTTTCAGATTCATCACTCGAAAACTTCCTGTTTACCGAACACTTGCATATTTTTACACAATTAATATTATCCACTTGCGGCGGGGGTATCATCAGTGAGCAGCTAGTAGCTCGCAGTTTCACTTGTTTTATATAAACCAACATCAAATGCAAAAGAAATATTAGAGATGGACATTTCTGATTAACTGGTGAATTAAAAATTCCATAGAAATCTCATTTATCTGGGTTTATTTTTCCAAATTAGTCAGTATAATAGCTAAGTCGAAGTGTTTGGTCCGAGGTTTTGTCTTAAAATGATTAGCCGTGTAATTTTTTTTCAAAAAACGAACGGCAAATTGTAATTGAAACAAAAAGAAAATAAAAAAAATAAAAGTTATTACCGGACCATAGGTGATCATAGGTTGATGAATAATCATTTAATTTGTAAAATGAAATATATTTATGACCATTTAGGCACACATGAATATTCAATTCATTAATCGATCGAGGGATACCAGCTATTTCTCCGCGCGTGGCCCTGATGAAGCTCAGAGCATTTCACACAGACGGGCTAAGAATGTAAAGTAGTGAAAATATATAATTTATTAGCTAGCACACCAGTGGCGGATCCAGAAAATTTCATATGCACTAAATGCATAAGAGGGGGCGGGGCGGCCGCTTCAGTTATTCCCTCTATAATCAACCAAATTTTTTTTCCAGCAAAGGAGGATCTGTGTCCTGCATTCTGTATAAAAATGCTAAAAATCATAGGTATTAAAGTTTTATTCTGCTGGACAAGAGATCACCATCGATTTTAAATTTAGAGTATCAATTCTCTGCGTGTCGCCATGTCTATGAACCACAAAGGACCAAAACCATAGTAGCCTTATGTAGTCGTAATCGCGTGTCGATATCGTGTCAGTCGTACGGTTGTTTTGTCCGACTAACTAACTTGATACGGAAAATGGTGGTTTTTTTTTTAAAAGTAACCAAGGTCTGTCGTTTTTAACTGTTTATATGGGAATTGGTAAAAAAGTCATAGTTCAAAGTCATAAATGAGCGTAAATAAGTGTTCCGTGAAAATTGTTTTCGAAAATCTAATTTGTTCATAATTCTTTTATGTAATAAACTTATTTAAATAAATTCGTACCTTCCCTTGTCTGATCACCAGCATGGCTAAAGGTATTACTCCCAAATGTATTGTGAGGTGACACGTTCAGGTATTCAAGCGATTTCCTGTCGGACTTGCAAGTTCATGCATCGCTTCACTTCTAAGGGTATTGATCAGTGTATACGACCGATAACTTGAAACTTTCCATTTTGAACTATCAGGTGTATAGTATAAATCTCTGTCTTGCGTGTCCGATATACTAGTCATTACTAAACGCATAAGGTTGTTTATAAATTACATTTCTGTTGTAAAGAATATTGTTTATAAAAATCTAAATAATTCCAAAAAAAAAAAAGATTTGATAAAATAAAAATCTGTTTTCACATTTTTTAGGGTAAATTTGGGGAAATGTAAGTACTCGTTCTCAAAAGTGAAGGACAGTTTGAAACATTCAAGAAATATTGATTTAACAAAAATATACGCACTAATCGACCATTCTTTTATACGCCTTGATAGAAAGTTATGGAACTATAGATAGTTGCAATTCAAAATTATATACATTTTTACATTGAACATAAGAAAGAAACATACATTTTGTTTATTTGGGTTAAAAGTTTTGTAAATAAACTAGTCCTCGTATGACAACAGTATGTTATCATGGGATGTCGATGGACGAAGAAGAAAAAGAGAACTTATTTGAATTAAATACAGGTCGATATTTAACTTGCTTTGGGTTCATCGAAGTTATGGACATAGTAAAATCACAGATTTCTATTTCAACAAGATTGTTCTCAAACAAAGGAAGGAGTTCGTCATCACAATTGTTGGCTATAATGTATAATGATGTGAACATGGTTCTGAAAGTACATTATGCCAAATTTCCTGTTCCGACATGCATGTTATATATGCCACTGGACAAACACTAATTATCCCCAAGGGATGTGAATATTTTGCTGGAAAACTATTGAGTATCAAAGTTTCAAATTAATTTCGGGATTTATTTTCCTTCTTGGTATTCAATATTCAATAACAGAAAAAAGAATAAACAGTTTGTCCGCTAAATAGGGGTATTCTTGTTATAGTTATATTAAAAAATAGGGATAAATGACATTAAATTAAAAAATCTTTTTTTTATACATCGTTAAAAAGATGTGTGTCTAAGGTGAACGACACAAGAACCCTGTAATACTAGTACGAGAGTATAGCATGTAAACATTCCTTCTCAATAATATGGTTGTATTGGAAATCTTTTCATACAGATTGACAACTCATGGTCCGATATGCATGTAATATTTGCCACATGACGCCCATAGTTCTTTCTACCATCATCCTCTTATTCTTTGATATTGCTGTAAACATCGATGGTTCACACCAAAACAAAATGGGAGTAATGTACCTTCTGATAGCTTGTCCGTGTTATACACTTGTGAAACTTAATATATAGACGAAATTTCGGTATTGAAATGAATCTACATCTCACAAACCGGATTTTTAAATAACGATTTTGAGCAATCGTTGTAGGTTCATGAATATTCATATGGTGCTTTTCTTTAGCGCCAATTGGAAAAAACGTATCTTTAAATAAAGTTTGCATTATTAAACATATTCCTCAGAAATCAGTTATCATAAAACCATAAAAGTTATGATAAACCTTGATAAAACACAGTTCTGTTATCCTAAAACATAAAAGAATGCAACTACTTATGTAAACTGGAGTAAAATTATGAGACAGTTCTAAGCACTGTACATGTACTATAGTAAAGTTGTAAGTCTGTTCTGTCACAAAACTTGTAAGCGATGGTCCATGCAGTTATATTCATGTCTGGAAATGTCCCTGGCTGTTTATCCAAAAGATATAGTCTGGTTTTTTTTCTGTTTCCCATCGTTTTTTGAGAAATGCATTTAAGAGTGAATCGTTAACTGGGTAAAGACCAGTGGCAAATATCTCTGTGTACGTTCTGTCGATTTGGGAAGATATTTTCTAATTCATTTGAAAATATCCATATGTGTTTGTAATGTTCAATGCTTGGACTTTCAAAAGGCGCAAATAAAGCTAACTAAATATTATTTTGATAAAAGAGGTAATACAACAAATTTAATTTTTCAAACAAATAATTCTGTAAACATCGCGTGTGAGGGTTTACACGGAGTTAAAAGAAAAGACAACAGGGCAAATCTGATAAAAAAAATCCCGGAAATTAAACTTAAGAACATTAATTGAAACCCCCTCCTCAAACAAATGTACCTCATGACCTGTATTATGCTGAGGTACAATTTTTTTGGTGAAAAAAATATAGATGCTGGAAGTGTTTCGATGTGCTATTGGAAAATCCTTTGAAAAAAATGGGTAGGGTTCACCAGGCCACGGCTTAGGTAGCACTTCACAGAAAATATAGTTACAATTGAGCCACAGAATGTTGAATAACCTCCCAACCCTGGCCTTCTAATACGTTAGGCCAACTGTTAGTGTCATACATGCAAAACTACAGACCTATCTACGGAGTGCTACCATACTCACATGCTACCGATACTAGTATGCTGAAGAAGTAATGAAATTAATAGAACCAGAGCCGGATTTAGTGGGGAATGGCGTTGATGGGAGTTTTTAATAGTCTTGATTTGATTGATTGATATACATGGAAGTTTTTAACGAGGCCATAAAAAAGAATAGGTTTGTTTGCCCAAACCCTACCTACCAAGAAAAAAGCTGCCTACTCAAATTCTTTTATTGTCCTGATTTGAAGAAGTTTTTTTTTAATCAAATAGGCATGATGACTAATAAACACCCGATACCACAATTTCTTTTTTTGTAAAAAGAAAAGAAAATGCCTACCTACCTACCCACTGTCTTAACCTTTGGGTAGGGTTTGGGCAAACCAAAATATTTTTAATTGTGGCCCGACACTGACACAATGACTGGCTATACAACACATAGAAGTTTTTGACGACAATGACTGCCTATACAGCCCTTTGAGTTTCTCAGTCGGCTATAAAGGGGGAATGACACGGTGTCCGCCCCCTTTTGTTGAAAAATAAATATTGATTATGTAGGGAATCACTTGAGAATGACTGGAGCTGGTCCTCTCATGACATTATCAGTTAGTCTCCCCTCTCCCTTATATATAAAAAAAATCTGGATCTGCCACTGAGAACAAGTTTAATAAATTAAAAAAAATAATGTGTCACTAGTATACACGGATGCCCAATCCGCACTATCATTTTCTATGTTTAACAGACCAGGGACTTTCTTTACTTAGTATAGAAAGTCCCTGAGTGGACTGACGGAATGAGGTAATTTTAATTTGGCATTAAATTTAGAAAGATCATATCATTGTGAACATGTGTACTAAGTTTAAAATTGATTGGATATCAACTTCATCAAACACTACCTCGACCAAAAACTTCAACCTGAAGCGGGACAGACGGACGAACGAACAAACGAACAGACAGACCAGAAACAATGCTGAGAATGGAACATCCTAAGTATATATTTTTAATCTTTATTGCAAAATTACACCCATAAGGGTCAAGCAATATAAACAAACATTTGTAAATACAATGTAATATAAGGTAATCTTATACACTCCCAGTCCTGAAACACAAACAAAATTAAAAGTCATCTGATTGCAATCTTATAACTGTTAATACTGATGAAGTCGCTTTATAATTGATTTATAAGATACAAGTTGTGACCTTCGAAATTGTTTTATATTATTTTATTTGTATATTTTCCTATAGACTTTTAAGGTACCTCCGTTGTCCTTAAAAAAATCCCTTCCATAATATCCAAAACTTCATCGTTGATTTGAAAAAAAAATGATTTTCGATTTTCGATTATCAATTGAAATGAACCTACTAGAGCCTCAACTTTCAAGCGCACAATAATGTCAATCATTACACATCACTTTAACCCTGAATTGACATTCCACAATCGGTCAGTAACATCACCTGTGTTTATAGTTACAGGGTTATTCCCGCCGTTGGAAAATCCCGTGCAGTCGACACAATTGATTTTTAACATTCTCTATCATGAGCGAGGTCTAGTTTTAGATCAAGTACATATATTTTTAACGTTAATTATTTAATTATTAAAAAAAAAACGTATCATCATTCCTTTTCTTTCCTTTTTTTTTTTGCTAGTATAGTAAATAAATCTCAGTCCCGGAATGTAGATACACTTAAAATTAGACCTGGAAGTGCCTTCTTATAAATGGAGAAACTGTCTTTCACATTAAAAATTTAAAAGAATATTATCGCTCAGGCATATTTTTAATTTTGTAATAAGATGATTGATTGTTGGTTGTTTAACTTCCAGTGGCAAATATTCCATAAATGTCAGGACGAACTTAGTTTTAAGATCGAACTCTCAAAAAATAATTGAAAAACAGTAATGATGACAGAAGAACTTTAATACGTGTGAAATAACCATCCAATCTTTTAAATATAACTTATTTATATTTCAAAAAGTAACAGATTAGTTTACAAGACGTGCATTGACGTACTTTCATATCTTTAAAATGGAACTTCTTTGTCTAAAAGACAACCAACGAGTTGTCGAAATCCAGTTGCATGCATACTATATACATACATATGCATATTATGCAGCGACGATCGTTGTATTACGTTACATACTGCTATACCAATTGACCCCTGATATCAACTAAGGTTAGAACTTCCTATAGGCCGTTCATTTTATTTTTGTTCCAATAAACGGTTCTTGAATCAATTATAATTTCTGAAGTATTTACGATGAAAGCATTATTCTCAAATCGTCTTACACAATGATAAAATTGTATTTATACCACAATTGAAAAGTAATTTAATAAAACAAATGACAGATGAACTGATTAATTATAAAGATGAATGTATGTCCATATGCTCATATATATATACACATTCGGACTAAAATTCGCAACTTGGTATTATCTCATCGTAGCATATTGTTAATGTTGCTAATATATGCCTTCAACCCCAAGAGGTATAAATGTGCATTTCATTCTGAAAGATGAATGGATCAGCAGGTGATCAAGATCGTTTTAAAAATTCCTATTTGCCAATGAAGTTTAAATGATCTTCGGCCTCAGACATACACATGTATTTTTCAATCATAAAAGTAAACCTTTAACCCCGAGAAATATTTAATCTGTTTCTCTCTAAATTTACAGAAACATTATGTTATAAATTTTTGAAAATTCCGTATATCTCAATCGATTAATGATAGTTCTGTAAACTTCTACATATATTACAATCTGTACATCAATACAACCGTCCCTCACACTTTTATACGGATTATACAACGATCAATTAATGATTGAACGTCGCTCACGCATAACGGATTATACAACCGACCTTTTAATAACCGTCGCTCACGCATCACTGGTTCTATCAATGACTCAATACACACCCGTTTTATCGGACAAACGGATAATTCCCTGAGACACGGAAAATCTTCGGAGAACCGCAAAATATTCTGTAAAACGGAAAATCTACGATGAACCTCTATTTATTATCCGTTCCGCGGAGATTGGCCAAAAAACACCGAATATTTTACAAAAATCGCGGTGATTTTCCAAATAGGTCTGCCAGTGATATAGCCCAAAAAATGTATTTTCCTGAATAAAAATTGGGTAATTATTACATAAAACCAGAGACATACATGAAGTATACACATACAAAATGTATATATATGTCTCTGATAAAAAAAGAAATTACAGTGCTTATCCAGTGACCTTTGGGGTATCAGATTAGCAAAGACTAAAACAGTTTACCAAATTGCAGTTAGATTTCTACCCTAACTAACTGATCAACTGGTAAAATATTTTAGCAGATTGCTCAAGTGAAATTTTGTTAGTAAGAAGTGTGTGCTGTAAAATAAAAAGTAATACTTACCATCCAGAGCCATTTAGTTGATACCTTTGTCAATCATTTCTAACAAAAATAATATCTTACTATAGTATGAGTCACTGAATAAAAAGGTCTAATTTTGACATGGAAACTTCTATCATAAATAAATATTATAAATGAATAGTTCAAAACATTGATTTGTAGGTGTATGTTTTATAGCTTTGTCTTCTTAGAGAAAGTTATTGTGCAATTGTGATTCGAATAATATTTTCTAACAAATTACTGATCTGCTGGCATTAAAGGGAAATAATTTACATTACTGATAATCAGCAAAATTTTGTTCTGTCTGACAAATATCAAATTTCCCCCATTTAATTTGTTTGTAACATTATTTCTGTGATTATTCAACTTTTATCCTCTGTTCTGAAAAGAACCATGAAACTTATTTAATGATGAAAGACGATTTTAAATTTTGAAAAAAAGCTGTTAAAACCCTATTATTGAACACATTCAAAGTTCTATAAATCATTCAAATTCCCCTTTAAATTAAGAAGATATCACCAGCCCAGTAATCAGCAATTTCATTTTGACATGCATTTTTATTGATAGGGTAAAATTATAGATTAACAGTTGTTTTGCAAAATGTTGAATTGTTCAAAGTATAAGGGATTCTCTTCCAAGGAGCACAAGATAACTTATAAGCAGTATTTTGAAAAACCTTTCTAATCTGTGTCCTACATGCCCTTCAACTTCATACTAATTTTGCATTTCAATTTTTTTTATTCAAGTCGTGTTGATGATTTTTTTTAAGGCAAAACCATAAGCCTGGTATCATTGATTAAATTTTTAGTGTACATTTTAACTCAATATAAATTATTTCCCTTGAATGCCAGCAGATCAGTAATTTGTATAGAAAATGTTATTCGAATCACAATTGCACAAGAACTTCATCTTAGAAGACAAAGCTATATAATATACACCTACAAAACAATGTTTTGAACTATTCATTTATAATATTTATTTATGATAGAAGTTTCCATGTCAAAATTAGACCTTTTTATTCAGTGACTCATACTATAGTAAGATATTATTTTTGTTAGAAATGATTGACAAAGGTATCAACTAAATGGTTCTGGATGGTAAGTATTACTTTTTATTTTACAGCACTCACATCTTACTAACAACATTTCACTTGAGCAATCTGCTAAAATAATTTACCAGTTGATCAGTTAGTTGGAGTAGAAATCTAACTGCAATTTGGTAAACTGTTTTAGTCTTTGCTAATGTGATACCCCAAAGGTCACTGGATAAGCACTGTAACAACATTGCTCCTTTGATCTCACTTTTTTTTTTAAACAATGAACAATTATTATTATAGCAATACACTAACCAAAACATAATTTAAGATTTATTCAGCACAAAAAAAAGTTTGTGAGAATTGAGCTATATTTTGAAAAAAAATGGAAAAAATATTTATAGCATGTCGGAAAATACACTAACCAAAACATGATTAAGATTTAATCAACACAAAAAAAAACACTTATTTATAGCAATACACTTACCAAAACTTGATCACAAAATTATTAAACTCGAAATCAATGAAATGGGTGCGAAGGTATTGAGTGCAAAAGTAAAAAAGGTTGAACGTGAATGGGCGCAAACGGGCCTAGATTCAGACAACTGGTGCTATAAAGCTGCTTACCCCTCCCTCACTTCGCTTTTCCCGACTGTCAAAAGCAAAAACTTGTAGCACACTGTATTTGCTTTCAGTAGCTTTCGTCATCAAACATTTTCAAATAATTTTTACCAAGTCAATGAAACATCAATTTTTTATTAATAATTAAAGAAATTCAAAGACATTTAATAACATTTTACTTTCTTTATAGATCAAATTACTTTACAGTTTGTTGCAGGTTATTTAATAATAAGACAATTTTTTATCTCTTCCAATACATTATTTTTGTACTTGTTACTCCAAAGCGGACATCAGATCAATCTTATTTTTGACCGCAAAATAAGTCTGTTACTTCATTAACATAAAACGTGATGAAAGTTGCCCCCAGTAACTAATCAGCTGTAATGTTTAATCCATTCAATGCAGTAAAAACGTAATTTTATATTTTCCAAATAGCTTGTCAAACATTTATTTTGTAAATTATTTTTGTCTGCTATTGAAATAATTTTTACAAAGTATAAATCAGAAATGGACCAGCTGTGAATGAAATCCTTTTTTTTTATATAATAATTACTATGGACACATGAATGGAACAGCTGACAGAAGAATATTGACCTCAAAAGGAAAAATTATGTATTCTGTGCACATTAACAGACTTTTGATTAGATCTATTTGATTAATGTGTATGGATTATGGATTGTTTCTGTTTATTTATAAGGGCCTCAGTGGTGGAGTGGTCTAAGAAGTAACTACTGCAATCACTAGCCAGTCAACACAGGTTGTGAGTTTGAACCATGCTCGTTTTGGTGCACTCAACTCCAATCTTAAATGACTAGGATTGTCAGTTGTCCATTCGAGGGTCAGTGGTTTTCTCCTGGGACTCCCTCCCACACAAATCTCTGGTACCAAGTCCAGAGTTCAAACAAAAATGGGAATTTTGGGGCCTCAATTGGTAAAAATTGCCCCCAACTCAATCTTTTAAGGTTTCATAAAATGTAGGCTAGTATATATATAACAATAACATACATGTACATTGCACATGTATAATTTACCAGCTTAAAGAAATACATTAATTTAGCAGATACAATGTACAAAATGTATTAACATGATTAAGTAGAAAATTCTTGTTCGCTGTATGACCATTCATTAGTCAAGATCTCCCCCAAATGTAATTTTATGTTTATAATATTTCACATGTATACCCAACTGTCTTTGTTCAATTCAAAACTTCAAAAGTAAATGTAAAATCACAGCCCTTGTACACGTACAATATTGTTTTAAAAACAAACTGCATTGATTTGATCACTGAAACTTAAATTAGATTAGATGGAACTATAAACTCTGTCAAGAAACATGTGCTACAGATTTAGAGTACCTACATGTAGAACTACAAATGTATATAATTAAATATTCAGGTTTATAAAAAAAAACTTCATTTAATTTAAAATTTTCAAGAAAGTCTTTCATGGTTCAAAGCTGCTCTAACTAGACATTAACAGATTCTGTTTATGGTTGATCAATGCTCCAGCTGCGAGGCAACTAAGCCACTAAAAGCTATATTTGTTTCCCCTGATCTTCAAATTGTCAATCATGTCATCTGTAAGTTTTCATTTTGAACAAGTTGATATGTTAGAGAAACTTTTCAAGTGTAAAGAGAAAAATATGCATTCAGCTTACATCCATTATATTTTATTAGATTCCCTTAGTTACAATATATATCTTTATGCAAATGCATTGTTTTGATTTATTGATTTACATGTAAGTAAGTAACTTAAATTGTAAAGATAAGGAATTCTTTTTAGGAGAATCAATGAATATATATATTAAACACAAAAGATTCCTTATACATTGTAATAGAACCCTCAATAGATAAGTGATTATTTCTTTTTCTCATTGAATTTTGTTCATTAAATCTGCAACAGTCTTAGATACTTGATGGTAGTATTACATTGTACATGATTAGTGGGAAAATGTAATTGTGTTACTTGAAAAAACACAATTTAAGACAGTAGCTGAAATAGTAGTCTCAGACTTAGAATAAAACATTATTGAAATCGTAAAATACAAAAATAAAACAAAAGTATGGGTAGAATACATATGGAAAGATTGAAGGGAACAAGCACTTCTCTTTTAAGTCTCACCATCATCTCCCTGTCACACAGTGTTAAAAAGTTACTTCTCCCTATGATTCTAGATCTGAAGTACTAGAGTACTTTCAGTTTTAGTAGCCAGTAATCAATGATAAAAAACAATTTGAGCTGTCAACCATATCAAATGGATTCAACCATTACCACAAATACTTTTTGTTTATTCTGATTTTGATAAACATTATTATGTTATTATAATCAATCAAAGTGACTGGTCATCTTTGTCTGTTCATTGACCTACAGAAGTTGTAATAACTTGTAATATAGGAGGGTCTGGATGGGGGGTCTGTTATTCTGTAAACATTTAATTTTCACTCCTTTTTTCTCTAATCTTTAAAAAAAAAAAAAACCCTTTTTTCTCTAATCTTCAAAAAATTAACCCCTTTTTTCTCTAATCTTCATTTTTTTTGTCCGTTATTCTCTAATCTTCATTTTTTAAGGGCATTATTCTTTAATCATTTAACCCCATCAAAACCCTCATATAGAATACACCATGATGTTTTGGCCAAAAGATTGTAATAATTAACTATAGATTTTGTTTTATAAATCATAGATTTGATGGTTATACTATTTCCCAATATTTGATACAGATTACATGTACACAACCTTATAATACAAATGTTGTAATTTAGAAAAGGTGGAGAATGCAAGAAAAAATCTTTGACCTATATTTCCCTTAAAATTACTAATAATTAATTAAAAAGGTTGTATCTGTTAATCAAAAAGCTTTACACACTCATTTTGAATGTAAATTGCTGGAGATAATTGAATGAGTCCTGCAATATTGCACATTAAATGCCCTTTTTATGAAGAAATAAAAACATGCTATTTTTTCAAAACTAAATGATTCATTTTCGGGATTTACCTTGTGTTCAAGAAGTTTTCTTCTTCATTGTTTTAAAATGAAGGGGGATTTTTTTTTTAAACATTGACAATTTCAAAAGTATTTCGTTCATATAGCACCTAACCCCTAATTAAGCAAAGATTTAAAAAGTTCAGGTCCTTCAAGACAGGTAAAATTAAAGAATCAAATGTTCAAATCTAAAATTTCCAAAAAGTTAGGTCAGCTCTCTAAAAGAAAACTGATTCACTAAAACAACAGCTATTGGCTACTATTAAATTGAAAATCCGGTATAGGACAAAACAAAAATTCACAATTCTTAGCCCTTTGCCATATTAATTGCCAAGAAAAAGGCATTTCTGAACACAACATGTTATTTTTGATTGGAAAAAAAAACCGTGAATTTTCTGATATTGACACTATTTGACCATTATTTGGGTATTGACTTGAATCCTGATGTATACATGGGTCCATTGATATATATGTATTGATTCTGTCTGTCTGTCTTAATCATATTGAGACACAATGTGGTATATAGTTATACATAAATGATCATTCAAATGAAATGCTCTGTGTGCTTATATTGTATAAAATTAATTAGATGCCAATACTTACATTCACGCATTAGAAATAGGTATTAATACATGTAGGTAGTAATTCCATTGAGAGCAATTTCTGGTGATTGCAAATGTTTTAAAACGGACCCCCAAGCCCTTGACAAATTTTGGAAAGTTTATCATACTTACACAAAGACTTTCTGTTCTTTTGCATTCTAAAATTTGTTTTCTTGATTTAATTTGGACTAAAATTAAAGATAACTAGTTATATTTATATATAAGTTGACCCATGTCATTTGAACTGGTCAAAAAAAATAAAAAGTTTTTTTTTTATCTTTTGGTCCTCGATGCTGTTCGACTTTGTGCTTGTTTTAAACTTTTGTATCTGGGCGTCACTAGTAGATCTTGTGTGGACAAAATTCACTTCTGGTGTATTAAAATTTTGAACTTGTTGCCTTTTGTTGGCTGTTGTTCGTGTGTTTCTTTGTCAATTGCATTCTCCAATTTATTTATATTGTGAGTCTTGTGGTGTTGAGTTGTCATTTTAATGTTATATTTCACATGGCTATAAAAGAAGGAGGTTTGGCATGCCACAAAAGCAGGTTCAACCCACCATTTTTAGCTCACCTGGCCCGAAGGGCCAAGTGAGCTTTTCCCATCACTTGGCGTCCGTCGTCCGTTGTCGTCGTCCGTCGTCGTTGTTAACTTCTCCTCTGAAACTACCGGGCCAAATTAAACAAAACTTGGCCACAATCAACATTGGGGTATCTAGTTTAAAAAATGTGTGGCGTGACCCGGCCAACCAACTAAGATGGCCGCCATGGCTAAAAACTAAAAATAGAACATAGGGGTAAAATGCAGTTTTTGGCTTATAACTCAAAAACCAAAGCATTTAGAGCAAATCTGACAGGGGTAAAATTGTTCATCAGGTCAAGATCTATCTGCCCTCAAATTTTCAGATGAATCCGACAACCAGTTATTGGGTTGCTGCCCCTGAACTGGTAATTTTAGGGAAGTTTTGCTGTTTTTGGCTATTATCTTGAATATTATTATAGATAGAGATAAACTGTAAACAGCAATAATGTTCAGCAAAGTAAGATTTACAAATAAGTCAACATGACCAAAATGGTCAGTTGACCCCTTTAGGAGTTATTGACCTTTATAGTCAATTTTTAACCATTTTTCGTAAATCTTAGTAATCTTTTACAAAAATCTTCTCTGAAACTACTGGGCAAAATTAATCCAAACTTGGCCACAATCATCTTTGGGATTTCTAGTTTAAAAAATGTGTGGCGTGACCCGGCCAACCAACCAAAATTGCCGCCATGGCTAAAAATAGAACATAGGGGTAAAATGCAGTTTTTGGCTTATAACTCAAAAACCAAAGCATTTAGAGCAAATCTGATGTGTGGTAAAAGTGTTTATCAGGTCAATATCTATCTGTCCTGAAATTTTCAGATGAATCAGACAACCTGTTGTTGGGTTGCTGCCTCTGAATTGGTAATTTTAAGGAAATTTTGCTGTTTTTGGTTATTATCTTGAATATTATTATAGATAGAGATAAACTGTTAACAGCAATAATGTTCAGCAAAGTAAGATTTACAAATAAGTCAGCATGACCAAAATGGTCAATTGACCCCTGAAGGAGTTATTGCCGTTTATAGTCAATTTTTAACCATTTTTTCGTAAATCTTAGTAATCTTTTACAAAAATCTTCTTCACTGAAACTACTGGGCCAAATTAAACTAAACTAAACTAAACTAAATGACCATGTCATTTGGTCTAGTTTTAAAGATATAAATTATAATTTAGTAACGAAATTGTTCAATTTATATAAACTAGATTCTAGTTATATAAATTGAAAAATTTAGTTTACACATGTAGACTGATTATGAAAATAACAAGTTCAACCATGTCATTTTGACTATTATTTAGTCCTGAAGATAACTAGCTAGTTATATAAGTTGACCCATCTCATTTGGACTAGTCCTGAAGATAACTAGCTAGTTATTTAAGTTGACCCATCCTATTTGGACTAGTCCTGAAGATAACTAGCTAGTTATATAAGTTGACCCATCTCATTTGGACTAGTCCTGAAGATCACTAGTTTTATCAGTTGAACAATTTGACTTGGACTGATTATAAAGATAACTAGTATAAGTTTTTCCAATACGATTTAAACTAGCTAGTCCTGAAGACTACTAGCTATATTATAAGTTGACTCATGGCCATGCCATTTGAACTGGTCACCAATATATGTATATATGTGTAACTAAATGCATATTGTAAGTTGGTCCACATTTAATTTCAATGTAAAAAAAAAGACTGTGCACTTTTAAATTTGTCAGAGATAATGATTGGTCAGATCCAAATCTGTGCTCACTGTCCTTGACCTTTTTTTTATGATACTTTTTTTTAACTGAATTTGCGTAACAATTTTCTAATTGTTGTTTCTTTAGAATGGAACTGATCGAAGAAGTTGTTCTAATGGCTCAATTTTTCCTGTTTTATAGATCCCTGACATGTGATTGTTACGGATGTTGAAACTTGCTATAATTATCAATATAATTATTAATTCAGCAATTGAATTTGAATCTTTATTGATGATATTGATTTTTATACATAATTGACATCGTTTATTCTACCATTATTCCCCTTCCATGTTTGGATAGACAAGTAACTCCCAAGAGAATCAAAGTGGTTCATGACTTATGATACTCTTGCTTCGAAAATTTCTTTAAATGTTGCTATTGAACTCGGAAAGATGGAAAATTACTAAATTTGTATAAAAGCATTTTCTAAATTGTTTTTCACACTTTAAAGTTGTAGTGAATTACATTCATTACTTTGGATCATGATAAATGTGTGATAATATCAATATTTAATGAAGAGCAATAAATTTCTGTTTACTGGGCTGTATCTGAAAACAAAAAAAAGTTTTATTGATCAATAATTGTGTATATTGGAAAACCATAATGGGAGGAAAATTTTCGAGGTTGAAGAATTTTGTGGAATCAAAAAAAAGGAATTTATCAAGTGATGAGGAGGATAAAGCACATAATAATGGAGGTATTTCTAAAATCAATTAATTAGATTTTTTTAATTAGAATTAAGAAATTGATTGGTAAAAAATTACACAATTTTAAGTTTCTTTTAAAAAAACATGAGTAAAATAAACCTTTCTTTTTGTTTTATATACTTTTTCTCCTTGGTAACATTTTTTGTTGTTGTAATATATATAGGGGTATAAGACTTCTTTCATATCGATCTTTGAAATTGGCTTTAAATGTATCTGTTTATTAATATTTGCAATCAACTTTGTGGTGTCATATTGATAACTTTAACATGTTTGGACTTCTGTAGCAATTAAAGGTCAAGATTTAGACTGGCTATTAAGTTTGAATTTGTCCTTTAAAATACCATGCAGAGAGTTTCCATTGATTGTTTTTACCCTATGAAATAAAGTGCCCTATTTCATCTACCACATTTCTTTTCAATTTACATCAAGTATAAAGGTTCTTTTTACTTAACATTGAATGTTTATGTCGGAAAATGTGTTTTGAAGTGATGGATGATGCTTAGTGAAAAGCACCTCAGGCATTAATCAAAAGAAATAATGGCTACATTTGTACGAGTATTGATTATTGCGTTTTCAGTGATGAAATTACGGGATCAGTTCCATTTAATATTATACAGAGGAAACTTGCATGTCAAATAATAGTTATAAGATTTTATCCTAGGGCTTAGTGATTAAGTTATTGTGTAACAGAGTACATTAAAAAGCCAAAAAACGGTTAAAGCATTTTATTTGTCTGTGTTCAGGGAACTAATCAAATTTGGATGTTTATTGGAAAAAAAAAATTCTGGTCTGTTTGATGTTGTTTATTGATAAAAGTATATGTTTTAATCTAGGCAATGTCTAGAGACATAGTGTAGTCTGACGTCCATTTTTTCTTGACGTAAGTTAATGCAATGAGACCATTATTGAACAACAAATTATCGCTAAGAAACCTTAATTATCACATTCTTCATCCTCTTACTATCCTTATTTGAAACGACAAACGGTGGATTTTTATCTGTACCAAAAAATGCATAAAAGTAAGAAGTTTTGATTTAAATTCTTAATGATAATTGTAATTCCAATAAGATATTATTTATTAAGTGATAAATTTAACATGTATATTTTGACCTTGTGACAACATTAAATATTGGAATCATTCATTTAAATATAAAACATGGCTTCAGGTAAAAAAATATTCAATAAGGTAGTATTTATAAAAAGATAGATTTTAATGGTATATTTTGACCTTTTTTACAGCCTTGAATATCAGAATCATTCATTGTAATACATGTCTGTATGGAAAACAATTTAATGAGGTTCTGATCTTTGATGGATGGAAAAAATATTCAAGAAAGAGGGACTGAATCTCAGGCAAATCCTATCCTAATCATTAGTATGTTGTATGATCAGTGATATAAATATGAAATCTCAAGGGAATGAATGCAATACTTGGTCTTCTTATATTGGAGAAGACCTAACTTACTTCTAAGCTTGTGTCTAATAACATTTGCCCTTTTTGAACAATAAAATATGATTAAACTAATTGGAAATGCATAAATGTATAAAACTAATAAAAAGTATTGTTTTTCAGAAACTGGACATGACCCAGCTGTACATGGTGCTAGACTAGAAGATAGATTCTATAACAATGACTCGTTTAAGGTAAGATATTGTCTTAAAAATCAATTGAGTCAAATCGTAAATAAGTGAGATATATCCCACTGGACTTGATACTACCAGACAATGAATTACCAAAGTCACATCTAATGATGTTAAGATACCAATTATATTGATTTAATGAGAAGACTAGAGATAAATCTGTTCTGTAATTTCTCTTTGGTCAATTACATCGCTTGGAGGTTAAAACTCCTTCATATAATAAGAACAATCAGTATTGGTATGATATCCAAAGTAGTAAATTTCCAAATTAAAAATGGCTATTGAATAATTTTTTTAGGGTGGTTGCTTCATATTTTCTTCTTAAAAATGCTTTTGCTTTTTCAAATGCCTTTATCTGATAGAAGTGAATGGTAAAACCACAAAAATTGGGTAATCTTGAAATAAAAAAATTTATCCACAATTAAATAAAAAAGATGTTCAAATAAAAAAAAAAAAACTGTCTCCATTACATGTATATGCAGTTTGAAGGCTAATATTTTTGTAATTACAACTCGTGGTGCATTAGTTTTCCCTTTTAAATTGGCTCATTTTGGGGCTTTTTATAGCTGAATATGCGGTTTTATATAGTTCTTAATTTCTGTGTCATTTGGTCTCTTGTGAAGAGTTGTATAATTGGCAATCATTGCCTTCTTCTTTTTATATCATCTACATCTTAACCATGAATAGATTTTTAAAACTCTGTATTATCTTATCTATTTTTAGAGTCCTGTGGTTGATTCTGGTGATCCACAACAACAAGACGCTGCTCTAAAAATTCAAACAGAATTCCGTCGTCATGATGCAGTCAAAAAGGTTGAAGTTATGCAGGAGGAAGAAGCAGCCCTTACAATACAATCAAGTTTCCGTGGTCACCAGGATAGAGAAAAAGTCAAACAAATGATGTAACTTAATACTTTGTTTCTAGAGATTTTTGAGAAAAACCTTTTTTTTTTAATTGTACTGTTACATGTAGCATATATATTTTAGGACATATCTCTTTCTTTACAAAAGACAAACATTGAAAAAACAAGCCAATGGCAATAAGAAAATATGCAAAAAGTCAAAAATTTTACAATGAAAAAAAAAATATACATCAGAGTTTACAGATTAGAAGAATTACAGATTGATCTTCCTTACTCTTACGCTTAAAGAAACAAGATTTCTCAGAAATTCTATCCAAAGGATACCATTCGCATTAGAAAGAATTAAAGAATCTATATAATTATTTCTGTTTGAAAAATTGATTCTTTCTACATAGAATCATTCCTTTAACTGGTAAAATAACTGGTGTGTCATAGGTCTACATGTTTGTGTCATACTGAAAATGATCATACAGGAAGAAATTCATGAGAAATATAGAACTATTTAATCATTTGTTGCTGTGTAATGGAATTAGTGTAATTTTTTTATGTGCTTTTCATCGTTAATGAAGTCTACTTGGCAAATTCTGATTGAGAACTGTATAATATATTTTACACAGTGTAGAAAAAGACCCAGCACAACCAAAAGCAGAGGAAGAAGAAGTAGATATAGATTTAACAGATCCTGATGTAGAACATGCAGCCATCAAAATACAGGCAGGATTTAAAGGATATAAAGCACGAAAAGACGTCCAAACAAAGGTAATATAGAAAATCCTTGTGTAGTGTTTTTTTAGGGGGAAAATGTGTGCAATTTTGTGTAATTGTTTGAAAATGTGTAAAAATAGAATTGTTGTTCTATGTTTTGTTGTACTAATACACCTGTTGATGAAGTGTGAATATTTTTTAACGGTAGTGTGAAAGTTTTACATGTTTGTCACAATATAATTACCTTTTAAAGAGTTTATTTGTTAAAAAAAAATGAAGGTTTTAAAGTCCAAGATGCACATATTTTCAGAATACTCAATCAATACCTTATATTTGATCATATTTGTTACATGAAACAAAATTCTTAGCTGACATTTTTATTTCCCATAAAAACAAAAGTTCTCAATTGTCTGAATATAATTACAAAAATGTTATTCTATGATAGTTGAAGACTTGATCAAAATTCAAGTTGATATATATCTTGTTTGTTGTATGTAAGGAAATTTTAACAGAAAATGAATTCCCAGAGATCTGAACCTTGAAGTAGCCTTTTTCCTTATATATGATGTCATGTGATCTAAATATCAGCTATTGTATGCTGAAACATTGGACTGTTTCAAAAGTTTTATCATATTTACCCCTATTAAAACACTAGGACCAATCATCAACAGATATAGATAATCCCCATGATGAAAATGAGACACTCGTCTCTAATGAAAATACTGAGATAGAAGCCACAGGGGGAGCCACTGCAGAGGCCCCTAAAGTGGAGGAAGAGGAAGAAGTTGATATTGACCTTGATGATCCTGATGTTCAAAAAGCTACTGAAAAAATTCAAGCAGGGTTTAAAAATTTAATGAGGTCAAAGAAAAAGTGATTCAACAATATGAGGGAAGTTCTCAAAACATGATCTTATTGTTTATTCTAAAATTGGTAAAAGGAAATGATTGCAGTATTGGACCAGAAGAAAACTGTCAGACCATATGGATTTTACTCGTTGTTTGTTTTGAGATGTTACAATTTTGAGAACTAGAGATTAATATATAATTGAAAAAGAAACGAATCAATAAAATCATGTTTATAAACCTTGTTGGTCATTTTTGTTGGATTTTGAATTATTTGAAGTTTTGAATTGTTATATTGATATTTATTAAATATTTCATTTTTTTATATGATTAAACCAAAAACTAAAAATCTCAGGTTTTAATATCGCAGATATTTTTTACACCCATCCACATACCGTTAGATACTGCTTACAGATTATAGGGCTCTGTAAACTTATTTGTGTGGTCAGTATTTTGACAAAAAGGATTTATGTGTAAAGGTTTTCTGTAAGTTTGATTTTCTGTGTTAAAGGCAAAATCAAAGAAACCAGAGGTTAAAGAACAAACCGAACTTGACAAAGCAGCAACGAAAATACAAGCAGGCTTCCGAGGCCATCAGACCCGACAACAACACAAAAACCCAAAGGTTCACATCACACAATCTGTAGTCAAACTATTTATTGAATTCTTTTATATTTATACTGTGTATTTTATTATTCATTAACAATCTTTTCGTACAAAACATAGTAGAAGTATAATCCTATCACTAACATAAAATCTTCATTTCATTATAAAGTAGCTTTATATTTAGAGCTGATGAAAGATCCTCAATTAATCCTATTAAAGAATACTAATCAGGTCATTAATGGGTGGTGTTGTGGAAAAAATTCTTTGTTTTTTTCCTTGTAGAAATCAATAAACATTACCCTCTTGATTGAGATAAGGCCATATCATCTATATCAATTGTCAGTTTGTTTTTAATGGGAGATAACTCATTATTTTAAAGTGTTCATTGCACAGTAAAAGATTTAAATGTTACGATTAAAAAAATCTTAATTCCCATATTTGTCTGTAAGGGTACTAGTTTACAAAAAAATAATAGACCAGTTGTGTGTTTTCAGACTTTTGGCTATCCTTATACAAAAAATAATTTTTGTAATGTTACATCAAATTTCTTTATTTTTAACCTCAAAAGAAATAAACCACAACACAGCTAGCCCTGTTTCAAACGCCCTAAGACAAATCAGACAACTAGGCTTCATAATTATGTAGTTTTCTTTAGACAAATGGTGCTTTATCTTGTCCACTTAATTAGTCATGGTTGGTTGTAGCACAGAACATGATGTAGATTAGCTTGGAGATGGTATATCTTTAGATTTTATCTAAATTCCAATATATATTTTATATTGCTAATATGTGTATGACAATGGTTTTGTCATAAGGTCATACACAAACTTTTGCTTTTTATATAAGCCTCTTTACTAATGACAACTCTAGTACATGCTTTCACTATTTAAAAATATCTTTTTTATAATTCTGTCCAACAAAATTAGAAAAAAAGATTTACCCTTCATAACATTTATTTTGTAATAGGTAAATGAATATGTTACTGATTTTATCAGATGAAAATATCAATCCTGTGTCCAGGCTTTGACATTGACCTGTCCTTTGTTTTATAGACCTTTTAATTTGGAATTATCAAGATTTGTTGTAATAATACACAACTTAATAAAGAATACACAATGGCTTTGCTTGGTGTTTTAATTATTAGAAGAGAAAGTTACTGTAAATAAGACCAGAGTGTTTTTAGATCCTTGTTAATGAAGTATGTACACAGAATCTATAATCCAATCAGATTCTTATTGATTTTTTATACTCGAAATCTTAACCATACTTCTGATTTTTAGCATCTGGTTCAGAATTTTACGGAAATTTTGAGTAACTGTTCAGTTTAATTCTAACCCTAGTTAAAGACAAGAACATCAAACTGTTTAATACCAAGACATCTTTTATGATTTATTTGCTTATTCTTCAGGTTTTTTTGTTTTTTTTTTTTATATCTGACATATTTAGATTAGATGGCTTGTTTTGTCCATTGAAGGATGTAAAATTTGTTTAAAGATGTAGTTTATTAATAATATTCTGCTACACCCATCAGTATAAGAAAATAAATTTTATTAAAAATTTATATTTTCTATAACTGAAAAGGCCTCCCTACTAACATGACTAAATGTATACATTTTAGACTTTTATTTCCTTTTTTCTTCATTTTTATTGCTGGCTACATTTCACTTATTATGCATACATCTTGCATTTCATCATTTGGTTGTCTGAAAATGTATATGTGAATTTCATAACATAGTGGAACTCATTCTATTAAGGAACGTTAGATTTATGTAGATTTATGGTGATGAAGATTTAGTCTTTCAGGACAATTTACTAGTTGTTTTGATACTCTAGCAAAAACATAGCATCAAAACTTATGGTAAATATTTTATTCTGTGGAATACCGTTTAAAAACACTTGTTGAGAAGTGTGAAAAAAAGTTTTTATTTTTTCATGGTTTGTTTGTCATTAAATTCAATTTTAACTTTATTTAAATGTTTTTATGTTGTTTTCTCGTTGTTTTAGCTTTGAGTCGAAGATCTGTGTCAATAGATTGTCATTATGAAAGTGTAACTATTTTTCCAATTAGATTTTCTAATCAATCATAAAGTAGAATTAGAAATTATCATGATTATAGATCATATGTTTAATGTCAAAATTAGTCAATAGCCGAAATAAAAATAAATGTTTAGTCAAAATTCACATAATTTGCTTTGCTAGATTAGGGGATTTAACTCTAAATGCATTTGTGAATGTCTTAATTTTTTGTGTGTTTTGTTAATCATTGCTAACTTCAGTGTTGTTTGTTT
Source organism: Mytilus edulis (assembly GCA_019925275.1). NCBI lineage: Eukaryota > Metazoa > Mollusca > Bivalvia > Mytilida > Mytilidae > Mytilus > Mytilus edulis. The sequence continues at coordinate 31,886,841 of CM034352.1, forward strand.
TGTTTAACTCAAGTTTGATGTGTGATAACATTTCAGGAAAAACAGCCAGAAACCAAGGAAGAAGAAGTAGATATTGACCTTAATGACCCAGAAGTCGAAAAAGCTGCCACAAAAATACAAGCAGGGTTCAGAGGTCACCAAACACGAAAAGAAATGCAAAGCAAAACTGATGTAAAGGTGTGTGGATCAATTTGACCCTCAGAATCCCACCTTCTTTGTGATCTCTTTCTGTATTCCCCAGAATTCATAATCTCATCAATTTTTGTTGACCTTTTGAAAATCCTTGACCCAACCTTTTATTGTGATGACTGTCAGTTTCCCTAGAATTCAATAACATGTGATAGTTTGCTTTAGAGTGGCTACTTGTGCTTTTGATTAAGCTATTCATAGTTGTCTGGTATTAGTTAAAAAAAACAACGTAAATCTAGGTTACTTGTCCTGTTCAACAAAGAAATGTCAAGTTTGTATAATCTTATGCACTTTTGTCATTCCCAACAGTTTATTCTTTCCTGCTTGGTTGATTTTACTACGCTATATTAATATTTCCTCTCGAAAAAAAATTGGAATCATTTAAACATCGAAAACAGCTAGTATTTGTATTAAGTTATGTTAGTATTAATTCACATGTTTTTGTTTTAACCCTCGTTCACTCGTTTATCTAAAATAGTTAGAATAATATTTTAGCCAATTACAATTCAACCTATCCAGTGTTCACTCGTTTATCTAAAATAGTTAGAATAATATTTTAGCCAATTACAATTCAACCTATCCAGTGTTAAATGTTATATTTTATTTTAGTATGCATTCAAATTTAGTAATTGACCTACATATATATTTCAGAATCAGTTATTTTAATGCATATTAATTCAAGTTTTCTAAATTATATATTGAATTGTGAACCCCTTGCAATCAAGAACTTGTCAAACAGTTTAATCTTCCACTGCATTGTGTGAAAAATACATATGCTTATTTTTTAGTGATGCTAAATTCTGTTTCTGCTTAATTTTTAACAGAGCTTTTAAATATGTGTATATTATGGACTAATTTAATTTAAATGAAGAATTAAAAAATATTCTATGTATATTTTAGATCATTTTTAGAAAACAAATATTCTATATACTTTATAACATTAATCTTTTGGATTTTCCCAGAAAATTAATATAAATCATATATTTTGAAGAGTTCAATTTTTTTTTTAAATGTCCATAAAATACTAAAGATTTGAATGAGTGTTATTGATTTGTTTGAGCAATATTTGAATTCACTGTGTTCACGTTAATTTTACATTGAGTCTTTTTATAGATAATTAAGCATTTAATTTCACACACAAGTGTTTAATAGCAGTATTAACTTTTTGCACTTCACAGTCAGAAACAAAAGTAGACCAATCTAAACAGTCCGAAACTGAAGAAGTTGATATTGATCTCAATGACCCAGAAGTAGAAAAAGCAGCAACAAAAATACAAGCTGGTTTCAGAGGTCACAAAACACGAAAAGAAATGTTAAGCAAAACTGACGTCCAAACAACCCAGGTTTGTAGGATTTTTTCCTACTTTTTTCTTCATCGTCAAACTATATATTCAATTTTACAAATCGTATGTCCAGAATTAAAAATGTCACATTTCAAAGAAGTAGGAAACTTATTATAATTGATTTACACCATGCAAAAAATCTATTCCTACACCAAGGTTAAAACATACTTTTAAGATTACATGTTGCTTCAAAATCCTTTGTGTTGATAATTTGTTAGTCTTGTGTGTTCTTTGCTTAGATAAATGCTAGACACCTTAAATTTCTAGAATCAATTAAATAGACTTGATTTCAGTTCATTTTTAGAAGCCAGAAAAACACGGGTGTATCTTGAGTGATTGCTATTGGCTCCCTCTTTACCTGGTATTTGTTATAATTAATTCTTCAAGAAAAAAGTAATGAACCTGAAAGAATTGATTTAATTTATAAAAGTTTGGATTATTCCTCTTTCCTCAGGAGTAGTGCTTATACATGCTTTAAGTAAAAACAACTGGCAAATCCATTTATGTAAAACAACAAATTCATTGTAGTTTACAAAAATAAAATTTAAAGAGACACTTTTCTAACATGTGTAGAGCAATTGCAGTCTGAAAATATTGTGTCAATTACATGTAATAGCTAATACCAGTAGATTTTTACATCACAACAATATTTGATAGTTTGATGCGATTATTTGTATATAATGAGGGCCCTCATGGGGTTTTTGATTATGTGATTACTTGGCCGTTTTTTTAATGATTATTTGATTATTAAGCCAAATATTTCATGATTATTTGATTACCTAGGACTGTATTTTTAGTTTATGATTATTTGATTACTAAAGATAAGCAAATATTTAATGATTATGTGATTATATTGGCAAAAAAATGGTGATTATGTGATTACTAGGACCCCCCCCATGAGGGGCCTCTATAATTTACCAAAATACAGTTGAGCAACTCTATTTTGTTAGGTCACATAATTGCTATCCTTGTTTTAATATGTGGCTTCTTTGTTTGTTAAAGTGTAATAACTGTTCATCATAAAGTTTCATATCTCAGTCAATTTTTTTTAGCATTTTGAATTATATATGACTATATGATTATTATAGCATGACATAATCAATGAGAAAAGTAATTGTGAAAAATTATGATTAAATTTGTAATGATGCTGTGAGAAATGCTGCAAATAAATTATTAATGCGGTTTCAGAAAATACTGAATATAAATTAATTTTAGATATAGTTAGAACATCTAAGAAATGCTTGAGATATGAATCAGGATTTTAAAAAAAGTGTCCTAAGAATGTTTTACAGCAATAATCAAATTGATTACAATGGATTTATTTATGTTTGGGATACCAATTTTTCATGGATAGACGAAAAATGTACTATCTTGGAAATTTGATTTTGTGATTGTGTTGAATTCTGCATGCAAACCTATAATAAATAGCACTTCTTTTGAAGTTTAAATTTATGTTGCCTATACACTTGGTCTACAAAAATTGGTATCCCATGAATAATAATGAATCCACAGTATGCACTAATTTGTGACCTTCCTGCTACACTACTTAAGCTTGCTACTTACATGTTTCATCGTTTGTTGTTTCACAATCATTTTCATACAGGAAACAGAACCAAAGAAAGAGGAGGAAGAAGTAGATATAGATTTAAATGACCCAGAGGTTGAAAAAGCTGCCATTAAAATTCAGGCAGGCTTTAAGGGTTTCCAAACTCGAAAAGAAATGCAATCTAAGGTTTGATCCATATTCTTTTTTTCATCATTGCTTAGTAGTTTTAGTCTAGTATATTCCATGCCACAAGTTTTTAGTGAAGGAGTTTTACATTATTTGCATTTATCACATTTATATTTTTAACATGTTGTTTCAGACATGTTGGTCATACAACTATATCATTACTTTGACAGATAAAGGGTGCATGATTATTGCGATCATACAAATATATCATCAACTCAGGTTATGTAAAGATGTACACAATTTTTGTGTTATTAAATTATACAAATATCTCATTTTTTTTAGGATAAGGTGTTCACAAATATATATGTTTAGTTGCTAAACATCACAAAAATAAAAATAGAAGAGTTTTGAAATATGTCATTTTATTTGTAGATTTTACAGATTTGTGTTTATTCCAAAATTAGCATCCCTCATATAAATGACTACTAGTATATGAATGATTTTACTTGTTGCAGTTAAATTCTAACAACTTTTGCCTCCTAAATGGAAAATTACTCTTTAGTTGTTTCTATAAATACTATTATCATTTTTGACCCAATATTGTCGGAGGAAAAAGTACCGTAATTGTTACTATAAATAGTATTATCTTCTTTGACCCAATATTACCTGAGGAGAAGTACCTAAATTGTTTCTGTAAATACTATTATCTTTTTTGACCCAATATTGTCAGATGAAAAGGTACCTTAATTGTTACTATAAATAGTATTATCTTCTTTGACCCAATATTACCTGAGGAGAAGTACCTAAATTGTTTCTGTAAATACTAATATCTTTTTTGACCCAATATTGTCAGATGAAAAGGTACCTTAATTGTTACTATAAATAGTATTATCTTCTTTGACCCAATATAGTCTGAGGAGAAAGTACCAGAGAAAAAGGAAGAAGAAGAAGAAATAGATATTGATTTAAATGATCCGGATGTTGAAAAAGCTGCCATTAAAATTCAGGCAGGCTTTAAGGGTTTCCAAACTAGAAAAGAAATGCAATCTAAGGTTTGATTTTTTTTCTCCGTTTTCCGTTTTATATATCTATGCCTGCCTTGTCTGTTTTAGTTTCTCTGTTTTAATAGTTTGGTTATACATATTTATCCCTGTAGTCTTATAGTTCCTTCATTAAACATACTAATAATTGTAGATATAATCCATAGCTTAAAAGTAAAATTTTATTCCTTAGTCAGCTAATATCAGCTGGAAACTTTCCTTTATGTGTTGGTTTGACCTAATGTTTTTGTCTGTATATATATGCATGTTTACTCTTTACTTATAAAACCTGAGCTGGTATAGTATTTCTATCTATCACTTTCATATATATTTGTACTAATACAACTGTATTAGTTAAAGACATTTATAACCTATATACATGTATATCTATAGTTTATGCCTGTGCAACTTCAATAAAGATGAATTTATGATAAGAAATATTATGTTTGCTGTAAAATCAAAAACACTAGATACATTTACCCATCTTTTCATTATTAAGTTATTTTCAATGATAAATGAATAGAATGTGGCCAAATAAGACAGAAAAAATGGTTAAGGTATCAATGATATCATAACAAACCTGAAATTGCAAAATAATGCCTAAAAGTGCCCTTTCAGTTTCAAATATTTTTTGAAATAATGAGATATGAGCCGTAGCTCACAAAAAGATATGTTTTTAACACATTTGCATACGATACCTTGTAAAATAGAGGTTAAAGACTCCAAAGGAATAATCAAAACTCATAGGTTAGAGTGACAACCATTGCACTGATGGCAAACAAGTCCACAAATCACTTCATATAAATCTAAAGGTTGAGCACCAAGGACTCTTCTAAATCTCATGTACTTGAGAATGCTTTTATAATGCATGCCTATTCAAGATATATTTTTAATAACTAATAATCTCATATTTTTTATTGTTTTATTTTATTGTTAATAAAATTTTATTCTATTTATTGGAGTCAAGTTGTAGACAAATATCAAACTTCTAATTAAATCATTTGGTTTTCATGTGAAAATGGTCTGTTTTTCATTGATAAAGAAATATCATATTTATATCTGAATGAAGTTATTATATACTTTTCTTTATTTTGAGATATGTTAATTTCTTCCTTTCAGTGTATAAGTACATGTAGGTAGAATGTTTGCCATTTTATTTAATTGTTATCAAGTTATTTTTTTGTTCCTTTCGGATATTTAACTTAACATAAGATGACAGAAAGCTTTATACTTGTTAGGACTGTTTGACACTACGAGTAGTGAACCATATTCTACCAACAAAAGCTTTATACTTGTTAGGACTGTTTGACACTATGAGTAGTGAACCATATTCTACCAACATTTAGATATGGAGTTTATATTGGACTTTAACCTTGATTTCACAATTGTATCAACATGTAATCTAAAGAAGTGTTTTCCAGAAAGATTCTTTATTTGGTAGGATTTTCAATTGTAACTAGACGACAGTATCTTAAGTAATTAAGAACACACTCTACTGAGACTGTTTGCCAGAAAGATTTTGTTCTTGGTAAAATTGTTTGTCATTATTATCTTTAGGTATCACACTTTACTATTATTTGGATAATATTATTCTTGCATGTGTCATTTGACAGAACAGTCTTGACCGACATTGGAACACAATGGTTTTTTTGTCAACATGTTTACTGATTTTACAATGCTTGCTGGAAATAGGACATTGCATTTTTGTTTGTGGGGGAGAGGGGGGGGGGGTGTATGGGTTGACTGTTGATAAACAAAGAAACCCTTGAAAAATTAATTCCTCTTGAAATGGCTTGACAGATAGTGTTCATACTTGGTAGGATTGTTTATGTAGTTGACCATACTGTATATATCATCTTTTGACATCTTATAGTGTTATTGCACTCTGATTATCTCAGACTATTGCAGCATACCTAAGTGACTACATTTCACAGTACAGTGATGGGTGACATTTTGTTTTATAGTGTAGCAATCTGGTTTAAATAAGACATAAAAGTGTGATGTAAAATGTTATTAAAGAATATTTATGATATGTATTTTTTAGTTTCAGTATAGACTGGTATCTGTTTTTTGAACTTCTCTTTTGTTATATTTAATTCATCAAAGATTTAATGTCAGGAGAGTTTAAGTTACAATATTACTTTATAAACATTAAAAGTAGATTAGTACTGATGTTTTTTCAGAGTAATACATATTTATATATCAACATTTGCAGTGTTCTCCCCGGGCCGTTTTAGCGTCGCGGTACCACGACGCTATATTTTTTCACCGTGATGCTATAATAATTCCCGCGACGCTATAATTATTCCCGCGACGCTATAATTATTCCCGCGACGCTATAATTATTTTGAAGATGCTATTTTACTTGTCCTCAATTTTGAACTTTCATCTATTATCGATTATAATTGATCATAAAAGTTATATCACCTTTAATTGTAATCCCTTTAAGTCGGACACTAAAGGCAATTAAGAGATTAAATAGCTAGGTGTTAATTGCCCTCAGGGTGATAACTGTAAAAGTGTTTGGATGCGAATATCCCAAGCTGACACTTGTGACATGACTAATACCATGTGTCTGCAATCACCAATATCGACATGGAAAAATGCAATCACAAAACAATTCAACGTTTTGTATTACGAAATTTCAGAGATTGAAACGATTTTTATTTTTTTTAAAAAGGTCGTTTATTTGTGCAATTCTCCAAAAATTACTTTCTTTCTCTTCCGGTAATACGAGAGCGAGAATTTTGGTTTAGAGCTAAAATAAGTTTAATACTTCTTTAAAAAGTTATCATAATTGGCTTAAGTTTATGTTTAATCCATTTAATGCATTAAAAGCGTCTTATTCATTCACAATCTCTTGTCAAACAATGTTTATTCTCGGACTCATTTTCGTAAATTTTACTACGGCCGCCATTGCACATTTTTGTGTAAACTACAGATCCGACCCGGACCAGATATGACAAAAATCCGCATTTTCACGATAATGACAACAGATGGACAGTAGACAGAAAAATTAAACCAAGAGAGAAAACTACGCATTAACAGACTATTTGTTAGATAACTTTGTTAAAAATACATATGATTTTGATGTAAAGATAAGAAACAACTGGGACTAATTCATTGAGTGGCATGAAACAATGAATTTCATAAACATTATAAAAAAAAGTTTTTAAATTGATTTTTTTTTGCTTCTTTTGCTACTTTATCTTTACTTGATATAATATAAAAAGTAGTTAATTTTGTGTACTAGATAATTTAGTTTTGTATAAATACAGGTTGCACTGTAATGAACCATTCATTCATTTGACTTATTGTTGGGTAACTGAAACCACATATTTATTTTTATTTGGCACAAGAGGAAAAAAATAATTCTGTAACTATAAATGAATAAAGAAGACATAAACTGAAACAACTGTTTTTGTGGTTATAGTTTAATTGTATTCTCAGTTATGAATTGAACAATATAAGCTAAAACATATAAAGGAAATAGAGCATCAACGCGACGCGACAAACGACATTAAAAAAAATACAGTTATTTTTTTTTTACGCAAAATGTGATGCTATCCAAAATTTCTGGGGAGAACACTGCATTTGATTTTGATTCGATAGTAATTTCATTTCATACATGATTTGCTATATGATTTCATACATTGTTCATACCTATTTATGTTTAAATTGTCATTCATATTTATATGCTTATTTAAATATTTGCTTTGCTTTCATTAAATAATTCATGTGTATATTCAACAGAGATTTTTATTTCAATCTTAATTGATTTGCTAGATTTTGATTTATTTAATTGTCTTCAGGATTTAAATTATTCATCCTGGGTGAATGTATATGATAATTATTGAATGATTCTTTTTCAGAAATCTGAAACTGAAGTAAAGACAGAAGAAAAGACAGAAGCAAAGAAAGAAGAGAAACAAGAGGAAGAAGTTGATATTGATTTAGAAGATCCAGCAACTGCTGATGCAGCACTTAAAATTCAAGCTGGTTTTAGAGGTTATAAAACACGAAAAGAATTACAAGGACAAGTAGAGGAGGGTAAAACGAAAGAATCAGAATCAAATACTGAATCTAAGGAAGAAACAAAAACTGAATCCAAAGTGGAAGAAACAAAAACTGAATCTAAAGTGGAAGAAACAAAAACTGATTCTAAAGAAGAGGAAGTAGATATTGACTTAACGGATCCAGAAGTAGAAAAAGCCGCAACAAAAATTCAGGCCGGATTCAAAGGCTATAAAACACGGAAAGGAATCCAGGATAAGAAGAGTGAAACATCTGTTGAAGAAAAGAAAGAGGAAGAAAAAACAGAGGAAACAGAAAAGAAGACTGAAGGTGAGAAATCAGGTCAAGGTCAAGAGGAAGAAATAGATATTGATTTGAAAGACCCTGATGTTGAAAAGCAGCTGTTAAAATACAGGCAACTTTTAAAGGTCTTAAAGCAAGGAAAAATCGTAAAACAGATGAAAAGTAATAGGTTATAATCATTGAATTTGCAATGATCCATTCATTAATCAAAAGCCATATCCTTTTTGCATTTACCTCCCATTTAATGTTTCATTTATCATACTTGTTAGGAAATATCTGTGAAATAACAATGTTATTTCTATATTCAATGCATACATGTATTTCAATGCTCCCAAAAATTTTCAAGGAGCAAATATTCATCTTTTCATCCATCAGTTCTTTCTTATGTCTTTGAATGGAACAAACGTTTTCTGCATATGAATCAATTGTATCCTATGATTGATATGTATATTTAACTTATATAGCTGAAAATATAGGGAATAGAGAGGGCTGTTGATTTGGTAACAAAAGGTCAAAAGTCAATGTCACTCATACTCATTATCATAAAAAGAAGAGGGGAAACTTGTTTCCAAATTGTTATTTAAGTTTCTCTTGCTTGATTTGAAAGAGCAAGGTCAGTTTTATAAATAATAATGGTGGACAGGATTGATTCAAAATGGTAACTGAAGTTTCCTTATAAGCCTTAAAGATTTATATTGATGGAAGTTTACGAAAGGTGAAGAACCCTATGGATTATCAAGGACCAATAGGTCAAGGTTACTAGAAACAAAATTGAATAATTTGTTGTCCAAGAGTTACTTTTGCTTGCTTGAAATGAAATTTATATAGAATAGAGATATAGGGAAGGGAAAAAAAGCAATAGGTCAAATGACAAGGGACTGTTTAAAAAACTTGGAAGTTTGTTTCAAAATGGTAATTTGAGTTTCACGTGCTTGATTGGAATAGTCAGGGTCACTGTTACCAAAAAATTTGAAGAAGAAAATTAATTTTATGTGAATAAGTTAGATATACTTGCCTGATACATTTACATTATAGAATACCGAATACGTTCCGCGTATTAGAATACTCTCATTGCAAACACCCGGGGATTCGGAATTTAAAATACCGTATCCGCTTCAGGGTGTAAACCCCACAAACTATCCTGAGTAGAAATCACCTAGGTAAGAATTAGTTTTAATGTTGCGTTTAATTGATAATATAAATTATCAACCATACAACACAAGAAATTTATGAAGGGGTGGAGGTGGATTCAGGCAAGTATATTTAACTAATATATTCACATAGAATCTCTGAGATATTCAAAAATATCCATTTTATGTGAATATGTTAAATATACTTGCCTGATACATTTACATTATCGAATACTCACTGATTACAAAGCAGTGAATGAATGGTCTTTGGAAAGTGGATAAATTTCTTCTTTACTTTAAAATCCATCACCAATATAACATCATAACCATGATAACACTCCAAAAACAGTAACTAATATATATACAAGTCAAATGCTATTTAACTGTGCTAATCATCATTCTGAAATAAAACATATAAATTTTATTCTAAAAATTTGTGGGTATCTAAATCCCTCAAATAAAACTAAACAAATGTGGAATGGATTCAGATGACCAATCTGCAGTATCCAAAATAGATTGAGTGGATGCCCCTTTGTATAATGCACAACTTGGAGCAATTGCATGAGTGGAATGAGCATTAACTTTTAAATTTTCATCTGAATATGATTCTTTTATTACTTGAACAATCCAACTAGCAATTGTAGCTGTACCTACTGATTTGTGAGGTTCTTTCATAGCAATAAAAAGTTTGACTTTGTCTGCTAATTGTAACTTCTGTCTAATAACTTTAGTTCTTTCTAAATATACAGAAATGGACCTTTTAGGACCTTATAAAGGTCTATCTTTGAAATGTGGTACATGAATTTTAGCCCTAAAATGACTTTGTCTATCCTGTTTTGCTAAACCATGTCTAATAAAAGTGATACCCTTATCTTGTATCTTCATTGACTCTTGGTCAATCCTAAGACTCTGTAAATCACTGCACCTTCTGAAAGTTGTTATTGCAGTTAGAAAAACTGTTTTCAAAGTTAAAAACTGGAGTGGCACCTCATTTAATGGTTCAAAAGGTTTTTCTAAAGCTTTTAAAACAACTTTTAAATTCCATTCTGGAAATAATTTGACTTTAGGAGGTCTAGAATGGAAAATGCCCTTAATCAGTCTAGAAATGTAAGGATGTTGACCAACTGGACAATTTTGAACTGGAGGTAGTACCGCTGATAACATTGACCGATAACCAAATTGTACGATATTGCAACCCTGATTCAAATAAAAATGCTAAAAAATCGGCAACCTGATTCAAAGTAGCTGTATAGGGATAAATTTGTTTTGTATCACACCAACTACAGTACTTTTCAAATTTGGCAGAATAATCATTCTGTGTTCATGCTCGCCAAGATGTATTGAGCAGGGTTCTAGCTGACTTTAAAAAGCCATCTGTTTCGAAATTTCGGTCGAGAGAAGCCATGCATTTAGACTTAACATCTGAGAATTTGGATGATAAATCTTTGTCTTGGGTTAAATCAATAGATTTTCTAAAATTGGTAATCTTATTGGAAGTGCAACCAAATCCAGCAAGTATATTTAACTTATATATTCACATAAAATCTCTTCTTGATATTCAAAAATATCCATTGTGGATGGTAGCTACAACGATTTCTCCATGCTATTGTTAGTTGAAAGTTTTCAGTACACAGTTGTATATCCAATTGTATAGTCATGAAATTTATTCATTCATTCATCAATAAAGTCTTCATTCATGAAAAAAATGGAAATGGAATATTTTTGTTCACCCATTTGTCAGTAACGATCAATAAATGACTATATCTATCTTTTGCAGACTGAAATTTCTGAGATTATTATCAATCTTGTCAATAAATATACAAAGGTACAGGACAATTTAATACTTAATTTGTGCAAGTGACAGCTAATGTGATTGACAGTGAAATGAAGCAAACATATATCAGGCATTGGAATTTTAAGATGATTCAAACTCTATGAACTTGAAATATTTCAAAAATATCATTTATATTCAGTTGTTGATATCTTATATGGTCTCAAAAACGTTTTTTGCAATTGCAAGCACTGATCCATATATTTATAGTATAAAAATAATAAAATATGGTCATTTCATCAAGAAACTTTTTCCTATAATTCATCTCATAAAAAAGTATGTTTTGAACAATTTGCCCTATCTGTTTGCTTCATGGGTTGTTTTGCTACAGTTTGCTAGATTTTCTAAACCAAACTAACTCCTGTTCTTTCATCCTTACTTATTCATATATAATATATAAATCAAAACATAATATGCACAAGTGTTTGTGTTGCTTTTTCAGCAATTTTTTATACTAATATGCTTATAAATATAATGAATATTGATTGTTTCACAATATTAAGAAAAATGTCAATTTATAGAACAGTCAGTATTCATGTGTAATTTATATGTGGATTGTCATACCACATTTCTCTCTGTGTGCATTCTTATATAGTGTGTAATAAAATTGAATATGGACCTATGGTGTTAAAGGAGATAAATTTTTAAATCTGTAATGTGTTTGTACTAGTCAGTTGTAAGCTTAAAGCTTTTATTTAAGACACAGATGTAGAATAATCTTTTAAATATGTGTCTATGAAAGTTATTGAAACAAACCTATTAATGATTTTAAGAAATATGCCCTTCACTTTAGGTCTACATCCTGAAATATATACACCTTAAGGACTCTGTACTATGATTCACCACATGATCTCTTAAAAATCAGGAATTATTATTAGATATTAAAATTTATTGTAATTCCATTAACTTGGAATTTTCTCAAAATTTTTTTGGAACACCACAGGAAAGAGACATTTTGTAATGTAATTGTCAATATAGTACGGATACCTTAACACATCTTAAAACTCATGAAAGATGAACTTGGTTACTGTATAATGTTGTGAACGGTAACCATACAGAAAAAAACCAACACTTTCAAAAATTATTAAAAAAAAAAAAAAATGTATCTGATAAATCTTCTTCTTACTCAGAAATTATTTGTATATGTTGTTCAACAAAAAACTGAATGTTTCCAAGAAAATATATCTTAGATCAAAAAGATCTACCACTGAATGTGTTGATATATGTTCAAGATCTACCTCTGAAAGTGTTGGTATAATTATGTTCATCAATTATGACGTTTGTTTTTAGCTAGTACCCCTTCTTGCTTTCTATTGCAAATCGGTTAACCTGTTATCATACAAATTGTCTTTGCTTGAATTCTTTGCCCTTGATGTATAATTTAAGAAACAAAATAAAAGGGATAATGGGATTCAGATCCCCTCCTCTAGGCTTAAACCTGGGGTGTTTATAAGTGCATTTTCCTAATTTTTGAAAGTCCTGAATCTTTCTAAACATTGTAAATACCATAAGATAGAAAGATCAGAAGCTATTCATGATGATACACCCCTTAAATGGATTTTTATAAAAAAATAATGAATTGAACATCGACATGAGACAGATTTATACATAATCATTACATGTATTTATAAAATTGTTTATGTTATAAAAAAACATATCTAACTTTACAAATTTTGTATCAAACTTTTTCAGTATATATGCATTGAAACTTGACAATCTGAAGGTACATGGTCAAATGGTAATACATGTATCTATTTTATTAAAAGATAACATTATCAAATTACAATTATAATTTTCATGGTTAATATCTAGGTCAAATAAATGCCTTAAAATTTCACTAAGAATATATTTTAGAATTTAGATATTGTCTTAATGGGTGCTAGTTTTCAAACTTTTTGGTCAATTCGTGTGTAACCTTAAGGATATAACAGTTTACCCAAAAACTGGCATAAAGTCAGACTAAAATAAAATATTTTGTGTATTTGTCAACTCTGAGTTTACTTAAGAAATTAAAGATAATATTTATTTAATCTTGGACATAAATAGATAAAAAAATATTTCTTAAAAGATGCAAATTTATCATGTCTTTAATTGTGTGACCTGCCCTAAAAGTAAGCTTCCCTATTGTGTGAAATTTCTTCAGCAATTTGTATAGTTGACCATTTGAGAAAAAGTCCTACTTTTTGAAAGTGGAGTTACTCATTTTTGTCGAGCCTGCAACTTTTGTTGCAGAAAGCTCGACATAGGGATAGTGATCCGGCAGCGGCGGCGGCGGCTACGGCGGAGGCGGCGGTGTTAGCTCACTTCTTAAAAGCTTTATATTTCAGAAGGTAGAAGACCTGGATGCTTCATACTTTGTATATAGATGCTTCATGTTACGAAGTTTCCGTCAGTCACATGTCCAATGTCCTTGACCTCATTTTCATGGTTCAGTGACCACTTGAAAAAAAAGTTCAAATTTTTTGTAATGTTGAATTCTCTCTTATTATAAGTAATAGGATAACTATATTTGGTATGTGCGTACCTTGCAAGGTCCTCATGTCTGTCAGACAGTTTTCACTTGACCTCGACCTCATTTCATGGATCAGTGATCAAGGTTAAGTTTTGGTGGTCAAGTCCATATCTCAGATACTATAAGCAATAGGGCTAGTATATTCGGTGTATGGAAGGACTGTAAGGTGTACATGTCCAACTGGCAGGTGTCATCTGACCTTGACCTCATTTTCATGGTTCAGTGGTTATAGTTAAATTTTTGTGTTTTGGTCTGTTTTTCTCATACTATATGCAATAGGTCTACTATATTTGTTGTATGGAAGGATGGTAAGGTGTACATGTCTAGCGGGCAGATGTCATGTGACCTTGACCTCATTTTCATGGTTCAGTGGTCAAAGTTAAGTTTTTGAGTTTTGGTCTTTTTATCTAATACTGTATGCCATAGGTCAACTATATTTGGTGTATGGAAATATTTTATGATCTTTATGTCAGTCGCGCAGGTTTTATTTGACGGTGACCTCATTTTCACGGTTCATTGCACAGTGTTAAGTTTTTGTGTTTTGGTCTATTTTTCTTAAACTATAAGTAATGGGTCAACTATATATGTTGTATAGAAGCATTGTTAGCTGTACATGTCTGCCTGGCATGGTTCATCTGACCTTGACCTCATTTTCAAGGTTCATTGGTCTTTGTTTAGTTATCTTGGTTAATGTTAAGTTTATGAGACAGTTGTAATAAAACTAAGCTTTATACTTAGGACTATCAACATAATATCAATGATTAGTATAGAAGGCGAGACATTTCAGCGTGTGCACTCTTGTTAAAAACAACATGTAAGATACTGTTCCTAATTTTTACTAATGAAATTTCTTGTTGATGTGTGTAGCACAGAGTAATATTTATTATTAATTCCTATTGTTTGATAAAGATATCTTTAGTATAGAACTTTTAGATAGATACACATAATGGAGATCTGAGCTTTCCACGCATCTGATTTTAAATGCATTTTTCATACATATAGTTTAAAATACATTTTTGATACAGTAAGATTGGCAATAAGATTTACCAATTGATATTTTTAATTTTTAAAGTTTTAAAGCATAATTATGCTTTTTAGTTAGAAATAAAGTATTCTTATCTTCAAATAAATATATTTTGTTGTCATTTTTGACAGAAATGAAAAGTTTAATAGTCAATTATTTATCACCGTGACAATTCTGTCCATGGTTCACTTATTTTTATTTCATAATTTTTTGTAGAAGCAGCAGCAGAGAACAGCTAAGATGACTGTAGATTATATTGTTGAATATTTTATTTATATGCAGGACAGTATTTTTACCTATGTTATTTTGATAAGTATTCAATGTTTGTTAAAAGCAGATTGTGATATTAAATCAACATTGTATAAGGAAAGTTCAGACAAATTATATATACATGTTTTTCTGACCATAATACCCTAGAAGGGAATAATTGGTTTAGCCACTTGAATAGGTAGTAACACTGATGGAAATAGTTTATGAAGTATCCAACGAATAGATAAAAATAATTTTACTGATACTTTAGCCTTATTTTTGAAAGCAGATTCAATTGAAGTTTCTTCAAAAAGCTTAACATGAATTTTAACTTAGTTTGATTGACTGCAGACAAAGATCTTGGATGAGATTTAACAATTTTTAACATGTAGATTGATTGAGATTGAAATATCTTCACTTCATTCTTAATCTTAAACTATTTCAATTAGTGTTTGTACCTAATTGACAGACCTCTCTTTGGTCTACTAGGGAGCTTTATGTGTGCAGTTTTATAATTGGGTATGTTTTCTATCAAAATAGTGGAAGTTTTTTAAGTAATACACAAAGTATGCTAATGTTTAACTATCTTCCAAAAGTTTTACCTTTGTCACATTTTGAAATGAAACAATTAAAAATTTCAAGTATAGCTCCAATGCTGAATTGTAATCTGTTGAACAGAGCAATATTGGTGTAGAATTGGATGATACTACTAATTATAATATGCAACATTTTCTCGTATTACTTATTATTAGCACAATCCAGTTCTGATGAGAAATAGCATGAAGTCAGGTGATTAAATTAAGGAGTGCTTGTTATTTTGTGTTAAAAACTTCTACAAAGTTATTGAAATTTAATGATTAATGTCTATTTAGCAGTAAAATAGTAGATTTAATATGTGTCATCTAACTTGATATCATTTGGAATATATATTAACTGCACACTAATTTATGCTTTCTTGTCTGTACTTTCTTTGTAGATTATAGATCTGTTCACTTTTATAAGAAAATAAATTTTTTAAACAAGATTTCTCACTTTCTTCTTGTCCTTTGTACTTGGAAAACACATTAGTTACACTGCAAGATCGTAAATTTTGAAGGCAAATGGAATTGTACAAATATGTACTGTGTTGTGAACTCAACCCTATAAAATTCCATGGCTAATTATTGTAAAAGATTGAAAGGTAATCACTGGGATTGTCAATGAAGAGACTGTCTTCAGTAATACTTACATATGAGGAACTTACTTGATTGGTTTAATGACTGCTTGTTGACATTGTTAAAAACAGTAAATTGGCCATGTCACAAATAATAAAAAGATTTTGCATACAACTGCCATATGTTTATTTTGACATAGGAATAAATGTTTTTCAACTGTTTTTGTTTCTTATACATCATTGAGTCTCAAATATTTAGCTTTGAGAGTTTCTATTGAAGTTAAAAATAAAAAAAATGAAGAGCATACATTGCTAATATAATATTGATTTTTTTAAAAACAAAAATCTATGTAGTAGGTCTAGAGGAAGGTGATTTAAAGATAAGTTTAGACAAAGTTTTTATTAATTTTTCAAAACTGTCGATGTATATTAAGACCTTTTGTTTGATAAAGTTTCATCAATTATATTCTGCTAAATATTCTTATTCTTCAAAAAGTTGAAAAAGTACCAAACTGTAGATGTATATTGAGACCTTTTGTTTGATAGTTTCATCAATTATATTCTGCTAAATATTCTTATTCTTCAAAAAGTTGAAAAAGTACCAAAGTTGTATGCATAATTTTAAAAAAAATCTGTGACACAACCCATTTATTGACCCAGGACGTAAGTGGTACAAAGTCTGCCAAAAAATATGATTCTAAAAGTACTACTGACTGGCTTGTTATTTGAATTTTTTTTAAATCCAAACATATTTGAGTCCAACATATTTGAGTCCTAGAAAGGTATTAAAAAATTTAAGATGTGACTTGATACAGATCCATTTATGTAGAAACGAGGTAATATAAAACAAGGATTCCTTGCTCTCAGAAGTAGGGCAAGGGAAATGTTTAAAAGAAGATTTTACAAATAAAATGATAATTTTACTGTTTGGTATAGGAAATTGTTTGCTTGTTTTGTTTTTCTTTTTTGTATTGGACTTGATTATAGTCACTTGAACCTATTTAAGGTTATTTTAGGTTTAGTGTCTCATATACAGTTGGATTGTATTGCACTATTTGATTGATAAAATGGGTAAAACAGTTTTTTTTCTTAGAAAAAAGCTTATTAGCAAAACACTCAATAGCTGGTAAAGTCATCCAAGCCATAATTATGTCCTAAACAGTGAGGTAACACAAATCTTAACTAAAATCTAAAACTAAATCCAGATTAAAAGGCTATACCTGTATTTCCCAGCCATATTCATATAGGAACAAAGTCATGTCTTTACAAAATCGTAACATAATTGAGCAGACAAATTTGCGAGCACATCTATTGTTTTGAAGTTTAAATATTTTTGATGTCCTACCAAAAGCAATATGAATTGATTGCTGACATCAATACGGTTTTCCAATCTAATGCACCTTCAAGTTTTTCAAATCTTGAAAAATAAATTTAAAAAGATAGTCAAACTTTGCCACAATCATTAATGAATATGTAAATAGTCCATGTTAATTTGACTTGTGAACTTATTTTCGACTTCATTGATGGACTAGACCCAATTCATAAACACATTGTATTGGCTCTAATGTTCTCATTTGATCACTTAAGCTATTCGAATAACTTAGTCAATGTTTTGAATACACATTTACATGAAAATCTCTGGAAAAACAACCAATTCAATTTGTTTCAGCTTTGATTTTGCCATTTGATTTAATACTAACTCTCCGTTTTGAATTTTCCTCGGAGTTCGGTATTTTTGTTATTTTTACTTTTTCTAACCTCAATTGACATGCATGTTCCTTTGGATATCAAGTAAATACTTTTCCTCCGTCTTCAATGCATGTTTACCCATGTAAACTGACGTAAATGTTAAATTCATAGTTTTTGTCTCGCTTGACGGAGTCAAAAAGCGAGACATAGGTATGCTGTTTCTGGCGACGGCGGCTTCAACAATGTATTAAGTTTGTGGTTAGGTCTTGTTTATGGTGAACCACTAATGGTAAGTCAAAGATATTTGGTACAGTCTTCACACCGAGTGGCAGCCCAGGCTGGTAAAATTGCTCTTGGGCCTGTAAAAATTAGACCTACAGGCCAACAGAATTTAACTAAAAAAAAATTTAAATTGAGCTGCGGGCCTGTAGATTTAGCAGTTCAGCGTGAAGACTGTTGATATGCAGTTGTATAAGTATTGGCACATCTCATTACCATGGAGATTATTTGACCCAGCCCCCTACGATATGGTCTATTGACTTTGAAACTTTTGCTTAGTTTTCATGTATTAGTTTGTGATTAGGTCAGTTTATGGGGAACCACTAGTGGTAAAGTAATGATAATTTGTATGCAGTTGTATAAGCATTGGCATACTTCATTTCCATGGAGATTATTTGGCCCCGCCCCCTCAGTCATGGTCTATTGACTTTGAAACTTTTGCTTAGTTTTCATGTATTAGTTTGTGATAAGGTCAGTTTATGGGGAACCAGTAGTGGTATAGGTCAATGATACTTGGTGTGCAGTTGTATTAACATTGGCACATCTCAATACCATGGAATTTGTTTTACCCTCCCCTCAGTTATGGTTTATTAACTTTAAGATTTTGCTTGGTTTACATGTATTAGTTTGTGTTTAGGTTTGTTTAAAGAGAACTACTTATGATAAGTCAATGGTATTTGGTATGCAGTTGTATTAGCATTGGCACATCTCAATTACATGGAGATTGTTTAGCCATGTACCTTCAAGATAGTTCATTGACTTTGAATATTTTCTAAACTTACATGTTAAAGTGTTGTTATTTTTTATTTCAACATTTACATTATCGAAATTACATAAAAGCGAGACATATCTTTGTGATAACAGTTTATTTTACAACGTTCTTGTTTTCTGAAAATTATAAAAATAATTAGAGAAAGTTGAACTGGTAAAAAAAATACCCAGAATATTAGTATCAATATTATTTGCCATCCATAGGAGTCGTAAAATTGTTACCTTTTTTGTCTGAATTTTAAAACTGGTAACTTGTGATCAACAGTCAAAGATTGATGACGATGATTTATGACAGGTTTTTACTTATTACGGTATTGTAGAAAGGGAAAAAAAATATGAAAGATTTTGACTCTCACAAGACACATCAAACTTTTATAAAAGCAAACTTTAAAAGTTCAACATCCGTGTATTCTTCTGCCAGTATCGGTTTGAAGATACCTTCAGGGACTAATAAATCATCAGCAGTCATATCGACCGAAATGTAACATGACGTTAATAAAGGTACATGATGTATTGCACCAGATGCACATTTCGACCATTAAAGTCTCTTCAGTAAGGCCAAAATTTTCAACCCAAAAATAAATAATACCCAACAATGAATTGCAGCGATGCCTAAGGGTGACACATTCTAAAGTACTAATTGTGTAAGAACTTTCTTGTGACTTTATGGTATGTCATGATCCTCTGAGGAAACAAACATAAAGATGGCCTTACAACTCTTTTAACAACACTATTTGAGATAGGATCATGCAAATTAGTATGTTATCAACACAATAACAATTGTCTGAGGTTTAGATATTTTGAAAGGTCCAGATTGCGCGTCAAAATTTCTTCCGATTCATCTAGTTACTGGTAAAATTTCGTGAAGAATTGAGTAAATGATGTTTAAACCATAGTATACATTATTAATGTATATTTGATATTACTGGTAGTTTACCAAAATGAAGAAAATGGCAAAAAAAAAATACCTTCATCAGAAATACACAAACCAAAACCTTTGAAAACCAAGGAGTAGAAATAAAGGCAACAGTTCAAAGGTCATGACTCGATTGAGAGAAAACGAATTCGGGTCACAAACTAAAACCGAAGGAAACACATCAATTATAATAGGAGGAAAACAAAGTAACGACTGGAACACTGCAGTTCAACAAAAACAAACGCCAGCAGACATAGAAAAAAAGTATCTGATAACAACATATTTCTGACTGGGTACAGGACATATTAAGAAAAAATGGTGGGTTGAACCTGGTTTGAAATATAAGATTCATCAAATATACCAAGCTTATAATTTAGAACAACGAAAGCGTTTGTCTTTACCAAAGACTCATCAGTTGCGCTCAAATCAAAACAGTTGAAGGGCCAAAGAAAAATAGATTTGAAAAGCATTTCATACCAAAAATTCCTTTGATGAGTTTCCAAATACGGCCAAGGAAACGTTTTCATTTTGGTAAAATACCTTAGTGTATTAAATAATTCCACCAGAATACACAGTAAAAGTACACACACCAAAAAGGAACACATAACACTTAAAAGTGTCGACTTTCAAGCCAAATATAAAATCGGATACGAAACGTACAACCGCAGTGAGACCGCCCTATTGTTACAACTCAAAAAAGATACAAGGCTATCAGACATAAAAACGTGATGAGCTCTATGATGGAAAAGGAACCTAAACACATATTAAAATTCATTAAAGGTAAATACAGGCATTAGTAGTATACGGCTGTTCAATAGTCAAAACCGATTTAACGGAAATAAATCCGGATTACAAACAAAAACCAAGGGAAACACATCAACTGTAAATTGGGAAACAACGATATAACAGCACAACCTACCTATTGTATTTATTGTTAACCTGTTCTCGTCCTGAACATGCATGAAATATTTGCCACTGAACGTTAAGCAACCAACAATCAATCAATCAATTAACCCCGCTTAGGGTAAACTTTGCCTTCGAGAGTTAATACATTTCAAAGGAGAGAGAAATATTCAGCACTGACTTCCCAGTTGACTAACGGTCATCTTACAATGGTATCGACCCAGTTCTAGTAAGTGAAGACACAGCCAAGAATACACGAATAAAGGCAACAGTAGTATACCGGTGTTCGATAGTCATAAATGATTGAGAGGAAAAAAATCCGGGTTACAAACTAAAACCGAGGAAAGCACATGGCTCAATATCTTTAATTGTTTTTACATAGGCGGTAATGGTAACGTTTTTTCCTGTAGCTCAGTCCATATCGTAAACTTGGATATGTATGATAGCTCGTTTCGAAGCTGTGACATTTTCACATATGTGGTTAAATTTTCGGGGTACGAAGTGAGATTACTTTTTCCGTAAATTAGCAAAACCCGAACATCCTTTTGTGATGCGGCTCCTTGTGGTAAAATATCCCCTTTTTAACACAATAAGTTCTTTGAAAATTTAATACTTTGAACACATTCAATAGCTCCATAGTTTTTACACATTTATTCTATGTTCCTCTACTTTCCTTATCACCACAAATAATTAAGTTCAGTCATTTGTTAAAAATAGAAACATGTCCAATATCACTACACAGAGATTTTTTCTTTACACGTGACTTTTGAGTTCCTCATTTCGAGGCGCATTAGGGATGTTGTCCCAACTATAAGATGAAAATAACGCAACAACAGAAACACTAAAGTGAACAAAAAACAAACTACAATGCAACACACACAGAAAAGAACTATAAGATAACAACTGTCATTTTCATGGCTTGGTACAGGATATTTAAAGAAACATGGTAGTTTGAACTTGATTTTGTGGCTAGCCAAACCTCGCACTTTTATGGCAATGTTAGATATAAATATAAAATGACAGGATTACAGTACAAATGAATGCAAGATCATTGAAATACACAAATAAAAAATATGATAGTACATTTAGACATACTAACCAAAGATGAAAACGACCACGTAAAACAGCATAGGACAGACCACAAAAACAGCATGCACATCTTAATGATTAAAAGAACCTAAAATAGTCAAATTTATTTAAGGTCCAATGTTCTCTATGATTATGTTAAACAGTTAAATCGAATTCATTCATCGAATATTTAAAGCCAGGGTTAATTAATTTTTAATTTAATTTAAACGTATTTATTTATAGTGGATTGGGAAACAAGTTTTTCAACTTATTTTAATCACTATCCTTTGCGGGTGCGAGTTGCTGCCTTGTAGCGGCATTAGCCTACTCTTTTTCGAAATCTACAAGGGTGTATTTTACGTGCAAGAAATATGGCTCTCTTAACACGGGTCAGCCATTTATCGTCCCCTTCCGACGGACTATCATCGTTTCCTCAAGACCATATTCGCAAATGGTGTCGAGGGAAAGCCGAAAATTGAGTCCCTGAAATTTTCATCACGGAACGATGTCTCCATCTATTCCTCGTGTTCTTTACTTAACCTTGATTATCAACAATGTACTTACGATGGTATGGTGATACGGTTAAAAAGAGGAATAGTAAGGATGCAAACATAGAATATAAATAAGGTTAATGAAAAGCAATATTTTCATTATCACTGGTGCAGCTACTGACGATGCTATGTATTATTGCATATGTCATATTCATACCAAAGATATTAATTAAAATTACTTAATTGACGAAACCTCTTTAACGGCAGAAAGCTCATTTCGGAAGACCGACCAGATAATCAAACAAACATGTTTTTATTAATTTAGAAAAGCTTGAAGAAAAATTATATATTATCAACGGCTTTCATTATGGTGAAGTTGCATAAAGTTGAACACGAATACGTTTCTTTCACAACAAATCATTAGATATATTCGATGGAGCGTTGACTAATCGTTATATCTTTATGAAATGATATAATACAAATATTCTTCGGTCATAAATGTAAAATTCAAAATGTAGACAGTTGAGAGAAGCAAGCTTGTGAGACCATAATAATGTTTACCTTGTTTATAATTGAATGATATTTTGAAACAAAATCCAGAGCATTTCCTGGTTTTTCCATCGAAGATGTATGAACAACTAGATAAGTTCGAAGAAAATTGATGTAGAAAAAGACAATATTTAAATCGGATATTTCAAAACTTATCATTTCCATAAGCCTAGTAAATAAGGACAAGAGTAGTATACCGCTGTTATATGACACAACTGGCAATACAGTTGAACCTGTCTTATCCGAATAACTGGGAGCCCAGAAAAATATGTAGTTAAGCAGGGTGCCGGAATATTCAAGTTTTTTCTGCAAGGATAGGCATATTTTGGGACCATGAAAATAGGTCAGTAAAAGCAGGATGTTAGAATACTCAGGTGTCGGATTAGACAGGCTACACTGTACCAAGCATTAGGAAGCAGAAGCTGCAAAATGACACCTATGATCACTTAAAGAATTGAAACGAAAACATCTAGTTGAAACTTGAAAAATTTATCTAATTGTCATCCAAAGTACATCAAATTTTAACTTTGGCTCTGATGCAAACATCATCATCAACATACAACGTTAACTCAGGAACAATTTATCTCAGTTTTTTCAAACATTCCTTCTTTACTAGAAATATATATGAAGCTTCTACACGACTCTGTTTACAAAATACCATTATCAAATATGACGTTAAAAAGAAGATAAAACACGGATATATTATGAAAATCTTCAAGGACGTCAGACACGTAACGTACATGATAACTTTTATAATAACAGTGCAATTAAAATATCAAATAAAAAAAAACATAAAGACATAAAAAAAAAACATGGATTTTTTTTAAAATTCCGTGCGTCCGAATTCCTTTTTTCATTTACCTTCATTAAAAAACGCACAATGCCGAATATTTTGGATATATATATGTAAGACTCAGATCGCCGTCCGGTCTCTAATCGACGTCCGTTCCTCAAATCGACGTCACAATCTGACGTCACAATAAAATAACATTCCAAATCGACGGCCAATTGTATGCCTGTCTAATCGACGTCCATTTTTTTTGGCATTTTCTAATCGACGTCCGATTTTGAGCTTCTCTAATCAACGTCCGTTTTTGACACAGAATACAAAACTGAAGTGAACCGATAGTAGCTGAAACATTTAAACCTTTAAACATATTATGTGAGACAAATAAAATATATTTAGGGACTTATCATTATTTACCTGGGAGGGGGGCTGGTCATTTTGAAATCAAAAGTATAAAATTTTCTTGATCCCCCCATAAAATTTATCTGTTTTGATTTGATCCCCCTTGTAAAAAAAAATTAAAAAATGTGACCCCCCCCCCCCCCCCCCTCTATTAAACATGCCAAAATGTTAACATGCAATACACTTATCATGTTATTTCACAGAAATATTGCAAACATGAAATATTTTCAGTGAATTGAGTCCAAAACCATATTTGCAGGAACATTGCCTTGACATAGGACTCTTTCATGAATATTAAATGGGTAGAGCAAGCCAGTGCTTTGGGGAGCTTTTTTTTTCTAATTTCCTTTATTGGGCTATTAAAAAAACTTGTTGAGACAGTAACTGTACATTATTTACTAAGAAGGATCTATTAAAAAAGAGGGACGAAGCTCCTACATGTCGTTTGGTTTTCTTAGTCTTTGGGTTGCATTACTAATTGCCTAATTATTATGAATAGGAATGACACACGCTCCTTGGTGTGGATCAATTGGATTAACTTTATATCAAGAAAAACTTTAATATGCATGATACCTATTTCGGATTGAAAAATAAATTATGTACATGTATAAGTGTAAACAATTGATATAAAAAAGAAGATGTGGTATGACTGCCAATGAGACAACTCTCTACAACTATAGGTCACCATACGGCTTTCAACAATGCGCAAAGCCCATACCCCATAGTCAGCTATAAAAGGCCCCGAAATGACAGTGTAAAACAATTCAAACGAATAAACTAAAAGCCTTATCTGTGACCAATAATTTATTATTTATTGATATTGGACATTGATTTAAGACGACAACAATCAATCGGGTGTAGTTTTGGCAAGTAGTGCCGTCACATTGGACGTAGATTAGAGTATCAAAATATTGGACGTCGATTAGAGTATCAAAATATTGGACGTCGATTTGATAATGTGACGTCAGATTTGGACGTCGATTTGTGAAACGGACGTCGATTTGAGGAACGGACGTCGATTAGAGGCCGGACGTCGATCTGAGTCTAACATATATAAAAACAGAAACAGTTAAGGAGATAACTCCAATAGGGACTACAAAATGAAACCCAAATTCATATACGTTTCCTGAAATAAAGGTGATAGTAGTATACAGGTATTCAAAAGTTTTAAATCGAACGACAGAAAACAAATTCAGGTTACAAGCTAAAACCGAGGGAAACACATCAACTATAAGAGGGAAAAAACAACATGTACATTGAAAAATACACGAAAAGATTATTTCATAGATTTTGTGGTTGTGTTAACTAATGACATTGCCTTTTAATATGATAACAAAAATATTTTGGAATAATTTATACACTCGCAAAAATTGTTTCAAACAGTAATTTTTTTTTATGTTTTACAACATAATGTTTAGATTTGAACCACGTGAACTAGACCTTAATTTGTTAATACGATTCTGAAATCATTTTAACATGAATGTTTGAAGAATTGTTTTTATTAATTTTGCAGAGCTTCGAATAACACTCAATCCAAACCAAGCGTCTAAAATGCTGGAAGTGTTGTCGGCCTTTCCAAGTTTTAAGAAACCAAACGATTTACCAGGTTTGTTCATTTTAATATGGGTGTATAGCTGTATATGGTGCAGGTGACAAAGTCATACAAACTGAGAGAAAAAAATCAAATAAAGAAGCAATTATTTCCAATGCATAGTCAAAATATGTGTGGTTATTTTTTTAGATATACATGATATATAAAGGGGAAATTGATTTTATTTGTTAAAATATCTGCTATGTACTTGATAATGAGAACAACTATTACTAGTGACAAAATGACACAGAAATTAACAGCTATATAGGTCACCTTTCGCCCTTCAACAATGAGCAAAGCCCATACTGCAAATAAAAGGCCCAAACATGAAAAATATTAAACGATACGATACGAGTTCTTTTAACGACCTTGACTACCAATGAGGGTCATACACGGTAGGAAATGTTAAACAATTCAAGCGAGAATTAATGGCCTAATTTATGTACAAAATAATGAACACAAAACAATTATTCTTAACAGCAACAAACGAAAACCACTGATAATAAGTCGCTTTCAATAATGGTGCAATCATGAAAAAGAGGATTGAGATTTAAGACTGCGATGGATTTCATTAGTGAAATACATTCACATATCGTACCAGTCATCCAATTCGGGATAGTAGCCGTAAAACTTATGTTGTGCTGATTTCAGTCGAGATTTCGCATAACTCAATATAGATCAATATAGGTTGCACAAAACCACGCCTCGTTTGAGGAGATATATAATATTCATAGATTTTCGTTTTGTTTACGTACTGGTTCTCGGATATGATCACTATGTTTCATCTCATAGGAACATAACTTGGGAATATTACGAGTTGCCAACATGGTTGCGACGAATTTTGAATTCTGACGAAAACTGAAGTGAAGTGAGTGGTAGTACAGAATTTTAGTATAAGTTTACATTCTTCGAAGTTTGGGGCATATTTACTTTCCATTATAATGTACGATTCTTTTACGAAACTTGATAGTTAAAGTGGAACAGTTTAAGCCGTAAGGGGCTCCTATGGGAAGTTTCATTTACTGTAATTTAGGAAGTGCAAACTTCAATAGGTTTCGGATGAAAAGCACACATCTGTCATTAAGAAGTCCATATAATGTGAATATGCACGAGCGTAGCATATCAATTACGTTATTTGTGACTGTGTTACTGAATTGTGTCTTTCTTATCAACAGTTATTCTTATTCTTTGTGTGATTATATTTCAGATCATTTAAGACTTTCAAAATTACACTTAAAAAGGCTGAAGAAATGGCGAAAACTGGCAATTGAAAACAAAGAAAAAGTAAGATAATTTTGTTGCTTCTAAAATTGATCAGTAATATATATAAAACATGGTTCTAAAAAAGGAAAATAATCTGAATCAACGTTTTCTTGTTTAACGACATTCATTCATTCGACTTTAACTCTATTTAAATACACAATACATTTCCGTTAGAAATATCGTGTAGCTCACCTTGTAGGCTACAATTCTAGTGAGAGATAACAGACGACAAATGAAAGTATTTAAACTCATTCCTATTTAGAAAAAATCCAGTTCCTGCAAAAACAATAACTAAAACAAAGAAGAAAGATACCAGAGGTGCATACAAATTCATAAGTTGAAAATTAACTGACAATGTCATTGGTAAAAAAGAAAAAGACAAACAGACAAACAGACAAACTATATTGTGGTCTGATTGAGTGCATGTTAACTTGTTATAGACAGCAGAAGATGGTGGTGAAAGTTCAACTGAAATTACACCTACGTATATGTATTGGCCCTTTGCACTTCGCTTTATTTGTCTAGCAGTTTATGACGTCATGTTTCATTATTTGCCATCTTTTTTCAGTTCTATGTTTTGAATTAAAAGATACAGACTATAACACATAGTAAAATAAATGAATCTGACCAGACAATATTGTACTAAGAATACACTCTAAATGAACAATGTTTATAAACGGGAAACAAATTACATGGAAAAATGTACTATACAAAAACAGCAATGACCGAAGAACTTCAACTCATGAACAAACAAATGTGAAAAGTAAAATAGTAAAAAAACGAACTCCAAGGAAATTTTAAACCAGATAGTGCTTTATCAAATGGCAAAATGAAAGCTCAAACACACCAAACGAATGAAAAACATTTGTTAAACTCCCGACATGGCACATCATTACCCTTATTAGAAGCAGGGGAACAAAAAATATGAATGTATTCTTATTAAATAAACAATCGATATAATTGAGTTACAGAATTATTTTTTTTTTATGAATATATATATTAAAGGAGTTAAATTCCATGATACAATTCTAATTATGTAGGAAATGAAACGATGAAACCTATTAAAATTATATCCACATAAATCCGAACATCACAAAATAGTCAATTTCACTATGTTTCTCCAACCGGTTTCACTCTTAGACTTGCAAATTAATAACATATATAATGTTTTGTAACAGCCAACATTTGCTGGGTCGACAAAACTAACAGCAGGCGCCTATAGATTATTCCAAGACAACCAAGTTCTAGACAATGAAAGTGACGATATACAAGAAGAGGACGATGATGACAGTATATTCAGTGACCTATCTGATGAAGATGAAGATCAAGATCAAAATGCTTTTGGAGATTTGGGTTCTGGTTTCAAACAACTCAGCAAGGGGATGGGAAATGTATTTAGCAATGTGATAGGACCAATAGGAACGACAGCTGCAGAACCAGGAAAAGGTAAAGTTTCGTAATTTAAATCGCCATTTTATGTGTGACTATTTTCACATTATGTTGTTGTTATTGTTTTTAGGAATATTGACTATCAATTTTAATTATCAAACGGTTTTTCTTTTCCTGCACACTTTTAATTTTAAAACGAAAAATGGTTTTTCATCTTCTTATTGATTGAAAATTTTGTAGGTTTCTAATTAAATAGTTTAACACAATTGCTTACTCTATTTGAGGAGATACTTCAGGTGCTGTTTGATTTTAGTGAGGTTCGTTTTGTTTTAGTATTCAGTCCTTAACTGGCGTCTTTGAAATGGAAAGTTAAAATGTTTGGTCTGCAGCTTGATAATGTTGAGGTTAAGCGAGTAAGTTTTTTTTTGCATCAGTCGTTCAGCTTATTCCTGTTTAACGATAGTATGAAATTTTACACCAGTTGTCCATGGAAAATTGCCGTTTGTATAGAGTTCGAGATTGCATGTTAGTTAAGTAAACGCGTCATTGTTTTTGAAATCCTGTGGTGTGTGTCGTTTTTGTATATTTTCGTTGTTGTTCTGCGGTTGGCATGTTGTGCCGACTATTTTATTTGTTGTTTGTGCGTTTCTCTGTTATAAATGCTCTTGTGTGGGTTTTTGTTGTATTTTTGTCACGTCATGGTTTAGCAATACTTTTTACAATGTCATAAAGCGGACGGTTTGGCATGCCATTAAATCAGGTTCAACCCACCATTTTTTTTCTTCTTGAAATGTCCTGTACCAAGTAAGGAATATGACAGTTGTTATCAAACAGTTCGTTTCTATGTGTTGGCGTTTGCTTTTGTTGTACTTTGGTGTTCCTGTAGTGTTGTTCCTTTGATTTCATCATTTAATTAATATGTTTTCCTCGGATTTGTTTTCTCTGAATCGATTTGTGACTTTTGAACACCAGTATACTACTGTTGCCTTATTTTCGTCTCATTATTCTTGGCTCTTATCAAGGGAAATGACTTTATATTTGTTCTGCAACTTGATAGTTGAGTTGTAGCTTGTCTGGAAATGTTACCAGCCATGTAACCACTTCTTTTTTTAACGGTAGTTTGAAATATTACAACACTCAATGAACAATAAGGAACATGTTTGTCACACTTTTCTTGGTTCGTATTTATAGGGTCGATTTTTTATGGTCTGCAGCTTGATTCTGTTGAGTTGTATCGAGTTACGAAAATGTACTTTATTATAGAAAAAATCGTAATTGGATGCTATTGTTTATGTATATGTCTTAGTAGATCCTATTATTTTAGCTCTTGAGGAATTCGGTTCTGGAGGTCGATTTTATTTTCATAGCTACTGCCTTGTCCACGAGTGAACACTGATTGTCGAGCTTTATAAGTGTTTTCTATTTCAATTTCAAAGTATGCTTAATTTCTCTTTTATTCATACTTCAGTTGGATACCAGAAAAAGTCATATCACAAAAATACTGAATTAGAAAAAAGTCAAATCACAAAAATACTGAACTCCTAGGAAAAATTAAAACGGAA
Source organism: Mytilus edulis (assembly GCA_019925275.1). Lineage (NCBI taxonomy): Eukaryota > Metazoa > Mollusca > Bivalvia > Mytilida > Mytilidae > Mytilus > Mytilus edulis. The sequence continues at coordinate 31,916,961 of CM034352.1, forward strand.
AGTTCCTAATTAAAAGCTCCAACAAATCAAACGAATGGATAACAACTGTCATATTTCTGAATTGGTACGGGCATTTTCTTATGTAGAAAATTTTGATTTAAACCTGCTTTAATAGCTAGCTAAACCTCTCACTTGTATGACAGTCGCATCAAAAACTACCATTCGATGTCACAATATTGATTTAACGTTTCAGATGGTGAAAATAGAGCTAAGGGTTTGGTTCCCTTGGTGAGCGGCATGACAGGCATGATTGGCAAGAACTTGATGTACGAACCTTACAAAGCTACGCGCGATGCGGTAAGATCTTTTAGCTTTTTTTGTGCAAAGATGTATATGAAGAAAATATACAAATGTTTTTAAAAAAATCGAACATAATTATTTTCTAAAATCGAACAAAAAATATGTCGGTAAAAACGAGTAAATGCTTAATATATCAGTTACTAAAAATACTACCAAATTACTTTTATATTCATTACCTGTGATATAGACAAAGCAATTTCAATGGGATAAATTTGGAATTCAAATGTAAATGTGTAATATAACGAACCGGTTGTGTTAAAAAAATACAGGACCAAAACAAATCAATAAAAAAGCAAAGCAAAATCAACACCGTATAACAAGGCAAGACTTTTATTAATTTTTAAGCTCGAAGAGTGGATTCAAGAAAATAGAGGAGCAATTGAAAGTAAGGATATCCAGACAAGAGAAAAACAGTTAGAAATAATAAAACAAATAGTATCAATGTACGAAGAAGAAAAAGAAGATGAAGATGAAGAGATAACAAAAACTAGAAACATAAAAATAATGGAACTTATAACAGAAACCGAGAAACTAGGTGAATTGCCGAAAGAAGTCCAAGCTAAATCCGTAAGTTATTTTAGTGTTTGAAACTAGGAGTAAAGCACTATACATTTCATTCATGTAAGATCATGTAACACAAAATGTCTTCTGCTTTTTAGAGGAGAATAAAGCAAGATAACTTCATCATTTTTTTTTAAATCATTTCTGCAGTGTGTAGACTGTGTAAATGTTACGTTAGATCCTAAAGAGATGATTAAACTCAGTCGAAATGATTGCTGATAAAACTAAGATTAATAATTTAGAAAGAGGTATTGTGGAGCACTTGAACGAATCAGCAATACTATGTTGTTACACTTATGTAATGTCGGTGTCCAATACAGTAAGGGGGAATCCAGTTCTTTATCTTTGGCTGAAAATAAAACAAACATATGAATATTCAGGATTTCCTTCTTGTAAGTGTTGTTGGGATATATGTTGAGTTTCCAAGTGATCGTTACTTTTGCAACTACGAAATGTCTTTTTTTTTTACAAATATATGCATTTTTCATTAGAACAGTAAATAAGCACTGAATGAAGTAACTCGATGATTATTGGGAAGCCACCTTTTTGTGGGTTTTTTTTTAATATTTTTTATAGTTCAAAGTATTCTAATTTTATTCTGTAGTCCGAATTTTATCAAGAAGCTGACCACACACAAATGCTCGAGGGGATGACCGATATACTTACTAGTACGATGGAGACCATGTTTAAAGGCATAGGAGAATCAATGTCAGGATTGGAAAAATCTATGTCAGGAGGAGAGGGAGAAGAAGGATCTGGAGACGCATGCACTATTCTGTAAACATATACAGATTTTAAACTTTTCATTATATATACAGTATTTTTTAATATCATCAATGAAAAATTATTTGTGTTTTAAGAAGATAGCATTATTAGAAATAACATTTTTTTTAACCATTTTGTAGTTTTAAAAAAATAACATGTAATAACAAAAAATTATTGTGTATAATTCGGAGTTTAGTATGACATCCGTTATCATTGAACTAGTAACATATTTGTTCAGGGGCTAGCTGAAGGACTCCTCCAGGTTAGAGAGTTTCTCGCTGCATTGAAGACCCATAGGTGGACTTCGGTTGTTGTCTACTCTGTGGTCGGCTTGTTGCCTCTTTGACACAGTTTCGTGGATAATAATTTTCTAGTTTTGCCAAAGTCTTCATACATACCATTAAATTGTGCGGTTTGCCTCTACCAAAATATTCACAGGAGAGTATATACCACAGGATTCTGTACACAAAAGAGTTTATGGTTTAACGATAAACATATATAGAAATGAAGAGTGAAGTAAAGTTATCACCCTTTTTGAAATATTTATCATCACGATGTTATAGGATCCTATTCACATATTGCCATCTTACATTAGACAATTATCGTTGCGCATGTCTGAAAACTATTACAATTGTTTTCCTGATCTGCATACTATCATTTTTTATAAACTTACATATAAAGAAGCATACATAATTAGAGTGTAAATGTATGTTCTTGTCGACAAAAATATTATTTTTATAACTTTTTTTCGCTTATCTTTAATTGTTTTTCGTTAGTTTGTCTTTTGCTAGTTTTTTCTTTCTTTATTTTTTGAAGGAGGGGGTCACATTTTGTGAACATGAAAAAGCAGATGTGGTATGATTGCCAATGTGACAACATATTCACATATTGTCATCTTATATTAGATTAATATCGTTGCGTAAGTCTGAAGACTATTACAAGTGTTTCCTGATCTGCACAGTATCACCCATTGTAGACGATCCGGTACATATTAGATTTGCTGGTTGGTCTTTTTTTTATGAATTTATATATTTATAGAAAAATATATATTTTATATAAAAATGTATGTTTTTTGTCGATAATAAAAAGTATCTTTATAACTATTTTTCGTTTATTTTTCTCTTTTGTCATTAGTTTGGCTTTGTTTGTTTGTTTGTTTGTTTGTTTGTTTGTTTTTTGGTATATTGTTTTACGTTTTGTCAGGTTGACAACGATCACGTGTAGAGCTGATTAAACAGTATAGGTTTTACTCATTATGGGAGGCCATACGGTGACCTATAGCTATTTTATTCCGCGACATTTGGACTATGTTGGATGGTTGTTTCATTGGCAATCAAACCACATCAGATTCGCCTTAATTAATATTAACCTCCTTTTAGACAATTCGTTCCGCCCCAGCAAAGTTGTGGTTTATCAAAGATAAATGCATTATTACCTACATACTCGAATGGTATGTCATCTTAAAGTGAATATGAAGCGATTGTTTTCTTTCTAAAAACAGACGCTTGGTGACCTCTCTTTACAGCCAGTATTACCATAAACTTCCATTTTATGTAACAATCTAACTTGGTAAACTTTAACAAAGTCTTTTGGTAAAATCGCAACAAATGAACACCCACCTAACGTCTTTCTTTCTTAGCGAGTTAAAAATGTAACATTAAAAATCAATGAATTAAAAAAAACCAAGAAGGGCGAAAGATACCAGATGGACACTGAAACTCATAAATCGAAAATAAACTGAAAACGTCATAGCAAAAAAATAAAAAGACAAATTGACAAACAACAGAACGCAAAACACAACAAAAAAACTAAAGACTTAGCAACACAAACCCCACCAAAAAAAAACAAGTAGCTCAGGTGCTCCATATGTGGCACCCGTCGTATTGTTCATGTTAGTACAACTTGGTAACAAGTCTTATTCAGTAGGTCACATTCGTGAAAAGGGGACGCGATTATAGTAACGACATAAGGAATATGTCCGCCAATCATATGTAGCACCCGTCGTATTGCTCATGTAAGTACAACTAGGTAACAAGTCTAATTCAGTATGTCACATTCGTGAAAAGGGGACGGAATTATATTAGCGACATAAGGAATATATCCGCCAATCATCTGTGAAACAGATATTTCATAACGGTTAAACAACTCGTGATGGCGTCCGTAAAATTAAAGATTTCAAATTCACCATTTTGAAACTCTTGGTTTAATAGCTTTCTGGTGAGTAGTAACCCTCTATCAAGAATATCATAATAGGAAATACAAGCCCGTGAATGTCGTTTCTATAGGAAGAGGTAATATACTCCGTATGCAGGCGCTGCTTGAATGCTGCTACATAGAAATGGAAAGTTCACTATTCGAAAGTTTAAATCATCTCTTTTGTCGTAAAGTTATGTTTTCAATTACCGACGTTCATTGTCAAGTTCTGGGTGTAGGTCGAGATATGACTCAGACTTAACTGTATCTGTCGACTCCTTTATTTCAAGTTCGATAGGATAGATGCGCTCAACAAAATAACCAAATTTTCAATTATTTATCAAGAGAACATCATCCATATAGCGGATAATAAATTTAAAGTATACTTCTTTTCTTACTTCCTTAAATGTTGCTGTATGGAGTCAGCATCATAAGAATATAGGAACAGGTCGATAAAAAGAGGTACACAGTTGGTTCCAATGCAGAGGTTCCAATGGGAATAACACGTCCTCTATACGTAACAAATATGTAATCAATCAAGAAATCAAGCATCTGGGTAATGTCAGTTTCAGAGGGTTTTTTGTTTGAATCATAGAGTTTTTATAACGAAGAAGAATGTATCTCTCCCGGAATCAGACTACTGTATTTTTTTGTTGAATGCGTCATCAACATCCAGAAAGAATTCTCCTAAACTGGAGATGATGTGCCAAGATTATGCAGCTATGTTCAAAAAGAATTCTATGAATAAATTCTAAAGATGTGTGATGAGGTTCTAAGTAAAGAGATTTATGTCCAACAGTTCAAGCTATTCTTACGAAAGTTGTATACACCAAGCATGCACATGCAGTAACTGTCCACTCTGAAAATAGTACCTCAATAACACAACAAGATGAGGTATGTGAATTTTAAGTAAATGATTCAAAGAATATTGAAAAACAAATCAAATAAAGATTGATGATGAGTCTCCCAGTATTTTTGCCACTAAACCCCAGGTTTTTGCCACTTCTTAGTATTTTGGCCGCTTAACTCTGTATATTTGCCAATATTGGTAATCTTTCCGATTAAGACCTAAAAAGTTTAAACCTGATTTCTACTGAACAAGATTTTGTGATAAAAAAAATACTTGAATAGTTGGTATATCCCAGCAATCACGTCATTTTACGAAGCTTGCTATTGTAAAGCCTCTCTTATAATTATCGATATTATAATTTATATATTATATCATCAAACCTTCCCTGACCGTCTCCTATAAGCTCAAGTAACAATATGTACAATAACATTGTGTACTAGAGAAAAAGAAAAAAATATCTTTGTAAGCGTGCTGACGGATAATTCAACAGTTACACAATTTAAAAAATGCTAATGAAAAATTATTTGTATAGTATTTTGATAATATCTAAAAAAAACTTTTGACAGTCTTTCAATAAAGAATTGGTTGTCAGTCAACTTTTGAGTATTTTGAAGATTTGATTAACTATTGACCAAATACATATTTTTCAGCATTTTCCCATTTCCATTTTAAGAAGAAAATCTCAACAAAAATTTGCCTAAGTCAAGAGAAGATGTTCACACTCTCTCTGAAGGTTATCCGTACGGACATCAAAAATATAAAAAAAATGAAGTAATAAAAACCAAATATTACAAAAGCGCAAATGTCTTTTTTTAAAGCGCAAAAGTCCTATGACTTGAAGCGCTAGTGTCCAAAAAACAAAGCGCAAATGTCCTATGAAAAGCGCAAACATCCCTCGCCGTTTCCAGCATTCCTATGAATTCGTCAGTGTTTTACTGTCTCCCAAGTTACTTGATGGTACTGAAATTAAGTGCTTATGTTTTGTCAAAACTACTACTTTTTATGTTATGGCACTCGTCTCAGATGTTGTTTTCTCTATATACTTGTGTTATATTAAGGTATATAGAATTTTTTTTCTAAGACGAGTGCCTGTTGTTATATTGTAAGTATATTTAAACTTATTTTTAAGCTTTATAGCTGAATTTACTTTCTTTTTAGGGAGAGCTAAAAAAACTGCCCTACAGTTTACATAACTATATATAAATCTGCTTTTGGTATGCCAGTGCTTATCTATACACCTGGAAAAAAGTATTGCAACACTTCCATTGAAAACAATGTAATCACATGATTGTAGAATGTTTTTAATTTGGGTATTACCAGATACTTTGAATTCGTTTATGTTTCAAAATTGAATTCATGGTATTGATTTACTTTGCATCCAATATTAATGCTACATGGATAGGACATAATAGCTGCACGGAAATAGTTTTTCTCGCTTTTCACAAAAAATGCAAATTTTGCAGGACTAATTTTTCCAAAAAATTAGTTCTGCAATAAACTCAATTTTTTTATGCATTAAACTCATTCAGAACTGTTTTGAAATGCTCGGGTTAACTGTATCAGATGTTTAGTTTGCTGTAAAAATTACTTTTATAAAATATTGATAAAAAAGACAAAACGAAGCTTGATCGAATAACTTTTGCAGTACAGCTCTAATGATGCGTCTCTCTAATCTTAAGTTTGCCTGAAATGTAAGTCAATAACACAAATTCAATTTCAAACCATAAACGGGTTAAAAGAATATGGTAAAACGCAATTTATAGACATTCTACAATCATGTAATTTTACATTGTTTTCAAAGGAAGTGTTTTATTTTTTTAGTATTTACATACTTTTTTAGTGATTGATTGCTTATACAATACAGAGTGGCACTTGCCTCTGGGGGCTTGAATATGAAGGTTTAGATATGAGGGTTTGGAAGGGGTTTAATGATTAAAGAATAATGCCCTTAAAAAATGAAAATTAGAGAATAACGGGCCAAAACAAATGAAGATAAGAGAAAAAAGGGGTTAATTTTTGGAAGTTTAGAGAAAAAAGGGATTAATTTTTTGAAGATTAGAGAAAAAAGGGGTGAAAATTTAATGTTTACAGAATAACAGACCCCCCCCCCCTCCCCCCCCCCCCCCCCCCATCCAGACCCTCAGATATGAGGCATATGATTTGCTTATGTTAGCATGAAACTGTGTGATTTTAATGTGTAATTTGTTAAACAACCTACTCAAGACATGTTTTGATCTGTTATAATGTATAAATATGTCGATTTTAAAATAAAATTTACGTCATTGCCGACTTACTTATTTTCGGGATTTAAATTCATTATGCTAAAAACGATCTGGAGATCCAGTTGAATATTGTTTATTAAAAGTCTCAATGATTAAGTATTGACACAATAATCTATAATCGATATCAACAGTTTCATCATGTCTGGTAAGTAAAAAATAATAAATTATGTATTGAAATACTACATGGTCGTTTTAAAAAAATGTACTACATATCATAATTGACTTTTTGACTTAGGGAATACACATACTGATATGGAGTATGGAGAAGACGGAACTAAGTTGAAAAACTTGTGTCTAATCCATTTGTTTTGAACAATAAAATATGTTTAAACTAAACATACTGATAACATTACCATTTTTGTATAACTTGAATGGGCACGGTTTTTAATTATTTGTTTTCGACCCGTTATAAGGTATTTATGTTGTAATTATCATGTTAAGTACAGGTAAAAAAATGGGGAAATTGCAAAACTTGTGGCGCCAATTTTGAATGTTATCAATCTGTTTTGTCTTATAAATGCGTATCAAACGTATTAGATAAGAACGCTCCATTTAATGACAGTCTACTTTAAACTTGTCCTGCATTTCTATACGCAGAGTTATGATCGCGAAATGATGACATATGTATGCTGACATATACCACTGTTTTCTAACTCCGCGAATTTCAGAAATTACAATTGAATATATAGATATAAGAATATGTGGTATGAGTGTCAAAGCGACAACTCTTTCCTCCAAGTCACAATATATTTTTCTTCAAATAAACCATAAGAGATCAAAGTACGGTCTTCAACACGGAGCATTGGCACCCACCGAACAGCAAGCTATTATATAGTCCCCTATTTCATGTTCCAAATGTATGTATATCAGAACCATGCTGGTAACCACATATCCATAGGATAATGAATCGTTAATTTAAATTGTTGTTGCAAAAGGTATCACAATCATCTAATGGTATACTGTTTGTGCCCTGAGAGAGCTATTGAACATAAAATCTACCCGATTGCCGGAATGATCTGAGTATTTTTATTACGTCTATATATTTTGTAGACGTACGAATAACACTGAACCCAAATCAAGCATCGAAAATGCTTGAAGTTTTATCAGCATTTCCCAGCTTTAAAAGACCAACGGACTTACCAGGTTTGTATATTATATATTCCCTAGTCCGTTCAAAATTCGCATGAATCGTATGTGTGAATTGTCTAATGGTAAAATCTTCCGCAGTAAAGAAGGCCTGGATCCGATAGGGGTCCTGCATTTATGTTTTCTTTAATTTTCATGTTACTTTCTATCTATTCTTTATATTTGTTTACCGTTATTCTCTATCATTTGTTTTGAAAGACTTTTTTTCTCTAAATATTTTTTTAGACAATTTCTGCACTATCCGATCCAGGCCCTAGATTAAGGACAGTAAAGTAATTCACCTATAAACTGTTTTTAACGTTCAAATTTGGCTGTTAACATTTAATATCATTTTTGTATCAACTTATTCAAATCCTTAGAAGAATTGTTGATATGCAAAGAGATAAATGTACCATGTAAGAAAGTTTCCATGTATGTGTATGTTGAATGGTGGCACCGAAAGACCTGTTTAAAGGATATATGAAAATAAAACTTTTTACGTTGATTTAATTCTTTATTTACAAGATTGATCGTTTATATAAATATACAGTGTTAATTTCCATTGTTGAACGCGATCGTACATTTTAAATGAATAAATTGAATGAAAACTACGGTTCATTATTTGTGCCTTGTGATTAGAATAATTACTTTCATTTGTTTCCAACTCTGTCTTGTATTGTTCTGGTCGTACTATTGCAAATATTCAATTTCATGACTGCATCATGTGTTTCTATCAGTTTACCATATTGCTATCACATGGTAAGGTTAGAAATTAATGGTAAACCTTGAAGTTTTAAGTGCTTTAATGTCTAAAACTTATCTTACCGCTTTTATTTATTGACATAACTGCACGACCCGATTTTCAATTAACAGATGTAAGATAATCGTTGCAAAGAATCCTGTTCAAACTTTTGTGAAAGACGGTTTTAACTTTGAAGTGTTGCGAGAGTTTATGTTCTATGTTGAAGGCACTTGCATATAGTGACCTGCAATACAAGTACTGTTCCATTGAGTTTAGTTATATGTCTTCTGTTTCTGTCCCTGACCGCTGTTTTCTGTATTTGGCATGTGTAGTGCATCATGACATAAGACATGATTGCTACGTTAACCGTGATGAACTTTCGTGCAGGACTGCTTTGTGTATTTTTGACATGGAACTCTTTTTACTCTTGACCTATGCACTTTGGGTGTGTCATCATGATACAGTGTGTTCCTTTGTAAATTACCCTGACCTAAAAGTATAATTTTAAACTGACCTTGTTTCTGAATATGTAGCATGAAGATGTGTTGTCATAAGATGGCGAGTCTTGTGGCATGAGAAACTTCATATGAGCTTGACCTTTGCCCTCATTGTACAACTTGTATATTTTGTTTGAATTATATGGAGAATTGTCTGATTGCACTATTACCACATCTTCTTATATCTATATTAGATATATAGATATATTTGTTAGTTTTGTGTTCCACGATGACCCTTTCCTCAAAATCTGCTTTTGTGGGTTTTTTGTCATGGAACTCTTGACCAGTCTATGACTTTTTGACTCTTGACCTATGCATATTATGTGAAAAAAAAGAAGATGTGGTATGATTGCCAATGAGACAACTGTCCACAAGAGACCAAAATGACTCAGACATTAACAACAATAGGTCACCGTACGGCCTTCAACAATGAGCAAAGCCCATACCGCATAGTCAGCGAATGTTTTGATCAAATGAAAACTAAATGAATCTTTTAAATGCCGTGAAAACTTAGAGAGAACATTTACTGCTTCAGTAGCACCATGTGCTGCCAGTTGTGATAGATAATTCAAAATTTTTCAATCATTTTCCCTTATATTTAATTTCATGGACATGTAGATATGGATATTCTGTTTAAGCATCTTGGAAAATCACACAGAAGGAATACGCATATCAATAAACTGAACTCAGTGCGAAGAACCTTTAAAGTACACTTAGACATTGAGCTCAATCTAGTGAAACACTTTGTTTATGCTGGTCGCTGTTTGTTATCAAACTGCAACGCAATACTAAAAAAAATATGCAATTTAATTCTAATAGAAGTAGAATCCAAAGGAAGTAAATAAACTGTTTACTGAAATAAATGTACAATATGTCTCTGGGCCACAGATGCCCCTGCTTGTGAAAAAAACCCACAGGTAAACTTACACATGTAGATGCAGGATTAACGTAATTTTGACTCTTATTAAGCATTGTGTATAAATTTCAAAACATTTGGTTAAGGCAAACTAAAGTTAAAGAACAGAAACAACAGATTTAGCATGTTTCCCATCTTAAGGCTACGTGTTGATATTTGTATCATTAGTACTCGTACCAACTTCTTATACATGTATCTAATAACTTATATACAGTAACACCACCCAATATCGAACTTGATGGATCTGTGTTATGGGGTAATAAGCATTACGTATAAGGTTTATAACATTTGATTGAGTCGAACTTATTAAAAAGAACGAAAACGAAAAATTCAGCATTTTCTATGTTTTTAAAGGAACATGATAACTCATGAACGCTAAAAATGACGCTACCAAATTTGTCGCAACTCAGCAGCCTATACATTTGTCCGTTTCTTTTCTCGTTTGAATTTCGTTTTATCGTGTGTTTTTTAGCTCACCTGACCTGAAAGGTCAAGTGAGCTTTTCTCATCACTTGGCGTCCGTCGTCCGTCGTCCTGCGTCCGTCGTCCGTCGTCCGTAAACTTTTACAAAAATCTTCTCCTCTGAAACTACTGGGCCAAATTCTACCAAACTTGGCCACAATCATCCTTGGGGTATCTAGTTTAAAAAATGTGTGGCGTGACCCGTCAAACCAACCAAGATGGCCGCCATGGCTAAAAATAGAACATAGGGGTAAAATGCAGTTTTTGGCTTATAACTCAAAAACCAAAGCATTTAGAGCAAATCTGACATGGGGTAAAATTGTTTATCAGGTCAAGATCTATCTGCCCTGAAATTTTCAGATGAATCTGACAACCGGTTGTTGGGTTGCTGCCCCTGAATTGGTAATTTTAGGGCAATTTTGCTGTTTTTGGTTATTATCTTGAATATTATTATAGATAGAGATAAACTGTAAACAGCAATAATGTTCAGCAAAGTAAGATCTACAAATAAGTCAACATATTTAAAATGGTCAGTTGACCCCTTTAGGAGTTATTGGCCTTTATAGTCAATTTTTAACCATTTTTCGTAAATCTTAGTAATCTTTTACAAAAATCTTCTCCTCTGAAACTACCATGCCAAACTAAACCAAACTTGGCCACAATCATCATTGGGATATCTAGTTTAAAAAATGTGTGGCGTGACCCGGCCAACCAACCAAGATGGCCGCCATGGCTAAAAATAGAACATAGGGGTAAATGCAGTTTTTGGCTTATAACTCAAAAACCAAAGCATTTAGAGCAAATCTGACATGGGGTAAAATTGTTTATCAGGTCAAGATCTATCTGCCCTGAAATTTTCAGATGAATCGGACAACCCATTGTCGGGTTGCTGCCCCTGAATTGGTAATTTTAGGAAAATTTTGCTGTTTTTGGTTATTATCTTGAATATTATTATAGATAGAGATAAACTGTAAACAGCAATAATGTTCAGCAAGGTAAGACCTACAAATAAGTCAACATGACCAAAATTGTCAGTTGACCCCTTAAGGAGTTATTGCCCTTTATAGTAAATTTTTAACAACTTTTCGTCATTTTTTGTAACTTTTCTAAAAATCTTCTTCTCCAAAACTACTTTGCCAAATTTAACCAATCTTGGCCACAATTATCATTGTGGTTTATAGTTTAAAAAATGTGTCCGATGACCCAGCCTACTAAACAAAATGGCCGACATGGCTAAAATTAGAACATAGTGGTAAAATGCAGTTTTTGCTTTATATCTTTGAAACTAAGACATTTAGGGCAAATCTTTCAACATTTAAATGTCCATCAGAATAAGATATATCCCCTCACAAATTTTGAGTTGAATCGGACAACCGGTTGTTGGGTTGCTGCCCTAAAATTTGTGATTTTAAGGATATTTTGCAGTTTTTGGTTATTATCTTGAATACTATTATAGATAGAGATAAACTGTAACCAGCAATAATGTTCAGCAAAGTAAGATCTACAAATAAGTCAGCATGATCAAAATTGTTAGAGGACCCCTTAAGGAGTTATTGCCCTTTATAGTCAATATTGAACAACTTTTCGTCATTTTTGTAACTTGTATAAAAATCTTTTCTAAAACGACTTGTCCAAATTTAACCAAACTTCGCTACAATCATAATACATTGTACTAGGGTATCTATTTAAAAAAAAAGTGTCTAATGACCCCGCCTACCAACGAAGATGGCCAACATCAGTAAACACATTAACAGGTGAGCGACACAGGCTCTTGAGAGCCTCTAGTTCTATGTTGTGATGTTATAATATTGTTTCATCCGGTTGCAAATGGTTTGCACCTGTCCCAAGTCAGGAATCTGATGTACGTACATTAGTTGTCGTTTGTTTATGTAATTTATACGTGTTTCTCGTTTCTCGTTTTTTTTATATAGATTAGACCCGCGGCGTTGGTTTTCTCCATTGAGTGGTTTTACACCAGTAATTTTGGGGCCCTTTATAGCTTGTGGTTCTGTGTGAGCCAAGGCTCCGTGTTGAAGGCCGTACACTGACCTATAATGGTTTACTTTTATAAATTGTTATTTGGATGGAGAATTGTCTCATTGGCACTCATACCACATCTTCCTATATCTATTTGATCATTGTTGAAGACCGTATGGTGACATATACAATGTAGTTGTTAGTGTGATTTCTGTGTCATCTGGTCTCTTGTGGAGAGTTCTTCTTTGGCACTCATGCCTCATTAGGTGGAGGTTGGGATCCCGCTAGCATGTTTAATCCGCCTCATTCTGTTTGTACATGTATGTGCCTGTCCCGAGTCAGGAGACTGTAATTCATGAATTGTCGTGTGTGTATGTGTAAACATATTTTTGTTTTTGTTCATTTTTTGTACATAAATTTGTCTGTTTCTTTTCTCGTTTGAATTGTTTTACATTGTCATTTATAGCTGACTATGCGGTATGGACTTTGCTCGGCATTGTTGAAGGCCGTAGGGTGACTTATAGCTGTTAATTTCTGTGTCATCTAGTCTTTGGGGAGAGTTTTTATTGGCACTCATGCCACATCTTCTTTTTTATTTTGTGTATAAGTTTTGTAGTATTTGGTTGAGGCAACTAAAGTTAAGAGAACGGAACCCCCTTTTTTTGGACTAGAGTAACTCTTTATGCCCCTTTACTATGGTACTAACACAGAAGTTCTGACTATTGTGCTGGTGCTACTCATACAACTAGCACTAAGTCTGTCATTAACACACACACAATTTTATTATAAAAATATTCAATCTTAATTTTGATTTGATTATTTTGGGCCTATAATGATTATATGCATGCCTTAATTTCACAAGTAGTATCAAATTTGACAAATTTATTGTACATATACATTTTTGTAATATTTTATAACTTATTTTAAATTGATCTTCACTTTCTTTTAATATGTCTTTTAACATTCCGTTTGAACAAAACGATTTGTTACATATACCTCACACGTATTCCTATCAAATCTGACATTATTACAAAGCAGCTATTAAATAAAATTCATTCGAACTTTAAATGTGCAATCAAATATATATGCAAGTCGTCAACTGGTCAAGAGGCTAGATGCATATATGTATATCGTTGGCCAATTGAACGACAGGTCCTTATTTTGTTGTCTTAAAAACTTCTAGAAATATTAACGGAAATAAGGAATGAGTAAAGGGAAATAAATAAAAACAGAACGACTGAATTAAATAAAACTGAGGATGTTCGATATAATGCACATTTCGTTTTATTTTTAAAATCTAAACAATGCTTTATTTTTATCTAGTTTCCTAATCAAAATTATTAGAATGAGAAAATAAATACCTTACAGCTTCTTTTACCGTCGATCCTGAAATGTTTAATGTTATAAAACAATTTTAGCGTCTTTGACCTATTTTATCTTTTTATTCGGATACTTGTGGTTATCTTCTCCAAGTTCAACGGGAACATTAGAATAATCTAGAATAGAACCCAGATGGAACCAAGAAGTCGGGTTGCTATAACCAAACAACCCGCATGTTGAACCAGTTACCATGGTTTCGAACCAAAGAACCCGGATAGAACCAAGGTGCAGAACCAAACAACCCAGATGGAACCAAGGTTTAGAACCAGAGTTCCCGGATAGAACCTTATTGCATTCGGGAAATTTCATGACTTTTTATACCTTCAACGTATTTTCCAAATCATTTATTTATTTAGTATATTTATATATAATTTAAAGAGGATTGCCAACAGCCAGAATATAAGCTTTTTAAATTGGACTAAGATTTGTTATTGACTTACGTTTTTGGTTTGCACATGGCACATCATTTATGGACAGTTCTCAGACACTGAATCACAACAGCTTTATTAATTTGTTCACTCGGGTATGTTCTCGAGTAGACATTGGGTAAAATTAAAGTGGCACTAGCAATATAATCTTATTTTAAAAAGTTAAATTTGAAAAGTAAAATGACCACATATGGAATAAGTTCAAATCTTTCCATAAGACACGAAAGATGATAATATATTTTTTTTTTTATAATTTTACTCATTTCATATAGAAACATACTAATTTATTCATCTGTGATGTCTCAGCAATGTGCTTATCAAAGAAATACTTTACTTTTGTTTATTTCCTTTCAAAGTTAAGAATGACGCGGATACAATTACGTGATATAGTTTACTTGAACACTCGTTGTTGGCCTTCGGGTTTTGGTTTTTTTTTTTCCTCTTTGGTCGGGTTGTTGTCTCACACTTACACTATTCATTTTGTGGCACTTTAATAGCTTGCAGTTCGGTATGAGCCAAAGATCCTATAATCGTTTTTGTTATTCATTGTGACTTGGATGGAGAGCTGTCTCATTTGGCACTCATACCACATCTTCTTATTTATAATGTTTGTTAGTGCTCAACACTCCATGAGGGCCTTTATATTGAGGAATGGTTATTTTTGCTGTAAAAGCGTTCATCAAGCTCACATTATAATGATGACCGCGCCTCATACAAAATGTTCTTCAGTTGAAACGCTTTAACACCCCCAATACATTTACAAAAAGAGACATTCAATTTTTAAATGCATCTTTTTTTTCCATTAAAAATCAAAATCGCGGTCAATAAGCCTTAGCCTTTATTCTTTTAATCTTTTTATAGTCAAAGCATAGTTTAGCTTGTATAAAGTCAGAGGACAGGTTGTGATTAAAAAATGTTTTAATATAAATTGTATTTTTTCTTTTGATGTTTTAAGGAAATTAATTTGATTAAAAAGTGTGTTGCGTGAAAACCATGGTATATTATATGCAATTTGATGTTGTACCATACTTTGATAACAAAATATGCAACTCAACTTGAATTTAAAGAAATGAAGGCGGAGCTTAGCTATTGTACAACATATTCATTTTCATGTTATTCCATTACTGAAGCTGCGACCCATTTTTTGAAAGATATCCGCCTCTGAACTATTTGAACGGGCAAAAACATTCATTCGTTTTCATTTTATAATATAAATCAAAAAATCATTTATAAACACAACACCCCTCAACTTTCAGCCAAGAAACCTTATTTCAAGTTAAATAGGAAATTTTACGAGTTCCTTTAGTCAGTTGAAAAAATACTTAAATTTTCTTCGTTCTGTTCTGAAAATTATAAATGCCAAATTGTTCCTTTGCGTAAATTCTATTTGATTTCATTTTAAAATTGTGGGAGGGGGTGCCTTACTCCAGTAAAAGTAATAAATATCACATAGCGGAGCAAGACAAACATATCTTTATACGATTTTTTTCAAAAATTCTTGCAAATCGTCAAAAAAAAACATGAAATTTGGTTTTTTTTCCAATCAGATAGGGTAACGTACACTTTCTAAGCTCCCTTGGTCCACCACTGTTTAGTGTTTGACAATTTTCTAAAAACTTCGTTAAAATAATTTAACATAACTTTTATTTGAAATGATATCTTGAGAATTAACAATACAACAAAACTTATCGCCATTAGAATAATGATTATATCCGTTTTGCTGGTTTCGACATTTTTCTTTACTTTCTTAACAAGTACAGTTTGTCGACAAATGTTTTTGTAAAACATTTTGCAAACTTCTCAGTATTCATTTGACCCATATAAGTTACCCGCCGTTATTTAACTTTAAAAGCCCATAAACGCAGATGGTAACAATTTAAATCAAATGGGCCATTTTTAGCTCACCTGGCACTTTTACAAAAAATCTTCTCCTCTGAAACTACTGGGCCAAATTAAACCAAACTTGGCCACAATCATCATTGGGGTATCTAGTTTAAAAAATGTGTCCGGTGACTCCGCCAACCAACCAAGATGGCCGCCATGGCTAAAAATAGAACATAGGGGTAAAATGCAGTTTTTGGCTTATAACTCAGAAACCAAAGCATTTAGAAAAAATCTGACTGGGTAAAATTGTTTATCAGGTCAAGATCTATCTGCCCTGAAATTTTCAGATGAATCGAACAACCCATTGTTGGGTTGCTGTCCCTAAATTGGCAATTTTAAGTAAATTTTACTGTTTTTGGTTATTATCTTGAATATTATTATAGATAGAGATAAACTGTAAACAGCAATAATGTTCAGCAAAGTAAGATTTACAAATAAGTCAACATGACCGAAATGGTCAGTGGACCCCTTTAGGAGTTATTGCCCTTTATAGTCAATTTTTAACCATTTTTGGTAAATCTTAATAATTTTTTACAAAAATCATCTTCTCTGAAACTAGTGTGCAAAATAAATCCAAACTTGGCAACAATCATCTTTGGGGTATCTAGTTTAAAAAAAATGTGTCACGTGACCCGGCCATCTAACCAAGATGGCCACCACGGCTAAAAATAGAACATAGGGGTAAAATGCAGTTTTTGGCTTATAATTAAAAAACCAAAGCATTTAGAGCAAATCTGACATCGGGTAAAATTGTTTATCAGGTCAAGATCTATCTGCCCTGAAATTTTCAGATGAATCGAACAACCCGTTGTTGGATTGCTGTCCCTAAATTGGTAATTTAAGGAAATTTTGCTGTTTTTGGTTATTATCTTGAATATTATTATAGATAGAGATAAACTATAAACAGCAATAATGTTCAGCAAAGTAAGATTTACAAATAGGTCAAGATGACTGAAATGGTCAATTGACCCCCTAAGGAGTTATTGTCCTTTATAGTCAATTTTTAACAATTTTCATAAAATTTGTAAATTTTTACTAACATTTTCCACTGAAACTACTGGGCCAAGTTCATTATAGATAGAGATAATTGTAAATTGCAAGAATGTTCAGTAAAGTAAGATGTACAAACACATCACCATCACCAAAACACAACTTTGTCATGAATCCATCTGCTTCCTTTCTTAAATACTCACATATACTTAGGTGAGCGACACAGGCTCTTTAGAGCCTCTAGTTTACCTTTCTCATGGTTACATATCTTTTTGTTTAATTTCAACTATACATCTTCCCTTGTTCGTAGATAGAATAAATGTAAATTAAATGGATTTCAATATTTTTTAGCATTCAGTCATTAAAATCTTCTTACAAAAAAAGTCATCTCTAGCGTACTTAATTCATACATAATATCATTTAATCTTTTTAATATATGTTTGTTAGAGCAGAAAACAATGTAGCATACACAGATTTTCTACCGAAGGAATAGACTTCCTTAGATGTATTTGGCAAAATGTTTTGGATTTTAGGTCCTCAATGCTCTTCAGGCGACGTTGTACTTTATTTGGCCTTTTACTACTTTTTACTCGAACGTCTCTGAGGATTCGTTTCGCTCGACTGGCACACAAAATCATAACTTTTGGTTGTTGAAGAAGTTTTTTTTTTATGAAAAATTTAAAAGATATTGAAAAACACTGGAAATATCTGTAAAAATACTGTTTTATTAAAATGTTTGATTAAAATTAAAAGGATTTTCCATACCTTTAATTTGAAACATAAACATAGACCATTCTTTTCTATTGATTGTAATGGGTTTTCTCATGCCTTTTTGGTTGTTTAAAGTGAAATTTTCAAAATACCGAACTCCAAGGAAAATTCAAAACGGGAGGTCCCTAATCAAATGGCAAAATCAAAATCTCAAACACATCAGACGAATGAAAAACAACTCTCATAATAAGAACTTGGTACATGTTATGTTTGTTTGCCTAATTTTTTACGTGTCGATAGCATGTATTCTAACTGAATTATACAACTGAGTGAATCCATTTGAATATTTATGTATGACACGAATATCCCCATCTGCTACCGTATTAATAAACTTCCAATATTTCTATGGAAATGACGATAGTAAGCAATAAGGGCAAAGATGGTTGGCCTAAGTAGTAGGAAAAAATCGGAAAAGGTTCCTGTGGATCAATAACTTTTGGCTGTATTAGTCTAAAATTAGGAAATGAGTTATGATTGCCAGGGTAACATTCCAATCAGATTTAGTATGTCGATTAGTACAAAGCATTGTTTTTTTTTTTTATATCACATCGAAACGGTACCATCCTACAGCTTAACGCAACTTATACTCCAATTCATATCACATTCATGAAACGTACTAGATACGTGGTATATAGTTCATCCATTCAATATTGTTATAAATGTTTAAACTTATATCTATAAAAAATAACGCTAGAATATACGGTGATCTGGTATTCGTGACATATTTATGACATCGTTATTTCACAGAGGTAATCACCCCGAACTCGAATATTGCAACTTTCATCCTGAAACACATGAACACTTTGCAAATACACCACCGTACAATTTTGTTCAGTATCACTAGTGTACATGCTGTCATAATTGTTAAACTGTGTTAGTAAATGAAATACATTTATGAATGGGTCCCCATTTACCCATTGCTCTGCCTTTAATCCAATCCATATGTTTGATTTGCCTGAAATTTAAAACAAAATGTACATTGGTAATTTATACAATACTGTTAGATTTAGAGGGAGGCCAGGATACCAACCGAGTGAAAATAGAACTATCAATATGCGTTGTTTTTCTTTGTGAACGATCAGCATTCGTCTTGAAGTAAATTTGATCATTATATTGTAATTAAATGATAAGTTACAGTCAAACATGTTGTTCTTCTCATATATATTATGATGGTATGATACTAAACCCCTAACGGAAAGGATTGTGCCTGATGTTCATATGATGAAATCATAATCTTTCAGTCAGTTTGATTGAAGTCTGGAGCTGGCATGTCAGTTAACTGCTAGTAGTCTGTTGTTATTTATGTATTATTGTCATTTTGTTTATTTTCTTTGGTTACATCTTCTAACATCAGACTTGGACTTCTCTTGGACTGAATTTTAAAGTGCGTATTGTTATACGTTTACTTTTCTACATTGGATAGAGGTATAGGGGGAGGGTTGAGATCTCACAAACATGTTTAACCCCGCCGCATTTTTGCGCCTGTCCCAAGTCAGGAGCCTCTGGCCTTTGTTAGTCTTGTATTATTTTAATTTTAGTTTCTTGTGTACAATTTTGAAATTAGTATGGCGTTCATTTATCACTGAACTAGTATATATTTGTTTAGGGGCCAGCTGAAGGACGCCTCCGGGTGCGGGAATTTCTCGCTACATTGAAGACCTGTTGGTGACCTTCTGCTGTTGTTTTTTTCTATGGTCGGATTGTTGTCTCTTTAGCACATTCCCCATTTCCATTCTCAATTTTATTGGCAGGACATTGCAAGTTAAAGGGGTTATGATTCTTTCCTATATTGTACGTCAGATCATATTAGCTTTTTACTTTCATGCGTTGCCGCAGGCAGTTCTATCGAGATCATCGCATGTCTACCATGAGTTGCTGGTATTGAATTGGCACCAGTTTAAACATGACTGTTTTATCATCTAGAAATTGGTAAACTTCTATCCCCCTAACAGGCAGTGGTTGATTGTAGTATAAGCCTAGATATTTGGGATCATGGCCCTCGTTCTCTTTAGTATTAAACGTTGATTCTTTGATTAAAAGTGGATTTTAGATTTTATGTGATACTTACAACTTAAGAAAGAGTTAACAAAATTCCACTTTTGTGCTGTTGTGATTGTTATCAGATCTCCGCCATTTTGTTGGCAATGCGTCCTTGCGTCATGCCATGTTTTTCCACTGGTGGAAAACAATTTCAAGCAAGTGTTTGTAAGGGAATCGAAATAATATCCAGTGTTTGTGCAACCTATCAAAAATAAAAAATTACCACCTTAACATAATAATATAGAATAATTTAATTGTATGCTAACGTGTTGGTTTTTAATATCAACTAAGAAGACGTTGTTTTCTTTTTCAAGTGATTCATATTTAAGCTTTCACGAGGAAAATAAATCAAGAGTGGTTCATTGGACGGTGAAGTTTATAAGGTGTTGTCTATTTTTTAACAGCACTGGGTCGATACTGTTGATGACGGACCATTAGTTTTAGAGGACATATAAAAAAGAAGATGTGGTATGATTGCCAATGAGACAACTATCCACAAAAGACCAAAATGACACAGACATTAACAACTATAGGTCACCGTACGGCCTTCAACAATGAGCAAAGCCATGTTTGGCTTAGTAGTTATTAGTGGGTATCATTGTGGTCTAAGCGTGACGCGGGATTGACAATTTTGATTTTATGTGATACTTACAACTTAAGAAAGAGATAACAAAATTCCACTTTTGTGCTGTTGTGATTGCTATCAGATCTCCGCCATTTTGTTGGCAATGCGTCCTTGCGTCATGCCATGTTTTACTTGCAATTACTTTCAGCTAGTTCAAAGTCAATTTCAACCAATGAATGATTAATATATCAAATTGACTTTGAACTAGCTAAAAGTAATTGCAAGTAATCTAGTGTCGGTACAAGTACCTTGTGTTATTTGGTGTTGTTGATTTTCATTTTGATAGGTTCTTTTGTTTGTGCTTGTTGTCCGGCATATTCTGAGTTCAACCGTTTCCAAACGATTTTTACAGTTATTCTCGTGTACATTTTTAATGGCACACCCGTGTCAGAAATTAAGGGTAGTGTTAAGTTTTGACATATATTTTCAATTTCACCATATTCTGTTTGTGACTGCCTAAGTCAGAATCCAGTCATTCATCGGTTGTAATAATTGTTTATTCTATGCCTTAGCTTGCTTTCGTTTCCTGGTGGGGTTTTTTTTTAATGTTTCATGTATTTTCTTGCCTAGGAGTTTTCTATAGAAGGAGTTTTTTGGTGGGTTTTTTTCGAGATTTAAAAGCGTTAACACTGTCGACAATATGGTTCCATTTTGACGATCATCATACAAGATTTAACGCATGGTGTTAATGATAACCACCAATTAAATTTTACACAGTAAAGCTACAAAAACAAAACTAACCTTCTTTCCAAATAACATACATGTTCAAATCTGTCATTACCGTGTCAGCATCGATTGTCATTGGCTCAGGCGATTTTATTATCCAGCAAGTTCTTTCGAGTATATTCCAGACTAATGCAGAACATTGCTCTCGGTTAGACATGAAGCAAAGACTGCGCATTGAACTTTAGACGAGACACTTATCCCATGTTCACTGGATGTCGCTGGTTGACAAATTAAATTTATTCTAATCATTTTATATTCAACCAAATTGTTTTGTTCTTGAAACAAACTTGCAGCTATATAACACAAAGAAATGGAAAATCCAAATAAAGTCTTCATTCTCGACTTGCTAAATACAAGTTAACGGTCAGAGTGCTTCAAAGTGAAAACGTTTTGAATTTTTTAAATAAATGCTTTTTTTAATCTAGAAATATAAAACCCCTGCATTGCCAATATCAATATGAATATATGGATTATTTAATTGTAGTATAAAGTAGAATTGTCTATTTTTAAATTTGATAAACATTGAATACAAAAAAATACAAATAATTGCCGGGCTTCAAACAATTTTTAATATTTGCTTTTTTTAATAAACAAATAATATTTTTAGTAGGAAAAAATATGTTAATAGTTGCCAAGAAGTTATGACGTGCTTTCGGCTTAATATATATGCCTATGTCTTGTATTTATGACATATATCAGATATATATGGTGGTTAAATGCTCAACAGAGATTCTGTTCTATTTGTATATGCATACTGAAGTATTTCATACATTCCCCCTCTTCTTAACTAGTAAATTTATTTTATTCCTTTTAAACATAATTTAGGTGTCTATACTTCAATGGAGTTTCACAGGGGACTTCGTTCGGTTAATCCTGTACATTGTTACAGCTACAAATCTTACAATGTACATATTGTATGTAAATGTTGGTGACGTTACTGACATAGATTTGTTATAACATGAGCAACACGACGGGTGCCACATATGGAACAGGATCTGCTTACCATTCAGGGGCACCTGAGATCACCCTTAGTTTTTGGTAGGGTTCGTGTTGCTTATTTTTGAGTTTTCTATGTTGTGTCATGTGAACTATTGTTTGTCTGCATCAGTCAAAGGAAACTTTCGAAAATGTTTACAGAACTGGAGAGAAAACCTATGTTGAGTGATGTTTAAAACCTTTCAATCATTATCTAGGCTATTGGTACTTTACGGAACGGAACGGAACGGAACGGAACGGAATTTCATTTAAGGTATCCAAAGGGGGCATTTATCAAAATTTCGAAAAATCTTTAAAACAAAACAAACTTTAGAATTTCTGTGTTTTACGGTTTTCCATATACAAATAACACAAATGTATACTTAATCTCATCTTCACATTATCTAAAGCATGTTTGTAATATAAGTGCCCTGAGTAAAATTTAATGATAATGATGGAGAGCTTAGTCGATTCTGAAATTAAGGGGTGTAAGGTGTCCGAATTGTCTGCATCAGAACGGAAAATTTCGTAAATTTGACCTACATGGTCAAATGAAAATATATAATAGTTGTTAACACAGCCAGCTGATCATACACGGGGCGCATAGCTGACTTGTGCTTCCTTCCAGTCAGTCGATCATCAGCTGACTTGCGCGAGCTTCCATCTCATTGGATAAAACGGTAAATTTATCAATTTCTTATGCTAGTTCAAGCTGTCAATCATTTTATCTATATTACCAATTTTATATACCATGTGACTTACTCATAAACATATTTAATCAAACTCATCCTTCTGATTCGTTTCTTTAAATGTGTTAACTTGTAAGAACCAAGGTATGTATACAGTACATACGTAATAACGTTTTAGAATGTGGATAATTGTAAAATTAAAAGAAAAAAATAATTAAAATGAATACACCGTACCTATAATGTTGACTATTTTCTCTTGATGAAATAAATACGGAAATAATTGATATTCGTTTTTTCAGATCATCTACGACTATCTAAAGAACAAATCAAAAGGATAAGAAAATGGCAGAAAATGGCGTTCGAGAATGCAGAGAATGTAAGTATTCAGCCTGTGTACTCAGGACGAGCAACATAAAATAAGTGGATTGTTATACAAATTGAGTTATAAATTAACTTGCATTTTGAACAGAATTTCAAATTAACAAAGTAAGCTCTAAATGGTAGGAGATCAAGTTGTAATATATTTTTATACGACCGCAAATAAATTGGTATCCCATCGTCGTCGTCCGAAGACAGTTGGTTTCCGGATAATAGCTTTAATAAAAGTGAATAGAAATCTAGGAAATTTAAACACAAGGTGTATAACCACAAAAGGAAGGTCGGGATTGATTTTGGAGGTTATGGTCAAAAAGGGGCCGAAATAAGCATTTTTCTAGTTTCCAAACAATAACTTATGTTTAAGTGTATGAATCTCTCTGAAAATAAACCACAAGTTTTCATACCACAAATGGATGGTTATGATTGACTTTGGGGTTTATGGCCTTACCTTTTTGGGCATTAGGGGCAAAAAAGGGAGGAACTAAAGGATTTCCTGGTTAATGGACAAGTAAGAAAATTTAAAAGCAGTTTAAGGGAGGTAATCCAAACACATTTAAAGTACAATGTTGTGTATGCTTAGATTACCTCCCTTATACTGCTTGTAAATTATGTATAAAGAAATGTTGTGTATTGTCTTGAGGTGATTTAGCTGTCAATTTATTTTTAGAAGTTACTATTGATTAATATTAGTTTTAGCCATGATAATGTATCATCATGTAATTTTCTATTTTTTCTCCAATACGCAACAGTATAATGTATAATTGCTCAAAAGCAAAAAAGAAATGAATTTAATATAAATTCAAATCATACATTTCATATAATCTAAGTTCTTTGACTACAGTCTTTTAAAATGTGTGTGTTATCCTTTATACATGTACAATATCGAAAAGAAAACAAACACATAGTTGTGTATATGGTGTAAGCAAGCTAACATTTGTTTCATTCTACTTTCAATTGTAGCCATCATTTTCGAGGACAAATAAATTAACAGCTGGAGCTTACAAAATATTCCAAGATAAGCATCTGCTCAGTGATGATGATGATAAAGCAAGTCAAGAAAAAGAGGATTCGGAAGGCTCTGATGAAGATTTGGACGGCGATTTAAGCAAACTTTTTGATGGTTTAGTAGGACCTAACGGAAAAGTAAATCTGACTACAACGCCTGGAGGCAAACCCAAAGGTACAAAATTCCATCCATTACCGTTTGGTCAAACTATAAACATCTTTTATCGGTCGTTCATGTACCTGCATCGTTCAGTGTATATCCCCATAAAATTGCATATCACGACTTTGTGACGTCAAATATGCTTGACTTGGACCTATCGCCGACGACAAAATGTTTCACCGTACGGCCTTTAACAGTTAGCGAAACTCAAGAATGAAATAGATGAAACAGAAATCAAACAACATAGTATTTACTAATTCAAATTTTAACCGAAACATTTATGGCCGAAAACGACGAAGTACGAAAACAAAAAATTAAACATTTAACCGTTGTGCATTCTAAAGGTTATTTTTTTCTTTATCAGGAACGTATAACTCCAAAGGTCTTCATTGAAACTATTTTTTTTGTTTCAGTGGACAAAGACACACCTCCAGAAATTATCCCCATGATGACCAGTATGGTCAATAAGAATTTGATGTACGCACCAACCAAAGCTAACGCAGAAGCAGTAAGATGATACAATTTTTCATTTAATTTCACAAATAACTGTTTCCTTACTTTTTTGTATCTCTTTTTTGATGTCAGCTTTATAATGACTTGATTTATTCTTCAGGAGAAAACAATAATTTTTACTCAAATTTCTTCTTTTTTTATTATTATGTTAAAGACAATCAAAATACCAAATTTGAATTTTTGTTTTTGTATCCACAAGATTGAATGTTAGTTGTTTCCTTGACTTCCAATCGCAGATATTACAAACATTTGCAGGACAAGAACAAATAACGATAACTATTAACGGATAGGTTCTGCAAAGAAGTTCGAGTATAGGAATAAAGCACGAGCAATTTGTAATGTCACTTGTTATAGAAGGACTATTGGATAGAGGCAGATATCTTACATTACAAAAGGCAACCCTCTTTAAAACCCTATGTGACGTGTTTCTAGTTTCCGATTTTTGGTGGTATATCACAAGCTTCTTAGCTTTTTGTATTGGCATAATATTACTAGGATATGTTGAACTTAAAAAATTATATGTTATAAACAAATTTAACAATTGCATACGGGTATTTGAGAAGTACGAATGGTAATTTTACTTACTTCGCAAATACATGAAATAAAAATTTAATAACGGAGCAAGCTGTATTATAATGCCACATCAGCATATCATATTCAGACAGGAATCAAAATCGCAAATTATATAACGAGAGTATTCTGAATCTAAGTTATACAGCAGTTTAAAAATGCACTATTTATGTTATCTTTTCTCAGCTCGAAGAATGGATCGGAGAAAACAGACACACAATTAGTACGAAAGAAACAATAAGAAGAGAAAAACAGTTAGAGGTCATGAAACACATATTAAAGTTGTATGATGAAGAGAAAGAAGGTGAAAGTCGTAAAATCTCCGAAGCAAGGAAAATGAAAATTTTAGAACTCAATGCCGCATTTGACGAACTGGGAGATTTGCCTCCTGAAGTTGAAAAAAAATCCGTAAGTTAAATAATAAAATTAACGGTACCAATTTTCTTGCACCAGATGCGCATTTCGACAATACATGTCTCTTCAGTGATGCTCGTGGCCAAAATATTTAAAATCCAAAGCTTATATTAAAGATGAAGAGCTATAATCCAAAAGATCCAAAAAGTATAGCCAAATCTGTGAAAGGAATCAGAGCTTTGCATGAGGGAGATACATTCCTTAATTTATAATAATTTCTAATATTTTGTTACAGCAAATTTTAATAACACAAAAAATCCGTAAGTTATATAAACTACTCTATGGTTGGGTTGTTGACTCTTTGACATATTCCCCAGTCCATTCTCAATTTTACATACCATTAACAAACTCTTTTGTACAAAGCAACGCAATATTTATCCTTTGAAATACTATAGGAATTAAATGATGAAACAATATATAAAGGAGAAACTTTAAAACATAATTATAAAGTCTGAGGATAGTAGATACTAGGACAATCTTATTTAATGTAGATCTTGTCTAGTCGAAAAATTTTGCTGTGAATAGTTTTCTATATCGTCTATAGTAACTTTCATTTGGTTCGTCTACATTGTTAGCTTTCAAATATTATCCATGATGAAATAAATAAATTAAAAAAAAAGTGCTTTGGACGCATGACATTTATATAGTGTTGTTTTTATTTTTTACATCACTGGGTCGATACTGCTATTGTTGGACTTTCAGTTCCCGAGAGTATCACCAGTTTGTGATTTAAAACAAACCTTCTTAAAATTGGCTAAATTTATAACTTATTGAAAAAAACTCAGGAAATTTGACCTCGGATATATTTGGCACTATTATTCTAAGGTCCTTTTTTGGTCATATAGCTCTCCAACTGTTTATACAGTACCATTGACTCAGTGTTAACTGTTTATACAGTACCATTGACTCAGTGTTAACTGTTTATACAGTACCATTGACTCAGTGTTAACTGTTTATACAGTACCATTGACTAAGTGTTAACTGTTTATACAGTACCATTGACTCAGTGTTAACTGTTTATACAGTACCATTGACTCAGTGTTAACTGTTTATACAGTACCATTGACTTAAGTGTTAACTGTTTATACAGTACCATTGACTAAGTGTTAACTGTTTAGACAGTACCATTGACTCAGTGTTAACTGTTTATACAGTACCATTGACTAAGTGTTAACTGTTTATACAGTACCATTGACTAAGTGTTAACTGTTTATACAGTACCATTGACTCAGTGTTAACTGTTTATACAGTACCATTGACTCAGTGTTAACTGTTTATACAGTACCATTGACTAAGTGTTAACTGTTTATACAGTACCATTGACTAAGTGTTAACTGTTTATACAGTACCATTGACTTAAGTGTTAACTGTTTATACAGTACCATTGACTAAGTGTTAACTGTTTATACAGTACCATTGACTCAGTGTTAACTGTTTATACAGTACCATTGACTCAGTGTTAACTGTTTATACAGTACCATTGACAAAGTGTTAACTGTTTTAACAGTACCATTGACTCAGTGTTAACTGTTTTAACAGTACCATTGACTAAATGTTAACTGTTTATACAGTACCATTGACTAAGTGTTAACTGTTTATACAGTACCTTGACTCAGTACAATTGACTCAGTGTTAACTGTTTTTACAGTACCATTGACTTAGTGTTAACTGTTTATACAGTACCTGTTAACTGTTTATACAGTACCATTGACTAAGTGTTAACTGTTTATACAGTACCTGTTAACTGTTTATACAGTACCATTGACTCAGTGTTAACTGTTTATACAGTACCATTGACTCAGTGTTAACTGTTTATACAGTACCATTGACTAAGTGTTAACTGTTTAAACAGTACCATTGACTCAGTGTTAACTGTTTATACAGTACCATTGACTTAAGTGTTAACTGTTTATACAGTACCATTGACTAAGTGTTAACTGTTTATACAGTACCATTTACTTAAGTGTTAACTGTTTATACAGTACCATTGACTTAAGTGTTAACTGTTTATACAGTACCATTGACTTAAGTGTTAACTGTTTATACAGTACCTTTGACTAAGTGTTAACTGTTTATACAGTACCATTGACTTAAGTTAACTGTTTATACAGTACCATTGTCTCAGTGTTAACTGTTTATACAGTACCTATGACTCAGTGTTAACTGTTTATACAGTACCATTGACTCAGTGTTAACTGTTTATACAGTACCATTGACTCAGTGTTAACTGTTTTAACAGTACCATTGACTTAAGTGTTAACTGTTTTAACAGTACCATTGACTCAGTGTTAACTGTTTATACAGTACCATTGACTCAGTGTTAACTGTTTTAACAGTACCATTGACTCAGTGTTAACTGTTTATACAGTACCATTGACTCAGTGTTAACTGTTTATACAGTACCATTGACTCAGTGTTAACTGTTTATACAGTACCATTGACTAAGTGCTAACTGTTTATACAGTACCATTGACTTAAGTGTTAACTGTTTATACAGTACCATTGTCTCAGTGTTAACTGTTTATACAGTACCATGGACTTAAGTGTTAACTGTTTATACAGTACCATTGACTAAGTGTTAACTGTTTATACAGTACCATTGACTTAAGTGTTAACTGTATATACAGTACCATTGACTTAAGTGTTAACTGTTTATACAGTACCATTGACTCAGTGTTAACTGTTTATACATTACCATTGACTCAGTGTTAACTGTTTATACAGTACCATTGACTAAGTGTTAACTGTTTATACAGTACCATTGACTTAAGTGTTAACTGTATATACAGTACCATTGACTTAAGTGTTAACTGTTTATACAGTACCATTGACTCAGTGTTAACTGTTTATACATTACCATTGACTCAGTGTTAACTGTTTATACAGTACCATTGACTCAGTGTTAACTGTTTATACAGTACCATTGACTCAGTGTTAACTGTTTATACAGTACCATTGACTAAGTGTTAACTGTTTATACAGTACCATTTACTTAAGTGTTAACTGTTTATACAGTACCATTGACTTAAGTGTTAACTGTTTATACAGTACCATTGACTTAAGTGTTAACTGTTTATACAGTACCTTTGACTAAGTGTTAACTGTTTATACAGTACCATTGACTTAAGTTAACTGTTTATACAGTACCATTGTCTCAGTGTTAACTGTTTATACAGTACCTATGACTCAGTGTTAACTGTTTATACAGTACCATTGACTCAGTGTTAACTGTTTATACAGTACCATTGACTCAGTGTTAACTGTTTTAACAGTACCATTGACTCAGTGTTAACTGTTTTAACAGTACCATTGACTCAGTGTTAACTGTTTATACAGTACCATTGACTCAGTGTTAACTGTTTTAACAGTACCATTGACTCAGTGTTAACTGTTTATACAGTACCATTGACTCAGTGTTAACTGTTTATACAGTACCATTGACTCAGTGTTAACTGTTTATACAGTACCATTGACTAAGTGCTAACTGTTTATACAGTACCATTGACTTAAGTGTTAACTGTTTATACAGTACCATTGTCTCAGTGTTAACTGTTTATACAGTACCATTGACTTAAGTGTTAACTGTTTATACAGTACCATTGACTAAGTGTTAACTGTTTATACAGTTCCATTGACTTAAGTGTTAACTGTATATACAGTACCATTGACTTAAGTGTTAACTGTTTATACAGTACCATTGACTCAGTGTTAACTGTTTATACATTACCATTGACTCAGTGTTAACTGTTTATACAGTACCATTGACTAAGTGTTAACTGTTTATACAGTACCATTGACTTAAGTGTTAACTGTATATACAGTACCATTGACTTAAGTGTTAACTGTTTATACAGTACCATTGACTCAGTGTTAACTGTTTATACATTACCATTGACTCAGTGTTAACTGTTTATACAGTACCATTGACTCAGTGTTAACTGTTTATACAGTACCATTGACTCAGTGTTAACTGTTTATACAGTACCATTGACTAAGTGTTAATACAGACAAAGTTGACTTTAGATAAGTTTGGCTAATTTTTGTTGTTAGTCTTCTTATTGGTCTCATTGGTTTTAAAATTTCGGCTTTGGACGATCCTGATGACAGTAAATCCAGAAAAGCGATTCGGACACGTGTAATTTAGGAAGTGTTGTATTGATGTTTTAACTAAGCTTACAGAAGTTGACGAATTAATTCTTCAAAAAGAGATATCAAAATAGATAAAAATTATGGCAAGCCGTTTTACTATTTATTCGAATTTCAAGATATCTCCTATAATATATATGATATCTTATATAATATATCAGATATCTCTTTTAATATATAAGATATCTTATATAATTTCATTTTTATAAGATATCTCACATATTATATAAGATATCTTTAATGTTATATGAGATATTTTTAATGTTATATAAGATATCTTTAATGTTATATAAGATATCTTTAATGTTATATAAGATATCTTTAATGTTATATAAGATATCTCATAAAGTTTATATGATATCTTATATACTTTATAATATATCTTCTAAAGTTTATAAGATATCTTCTAAAGTTTATAAGATATCTTATAAAGTATATGAGATATCTTATAAACAATTTTTATATAAGATGTCTTATATAATTTATAAGATATCTTATATAGTTTATAAGATATCTTATATAGTTCATAAGATATCTCATATAGTTTATAAGATATCTTATATAGTTTATGAGATATCTTATAAAGACAATTATATAAGATATCTGATAAATTATATGAGATATCTTATAAAGTTTATGAGATATCTTGAAGTCAGAATAAATAGCGAAACGGCTTGCCATAACAAATGTTAAATAAAATTAACAAAAATACTGAACCCCAAGGTAATTCAAAAAGGGAAGCTCACACAAACTGAAAAAAATCAAACGCTATCAATCAACGAAACAAGTGAAAAACAACTGCCACATTTTATAAGAATGTCTTTATAAGTTTTGAACATTTTTAATTCTCCGAAAATTAATAATTAGATTGGACATTTATCTTTATTTTCGGCTTCAGCAATTTTGCGACATTGAAATAGATCAGAGTTATCTTCCGTAGACCAATTCCATATAACGTTAAAACATCGTCAAAAGAAATTGGGAAAAAATTGTCATGACTTCACGAATACATGTTAATTATCAATGAATTTTATTTTGTAGAAAGAGTTCTACCAGGAGGCCGATTTTAACACCCTTATCCCGGGAATGATGGAAACGTTACAAGGAACAATGTCATCACTATTTATGGGACTTGGGAAGTCCTTGAACGGACAGAAAACACCAGGGAAAAAGGGAGGAGAGGAAGAATGTTCAGTAATGTGAAAGAAAAAGGAAAAGAATGAAGCATATTTTTATTTATCTCTTTTCTCCTGCATTTATCATAAAAACTACTAGCATTTTACTTTTAAAAGCGGGACATCATGTCTCGTAAACTAGACACCGTCTACTATTGTGTTTGTCCTAAGGAGAGACTCACATATTCAGAGGGTGTTTTATATCCTTTTTTATCATACATAATTTGTATATAAATTTTTTGTTATTGATTTTATAGTTTTACGTTTAATATACTATCGATGTTGTTTATACATTCTTTTGCGCTCTAATGAGTGTTGCCTTGATAAGCTTTTTGTTTTGATGTGAGCTTACGTACCGTATAAATGGTTGACTTGGTATAGGTTCACTTACACCTCTCTTATACCACACACTAGTTTCTCTGTGTATAATATATGAATAAGATATCATGTCCGCCGGAATGTAGACATTTCACTTTTAACCGTTTTTTTCACGAGCGTAAAGTGCCACATTCCCTACAAGTAAAAAGATGTGGGTTGAGTGTCAATGAGACAAATCTCCATCCAAGTCACAATGGTTTTGCGGGATGTACAAATACGTATGATCATAATGGGGACGTTGAATTGATATTTCGTGTATAGACAGTGCGTGTCACGCTTGCAACAACTCTTTGAGGGGTCATCAGGCGGACTGCTGCAATGCCAAATTTCATTCATATCCAATAAACCATCATTTTAAGGGCCAGTTTGTCGCCCTTCATTCCTGTCGACCTACCTGTTGTATTAACTGTTCATTTTTTCTTGTCCTGAAAATTCTAAAAAACAGTATATGATTACGGAAACAAGAATTAGAAAAAAAAACCACATAACATTAGAATACCAGCAGGCTAATGCCGCTACAAGGCAGCACTCGCACCCGCAAAGTGAAAAGGGATTAATATAAGTTGCAAAACTTGTTTCCCAATCCACTATAATTAAATATGTTTAAACTAATACCAGCAGAATATTTAGCAAAGACAAGGCCAAAAGGAAGCTGGTCACATGGAAAGTATCCTGAATATGAGAACCAAACTTAAGATGGGATTTTGGCATGTCCGTACCCTGTACGAGAAAGAAACAAACCACGGTGTTAAGAGAAATGTGGGAAAACAAGCTGCACATACTAGGAATAAGTGAATGCATGTGCACATGGTTTGGCAAAAACTTGACAAATACAGGAGGTACAATCATCCATAGAAAAAGACCTAATAATCACCTTTGGAGATTTCAATGCTAAAGTAGGACATAATAACAGTGGTTTGAGAGAATAATGGGGAAACATGGATGTGGAATCATGAACGAGAGAGCGGAGACTATCTAGTAGACCTCTATTGGCTGAATAATTTTGTAATAGGTGGAATATTGTTCCCACACAAGGAAGTCCATATGCTGACTTGGGTATGACCTGGAGGCAGAGATATAAACCTGAGTGACCACGTAACAATAATGATAATCAGAGGAGATCATTACAAGATGCGGGAGTAAGGCGAGGCGCTGATATAGGAAGTGACCATCATCTTGTCACAGCAAATACTTAAACTTTTGAAAGCATCAACACCTAACAGGGTTCAGAGGTTTGACACAAGGAAACTCAGAGATATTAAAACGAACCATAACTTCAAATTAGAACGGAAGAACCACTTTCAACTTCTAGAAAAATCGTACCAACATGTAAGAAAGTGAAACAGTATCTGAACAATGACAAAAGTGAGAAAAAAAGTTTAAAACGACGAGTGAAATAAAAAAAAATATGCTATACACAGTCGGATAAACTGAAAGATAGATTAATGGTCAATACTCCAACTGTTATAAGAAAAATTAAAAAACCTTCAACTAGAAAAAATAGAAAAGATTTCATTGAAGGAGTGACGATAGAGGCAGTAAACGCTGCTTCAGAGCCAAGCATGGGGATGTTTATCAAATCACAAACAACTGTGTGGTCACAAATACGCCAACATAACAGTAAAAGACAAAAAGGGTCATCTTAAAACATATGAAAGAGAATAAGAGAGTAGATTGAATGAACATATAAAAGAAGTATAATATAGGTCAGAACCATCTGGAAGTCTAGCAACATCAGTAAGAGCATAATTCGACTATATAACAGTTGTGTACTTTCAGTGCTGCTATAATGGGAAGAATGGATGGTGGAGAATGACAGAAAAGGACATGAACAAGCTTTCTAGTTTTCACAACTGTTCCCTCAGAAAAGACATTCATGCAACGTAAGATCACTCATAAATACCTTCATGAAACAACAGGATCTAACATCATGGAGACACTACTTAACCAAATAAGAAGGTTAATGGTTGACTTTGTTCTAAGAAGACCAGCAGAGGACATGGAGGAGAACAGTTGAAACTGAAATGAAAGATCCCGGAATCAGCTAGGGCGAGATAGAAAAGAAAGCAAAGAACAGATAGGATTGGAAAGATCTAGTCCTTGCCCAGTGTGCCTCTATGCATACAAAAAATACGTGCATCGGTAAGTTAACTTTATAATCAATCAGTTTTGAATCTCTGTGTCAACTGAAAGTTGATTAAGTATCCTAATTTTCTTTCCATATTACTGTTTTGACTCAAATATGCCAAAGAATGCGTAACATTCATAATAAAAGGGAAATAACTCTTTTATGGCGGCTTCTGACAATTTCAGCTATGTATTTACTTGATACATTTTTGGTCAAATAACAAAAGTATGAAAAAAAAACATCTTTTATATGAATAAATTACCCCTAGTTATGGTCAATTGTGGTTTTCAAGATAATAAACAAAAAACTGTAGAAACTCCACCAACGATTTCGGCCATGTTGATTTATTTGTAGTTCTGTCTTGTGTTTACACCCCGTGAAAATAACCCGCTTTACGGTAACTCCAATATGGAATTAACCGTCGACTTCTGACATATTGACTGATTTGTAGATCCTGTTTGCTGATCATTTTTTCAAGTTATTATTGATCTATCTTTTTTAAGATAAAAGTAAAACACAGTAAACAAATGGTAAAATTCGTCATTCAATTTCATAAGGAGCCGACCTACGATTTTGGATATTTTGCTGATTATTAACAATTTCTGTCTATCTGTTACAGTTTTCAATATAATAGGCATAACTTGAACAATTTAGAAGGGATCTTTTCGTTATTCAGGGCGATTACTGCAAAAAAAAGTCTTCTGACAGGTTAGGTATAAAATAGAAAGCAGGTTGATCTCAACATTCCGAAAGTTTTTGCCCAGGTAAGATCGTTAGCCTTAAGTAGGTACCCCTCATGCTGAATGTGGGCAAGTTAAGCTACATTTGGGTATTAGTTTTAAAGGGGAATAGTTTTGACAACGACCAAATTATTGGAATATCTTATTTTGGGTCATATGAGCTAATGATGACACCAAAAGGTAACGCTCCTATTGAATAAGGACCACACACGTATATATGGATAACCATAATTTATAGATTTGAAATCCCGTAACAAAATGTGGGAATCCGAATATAGGAGAACCATCTAGGCAAAGGATGAATTATATAGAAAAAAAGTTAAATAACAAAAATACCAAACTGAAAGGAAAATTCAAAACGGAAGGTCCTTTCTCAAATGGCAAAATCAAAAGCTCAATACATCAAACCAATAGAAATAGCTGTCAGATTTCATACTTGGTGCAGGCAATTCTTTATGTAGAACAAGTTGGAAACGTCTGAGAGGAATAATGTAAAACGATAATATTTATTCATGAAGATTCATAGCATGATGATAAGGGTAGCAAGTTAATGCAATTTCATCATCCAACATAGTAATCTGAGTGAACACAAAACGATATTTTGCGTGAACACGATAATTTATTCTATTGATATTATGTTGATATTTGTCATAAATTATATAGTTGTTATACAACTACTATTGCTGATTCTTGGTTTATTGACTGTTACAAAATACTAAATTAAAAGTATTTGATGGATTGAGTAACACTAAAGTTGATGGAGGTTCCTTTTATCTTTAGTTAGAGATAATAAAATTCATTAGTAAAATATGAGCCGTATCTGTTTCAATCAAATTGTTAAATTTTACTGTCGTTTTTTGAAACTTGTCGAATTTTTAGACAACACGAATATTATTGCACATTAAATTTTAAAATTTCATTTTAACTTAAAGTTTTTATTGTTTTATTGAATATTTGTAAATAAATAACAATTTTCATGACCTAAACTTTAGTATAAGTCGTGTAATATAAAAGCATAGTTTACTACCATGTAAAGATACAATAAATAAGAAAGTTGTCCTGGTAACAACACTGTCACATTTTCATGTTTGATTAACCACGAAATTTTGGTCAAAAACATATTTGGCAGTATCAAATATTAAAACGTTCACATCATAAAAGACATTAATAATTACTTTCAATTCAATGAGACCACAACAAATTACCTTAACACAAACTTTAGCCAGTATACGAGAGGGAAAACAGACAGGAAAACATAATAAAGAAGAA
Source organism: Mytilus edulis (assembly GCA_019925275.1). Lineage (NCBI taxonomy): Eukaryota > Metazoa > Mollusca > Bivalvia > Mytilida > Mytilidae > Mytilus > Mytilus edulis. The sequence goes on from CM034352.1 coordinate 31,953,015, forward strand.
AACAAATGGCGAGAGATTAATTCAGCCTACTCAAAAGACAACTTTCGAGTTCGATGGATTTCCGTGAAAAACTTTGGTATTAGTGAACATTATTCGTGCGTTTAGAGGCATCGTCACTTCCGTTCCCATGTTGAGCGAGTGGTTGTAAAACTATGATGCTATATTGCACGAATTATTCGGCAAATTGAATTATCATAATTGACAATCAGCACTGCTGTCATTAGGGAATTGTGATAAAATACCTACAGAACAAATATTATTTTAAGTTTATCCTGTACAATGACCTCACCAATACGCTTGATGAACGTTAATAGTGCAGGGATACAGGCGATCCCCTCTATATGGTTGATGAAGTCATCATGCGTGCATAATGGACGACTTTTTTTTCCCGGTAGAGAACAAACTAGAAAGCGGTCTTTTCGAACTGTTGGATAACTTGCAATCTTTTGTTGGTGTGCTTCGATGAGATGCAATTTATTCTGTTAAACATATTTTTTTTATTCATTCGATGCAAAAACCAAAAAAAAAACCAAGACATCCACACGTTATAAATTTCATGCATTCAAAGCATTTTTCTAGATTTACCTTCATCACGAACGATCAAAGCCAAATATTGAAATCCAACTTTGCCTGAGGGAGTTGAAACCCAAGTTTCTTACAATATGTGCTGTGCATGGTGGCTACATGAACACTTGTGGTTTTCTCATCCATATATTTCTTCTGATGATCCAAATTTATTAATGGGATGCAACCTTGTTCAAAATTAAAATTAATGCGTCCTGAAGTTATAGAGGTGTGTTCAAATTACTTCGTCTAATGGCTCAAACCCTTACCAGGCGCGTCTATTTGACTTTGTGAGGTGTACGAATAATAAGAATGGTCCGGTCAGAATGGATGCGTTAAATGTTTATGAAACTGCTATCATATCTGCATGTTGAAAAGCCCTTTCAACAAATCGATAAAGAGTCGTATGAAGCCTGTTGTAAGGTTAACTTTCTGACTACACAACATTTCATTTTCCAGTTCTGACAACATCTTTTCATTTTCCAGTTTTGACCTTTTGCTTCACCCCAATCAACCTATTTTACAGAACCTACCTTTAATATTCCTTGAACATAGAAAAACTCATTTTAAGTACAATAATTTTAACATATGACGCTTTTCTGATATTATTAGTAACATGGTGTGTAAGTGGCCTAATACGATATATATGGGGTCAGTAAATTCCATATGGGGCGAGAGCGTTCCATTTGTCTATATGCAGAAAACAAATGCCCACAATAACACCTTTTAAGTTTAAATTTGTTGTATGGATTTATTTCAATCGTTCATTACATTCAATTTCTTCGTCTGTTAAAACCTTTCAGATTTCTTTTTTTGATTTGAATGGGAAGTTATTCCTTTATACCAACAATAACAACTTATTAGCTTTAATTATGTTTTATGAACTTATTTCAACCTTTTATCATCAATTTCGTCGTCTGTTGAATCCTTTCAGATTTTTCCTCAACACCGTGTTGTTTTTATAAAGGGTTGTGGCATATTTTATGTTTTGAAAGGGAAGTAACTCCCTACTTACCCCATATGGTAACTTACCATGTATGGTTACTAACCCTTTATATTTTAGGACACCCTATATCAAATATACATAGTCACCACGTATAGTCCTTTAACCATATCTCTATAAATCTATAGAAGGTAAGATAAATAATCTGACACCTCTGAAAGTTTTATAGTTAATATCCCTGTATAAAATTCAATACATTCGTTGTCATTATATCGGAATTTTGTAATGTCGCTTGAGAAGTTACTGTACAATCACTCAATTAGGCCTTTACTATACAAACGCTTTATTCAAAATCATAGCATATACTAGTATTGCATATTTGTTTCAGTATTTTTCTCCTTATCTGTCCTTTAATATTGTTCTATGAAAATTAAAATGTTGTTAAACATCCCTACCAACAACTCTATGTATAGTGGTCATAAGTGGTCTGTTGCAAAATGTATGTCTATCCAGAAATGGGCCTTCTCTTGGTGTTTTTGAATCTGCGATAACTTGGCCGTTTTTATAGTGATTATTGGATTACCATACCAAATATTTCATGATAATATGATTATTAGATAATCAAGGACTGTTTTTTTTTATTTGATTATCTTGTTCAAAACAATTAATTATTATGTGATTATGTTGGCAAAATATTTGTGATAATGTGATTACTTGGACACCACATGAAGGGCCTCCAGCATGGCCTTCTCTCCAAGTCGGAACCTGGCACAGTAAAATTATTACCTTCACATTCGGTCGACCTTATCTATAGAACCTATCTTTTAGATTGATTGTCCATTTGTTCTCGTCCGGAAAAGACCTGCAACATTTGAATTCAGCCAATTTTCTTTAAACATAATTAAAAAGCATTCGATTTCCCGCAAATGTATATCTGGGAAGCATACGATAATACGCAAATGTAGTAAAAGAAATGTATTTTAATAACATTGAGAGATCATGATGTAGAACCTGTCTCGTATAACAAAAGATGGGTCAAAATTTGACAATGTAGAGCATGAAATTTAGACCGCCACATCATGTACTGCCAAAGACTAAGTGACTGTATTTTTATACCGCAATGAAATATTGGGGACAAAGGGAAAAGATACATGTATAAAATCAAATATCACATACTTGTTTGAAATAGTATACAGCTATATTGTAACAATCCTGTGTATACATGGAGGTATACTGAACGGCATACACTATCACTTTTAACTTCATTAAAAAGGGAAAGAATAATCAAGCAATGATGATTTATATTACTTCATTATTCCCTTTCGGACATTTCACTGCGTTTATTGATGAATTTAGTATTATAGTTCTATCTCTGTATATTCGTCCTCACTTTGTTTTGATTACAAGTATGGTCGTTACAATATGACATGTATGTTATGAAAAGACATGGACTTGTGTAGTGTGAAATTAAAAACCACTACAGGAAGGAATTGAGAATAGCTTAATGTCCATTAGCGTTGACAAATTATGCTACAAATCCTGCATCTTAATGACTATTGTGCTTGTTTTGTTTCCGGTCATTATCAGGTTACTAAAACGTTGAAGAGGTACGACTAGAGCGAATGTGTACTTAATCATTAAGTCACAATTGCAACCGGAAGGAGGAGACACTAGATCAATGGTATCACTATGATACCGATAAATATATAATGACAATGTATATATTCTGCTGAGTAACGATCACACCATTATATCAACAAAAGTTGGAAACAAATACAACAGATAATGACATTACCAGACATTAATTTAAATTGATAGGAATGCACAGGGGATGATATTGACAGATCTCCCATGTGATAAAATCAATTTAATTGCAATTCATTCTTATTTATCATTCATCTGTACATTGAAACGTCCATTTATTTTGATAATGTCACCTGCTGTCATTGAATGAAGGTTTTGATGGGGAGTCCTTCAGTTCTGTAACTTTTAAGGTCATTATTTTTAAATTTTTATATTTGTTTGCCAATTCTCTATTCTATATATTAAAGGATTCTTTATTGCTCATTATTTCTGCCGATTTTTTTATTCTAACATATTTTTTTTTTAATTTATTCTACACTTTTTACCAATAATTCTCTATTCTGTGAGTCCAGTTCAGACCCTCTTTTGTGACCGTCCGTACCTTTCATTAACCGATATCAATTTTGTTCTCTTATGGTACATTTATTTCCATTATTCAGTTTCACTTTACAATATACATGATGTTTCTAAACTGATCAAAAACTGCGTTTGCAGATACAACTTATCGTAAAACGTAAATAAGCAGCAATTGATCCAAACCACAGTATGTAAAATTAGCATGTCTGAAGGACTTTTCTGTCAACTCGTCAAAAGTTACAATTGTAACCTTAAACGTCTCACACAACTATACTGATGAGTATGTATAAGAGGGGCAAAAGGTACCAATTGGACAGTCAAACTCATAGATCGAAAAAATCTGACAATGCCATGGCTAAAAAAGAAAAAGACAAACAGACAAATAATAGTACACAAGACACAACATAGAAAACTGAAAACTAACCAAAACGAACCCCACCCAAAACGGAGGGTGATCACAGGGAATCTGGAAGGGTAAGCAGATCCTGCTCCATATGTGGCACCAGTCGTGTTGCTCGTATTATTACAAATACGGCAAATAGTCTAATTCGGTAGTCAAATTCATGAAAAGGGCACGGGATTGTAGTTACGACAATAGGAACACATCTGCCATCATCTGTAAAATGAATCTGGAATCTCCGTATGCATGCGCTGCTGGTATGTTGTTACATAGAAATTGAAATTTCACAATTGGGAAGCTGATATCATCTCTTTATCTGACTTGTGCCTACTAAAATAAATATAGGTCAAGTTTGGTTTCTCTTCTACTCAACTCTTTTTAAAGTACCTAAAAGACAATCAAACATGTTGAGGCTCTATAGACAACATGAACAAATGTCGGTCAGAAATGTAATTAGATTTATTTATAGATAACTACCTTGGGATTCCCTTTAGCATACTCAGTTTTCGAATAGATCTCCGTTATTTTATCATTTTTGCATTTCACAAATTGATCGACCAACTTTCGAAAACCGAGTTCTGAAACAGGATGCATTCATAATAAGTCTTATCACAAAGAACCAGACGCGTTATATGAGTACTGAAAAACACCTTCACATTAACCTTGTCTTAATTCGACGTATAACATCTCTATTTCTCGGTTAGTTTCAATGTCCTTAACCGAAACAGCAGTTGTTACATTTATCTACAAAATAATACAACAATATGATTTCATTATTCAATTCTGTTCTAGACAACAAATGTACGATATATAAGTGGTGACCGGTAAAAATTAACCAACATTTTATTCTAAATGAAAATAACAATTTTCTATCTCATGCGTCCGAGGTTCTATTCTTGGTTATCCTCTATAAAAAACGCTCAAACTGAAATCTTTAAAATTTTCCAAAACACTTTTAGAGAAAATGCACCCACATATAAACCTTCTGTGTTTCAAACAGTTCATGAAGGGAAAACCCGAAATAATAATTGTTTATCTCTTGTACACATTGCATTTCTCCTCTGTACTCGACTTTAATTAATATCTCTGATATGAAAGAGACCAAATGTAACTACATAGATATAGGAGGATGTGGTATAAGTGCCAAGGAGACAACTCTCCATCCAAGTAACAATTTATAAAAAGTAAACCATAATAGATCAAGGTACGGCCGTCAACACGGAGCCTTGGCTCACATCGAACAGCAAGCTATAAAGGGCCCCAAAGATTCCTAGTGTAAAATCATTCAAACGGGGAAACCAACTATCTAATCTATATAAAAAAAAAACAATAAACGAGGAGCACTTCTGAATCGCATTAACAGACGACAACCTCTGAAGATCAGATTCCTGACTAAGGACAGGTACAAACAATTGCAGCAGGATTAAACGAGTATATAGTTATCAAAGGTACCAGGATTATAATTTAATGCGGCAGCCGTGCTATTCATAAGTCTGCATAAGACTCATATATGTGTTAACTCACTACCGACATCTTTTTACTGTCTTATTACTTTAGATAGAAGAAAAGTTGTCTAATCCATAATGTTCCCGATTGTGACACCTTGATTTAGTATGGATTTAGAAGACGCTTATCCTTTTGACGCACCCGGTCTCGCTTCTTGAGTTAATGCGATTCTCTCAGTTTTTGTCTGTTACCTTAATTTATTTGTCTTTTTTGGTAATTCGCGACTTTTGAACATTGATTAACTAGTGTTGGCTTACACATGCCTTGATGTACTCCGCGAAAGCGACAATCAGGTACGTTACAGATTTAAACTTCTCAGTACCGGATGTCTTATGTGAAACGGTGACTATCAGTATCATATCGTCAGTGTAAAATGGTTACTATAGATGAAGCATTACACAATGATTAATTCAATAAAATATCATAATGATTAATTCAAGAAAATATCATAATGATTAATTCAAGAAAATATCATAATGATTAATTAGAAAATATCATAATGATTATTCAAGAAAATATCATAATGATTAATTCAAGAAAATATCATAATGTTTAATTCAATATAATATTATTGGTTTAGATGTTGCTAGCTGACAATCCGTTAAGTCAGATAGTGTATGATAAAAGATCCTTTAATTTTTAAACTTTACGGCTTTTGTTTTCGATTGAATTGCTAGTTTCGTTTGGAGGTAGATTTTGGAAATTCAGTTATCATTGAATTTGGTAAATTGAGTTAAAAAAAAATCACACAAAAACGAAAGTACGAAATTATGGCGAATCATAAGTCATAAAAGGCTTCAATGAACATTACATAATTGAACAGAAAATCGAAGGACCTTCCTTGTTGGTATTGGGTAACCAAGCGTCACAAAATTTCATACACCAACGGTACATTGCCGGTTCTCTGCGTGTTCTTGCAAAGAAGCCGAACTATTTAATTTCACATTCTGATATATTGATTTCCGTTAACAATACAAACTTTTCTGATTGGATTCCATTAATTTGTCCTTCAGAACTAGAAATTAAAGAAACAATAGACATGTTTAGACTTATACCTCGAATTTAACCTAAGATATCATCTCGGTACCAGGATCTATGGCAAATGAGACGATTTTTTTTAAATAAACGATTTACCCGCCTTAGTAGCAATATTTCAACTTCGCTTGCATGAGGGAAATATATGTCCTAACTCATTCGTTATTCAAGAGCTTTCAGCTCCTACTCAGAATTTGATAAACCCGGGGTATGTCAGAGAACGTCTCGCCCTTTTTCTAAAAAAGTTTATCGTAAGATACTAAGACCTTTTGATAAATATTACGTACCATCTTCACCACCATAGTACACGACGGTCTCAAAGTAGAGATTCTAGGTACTGGCGTTTATTATCATCAAGATAACGTGTAATGTATATTCTTTTATTTGTCTTTGTAAATTATTACTGTTTAGTTTATTTTTGGTAGTATTCATTTGAAGTGGTTCGGTAGTTATACCTACATTCATCGTGTTATTGTGCTATGGATAATTTCTGTATATTTTTGGGGTGTTTTGTTGCTAATGTGCTTTGTTTGTTTGCCTATTTCTTTTTATTTTTTGACATATTTATTTGTTTTTGTAGTGATAAAGATTATTTAAGAATTGAATGCTTCTTTTTGTAAATTTATTGGGGTGTAAAAGTGTTGACCGAAGTACATTTTGTATTAAGCGCAGAAGCGCTTCATTCTAAAAATGTACGCACGGTCAACGCTTTTACAACCCTATGAAGCTTTCAAAAAGAAGCATGCAATACTTATAATTACATTTTTTAGCTATGATCATGAAAACACGAATTTTATATATTTTATTATCTAATTCACCTGTGCACTTTATTGTTGGAGCACGTGTTATCACGAGTGAAAAGTTGTATTGAGCAATGCAACTGCTTACGGAATAACACGTGATGTGCAGTTAGCCAATCAGAATAAAATATTATAATGAAACATACATCTAATGTAATTATAACACAATATTGACTGCAATGTCCCTAGTTTGAAATTTTTACCTATTATGTCTGTTTGTTTTTTTTCACACATTGTTGTCAATACAATGTAACTAATGCGACTGTCATACAAGTGAAAGGTTTATCTACAAATGTAGCTTTTAAACCAGGTTTAACTTAAGAAAATACATGTACCAAGTCAGGAATATTACAATTGTTTTCCGTTAGTTTGATTGAGCTTTTGATTTTGCAATTTGATAAGGAATTGAGTCTTTCCGTTTCGAATTTTCCATCGGAGCTCAGTATTTTATGAGTATAATAAATACATTATGTTATTTTACTTCTAAAAGTATTTAAGCAGAAATGTATATTAAAACGGCTTTTAAAATAGATAGAAATTGATAATATTTATAAACCAATGTTCGGTTATTTATTAGTTTTTTATTTGTATCATTAATCCTATGACATATGCAAAACATTTAATTTTTAGAAAACTTAGCCTCAAGGTGTTGGATGTTTTCGTTATTAAATGAACTATCATATCCATCGCAATTTTCGATATTAATCACTAAACAACCAATATTTATATACAATTTTGTCTTTTCTATTAATGCTTTTTATACTTGTAACATATAGATTGTTTTAATTTATCAACTCAATATATAACAAATTTGATCATAAGATCACGTTCTAATGCAATTGTAAATATTCATAGAAGCTGACATGTTGATTAACGAATTAAACATGAGTAGATTTTTATTTTCATCTAATAATTACGTTCAACAATTCTGAAAAACGTTTTGGAATTTTTGGGTCATCGGTGCTGGCCAACCTTATACTATTTTGGCTTTCTTTACTATGTTGATTTAGACCTCGCTGGTGGGTCTTATAAAGACGAAGCGCGTGTATGGTGTATTAGATTGTAGGCATGGTACCTTTGATAAGAATTCGCATGTCGAAATGTCCTATTGTAATGATTATTTGTGTATTTCTCTGTCCGTAATGTTCCTGCATTTATTTGTACGGTAGTCCTGTCCTGTAATGTTATCATTTAGTGTTATATTAATCAATGCCATAAAATCGGGAGGTTTGTCTAGCCGCAAAACCAGGTTCCACTCACTATTTGTTTTTATTAAAATGTCCTGTACCAAGGCAGTTATTATCTTATAGTTGTTTCTCTGTGTGTTGCATTATTGTCGTTTTGGGTTTTTGTTGCACTTCAGTGTTTCTGTTGTTTCGTTGTTTTCCTCTTATAGTTGATGTGTTACCTAAGTTTTAGTTTGTAATCCGGATTTGTTTTCTCTCTATCGATTTATGACTTTCGAACAGCAGTATACTAATGCTGCCTTTCTTAGAGTTGTGAAATACCAATCCATTTTTTAATATTGATATATCTGTACTTTAATTTGTTTTTCATCAGATGTAGCAGAACGGAACCTTGTATTGTTATAACTAGACAGCTACTGCGTTTCATAATTTTTTAGATGTAGGTAGTTCAATTTTATACAATTGCTTAATTTTCTACTTAAGAAAATACATGAACCAATTCAGGAATATGACAATTGTTATCAACTCATTTGATAGTTTGTTTGAACTTTTGATTTTGTCATTTGATTGGGGACTTTTCATTTTGAATTTTCCTCGGAGTTCAGTATTTTTGTGATTTGACTTTTTAATATATATGTCAGAGTAAAACAAATATAATAAATGCATAATAAATGCATTATGTTATTTCACTTTCAGAAAATATTTCAGCAGAAATGTAAATTTAAAACTGCTTTTAAAATAGATAGAAATTGATAATATTTATCAACTAATATTCGGTTATTTATTAGTTTTTTATTCGTACCATTAATCCTATGGCAGATCATGCAATACATTAAAGTGATGCAGAAGAAATAAATTAAAAACTTAGCCTCTTAACGTTCCAGATGTTTTTATTATTAAATGGACTATCATATCCATCGCAGTTTTCGATACCCCTACGCTTTTTGGTTTTATATATTAATCACTATATAACCAATATTTATATAAATAAAAAAATATGGTTAATTTTGTATTTTCTATTAATGCTTTTTATATTGTAACATATACTTAGATTGTTTTAATATTTATCAACTCACTATATAACAAATGTGATCATGAGATCACGTTCTGATAACACAATTTTAAATATTGAAAGAACCTGATGATTATCTAACGAATTAAATATGAGTAGATTTTCATTTTCATCCAATAATTGCGTTCAACAATTCTCTAAACTTTTAGAGTCGTAAAATACCAATACATATTTTAAATATTTATATTCCTGTACTTTAATATGTTTTTCAGCAAATGTAGCAGAACTTAACTTGTAATTCTCTAAACTTTTAGAGTCGTAAAATACCAATACATATTTTAAATATTTATATTCCTGTACTTTAATATGTTTTTCAGCAAATGTAGCAGAACTTAACTTTGTATTGTATTAACTAGACAGATTCTGCGTTTTATTAAAATACAAATTATTAGGTGTAAGGAGCTGAATGTTTTTCGTAAAATTCAACTTTTCACCAATCGCAACGTGTGTATTGGTATGTGTCAATCATAGTTCGGCGGATTCGTGAAAATTTTTGCACATCCTGCTACAAGCATGAAACTTGACATCATATCATTACCTCACCGATGTGTTCTATAAACAGAACCAAACTTCATGGCAGATAAGAAGTTTTCTAAAACATATCATTATGATGAAGACAAAGTTAAAAAAAAATGTATTTGATTTAAAAACGACATAATGTTTGAGGACGACATACGAGAAATTAAAGATCAAAAGATAGGTGAAGTATATGTTAACGAAAAAACTAAATTTTAAAGTATCTATCGATGGAGTGATTACTAACATAGTCTGAATTTATTTTGTAACTGTCATTCGTTTTAATGAGCTCTTGAAAATTAGGTACAGGGTTGTTTCATCTAGAGGAAATTTAATATTTGATTGATACATGTGTATAAACATCACTTGAAGAGGTTTCAAGAATTATTAATAAAAAAATCATGATTAAAATATAAACCAGTTCACATCCCATATCAAATGCGTTTAATGTAAATCTTTCATTAACAGTCAGAGCGCAATGACCTTTGGCATTTCAACAGTGTGTAGGACCGCGATATACATATCTGTACAACATTAAGGTTTAGTTTGGTTTTCATCTTTTGATAACAAAATCAATAATTGCACCGATAAAAACAATATTGGAAAAAATATTTCAGTGTTGAATTGGTAACATTTGAGAATAAATTTATTAGAACGATCAAAATTTTATCCGGATTGTATCTAAAGTTATGAACTCGGTAACAACAACACCGTAAACATAAGGATGTGCAATCCCATTGTAATAAGTTCTCTACAGGTACACTCAAAATTTTAAAAACCAAATATTTGAAGCTATACAAGAATTTGGTAAAGGTTTTAGGTGATTTGTGGTAACGAAATCTTTGACCTAATAATTTACCAGTTTTACATGATAGATTACCTTCCTTGAAAATCAAAAAGTCACTACACCATTAGAGATCTAAAAATGTTTAAAAAAAATATTTCAACACTTTGGTTTGAATTACAATTGATAGCAGTAAATAACAGTAAATGGACCATATTACTATTAGAAGTTTGAGTTTATATTGTCAAGCCTTCAAATGTATAAAGAGTGGTTAAAAAATAACATAGTAGCAGTCTTTAACGATTGGATTGTTCCATAGAAACACATTGTTATGTCGATTGATGAACATCTGTATGTAAACAGATGTTCTTCATCAAGGATATTGACGGCGGAAAGATAAAATGTGTTTATTCATGTGCTATCAAAATTTAACTTTAGCGATGATCAAAGTCGAAAACTGTAGCTTATTTGAAGCTGATAAAACATATTTGAATTCGTAAATTACAATGAATATTTGATAAGCAATTATTTTTGTCATGTCAAGAAATGACATTCAGCATAACCAATAAAACTAATCTACCTCGGAGAAGTGTCATGTTACCTTTTTATATTCATATTCCATCCATAAATCATTTTGAAAAATGAATAAAAATTAATCATGTAAACAAAATATTCTGACTTTTTAATTACTAGAAGTTGCCCTTTTTACAATTCAATGAATAATACAAATCAAGAGATAACTACATGTAAAAAGAAGATGTGGTATGATTGCCAATGAGACAACTATCCACAAAAGACCAAAATGAAACAGATATTAACAACTATAGGTCACCGTACGGCCTTCAACAATGAGCAAAGCCCATACCGCATAGTCAGCTATAAAACATCTGATGGTTTTTGTTTTATAGTGGCACTATTGTATAGTTATACTGGCGTCCAAATATCAATTTCCCCTTAATCTGTATTCTACAGTTATGTTTCTTTTTGATAAACTAAAACTTACCGTTTCATTTACAGGAATATACGACGGGCATTCAAAATATACCAGTTGTAATGTACAATTTCTGTAGGGCAGAAAAAGGATGCAATACGGTTTTTTTCTAAAGATGTGTGATATAATAGTATTACTCAATAAAACAATATATACAATATAAAATCCAATCTTTTTGACGATTGAAATTTTACTTTTAGCCAAATTTTAGGGAAATATGTGACATCTTTTCCTCTCTTTTTTTCAATATTTTATAACAAATAAATGCAGATTGTTGCCATGGATACACCCAAAAGAAATTATATTTTACCATTTTATATACTTGATATAAAATGTATTGAAGATTCTGATTACATACATATGCACATATATGACAGAAACAGTAAACTTGATATTGCAAGAAAGCAATGAAAAGGGGATGGTAAAAGTTATAAGGGCAATTTTTAATATGTTTTCCTAACTGTTTATTGCTACCTAAGCAACACGACGGTTGCCACATGTGGAGTAGGATCTGCTTACCCTTTCGGAACACCTGAGATCGCCCATAGTTTTTGATGGGGTTTGTGTTGTTTATTCTTTAGTTTTCTATGTTGTGTCATGTGTATTATTGTTTGTCTGTTTGTCTTTTTCATTTTAAGCCATTCACCATTTGGAACTCTTGGTTAATAGCTTCCTTGTGGGCAGCAACCCTCTATAAAAAAATCATGATAGGAAATGCAAGCACGAACACCTGAACCACATCAACACAATCAATACTTGGGTGATTGCAAGTACTCTAGAAAATAACTTAATTACTATCCTACTATTGAAACCAGTATATATAAGTTCCAACTTACTCAGTTTAAAGTTTAATAGTGAACTGGTTTATGCAGCTAGGTTTTTGTCCCTATTGACTGCTACAGATATTTGAATACTCTCTCTCTCTCTCTCTCTCTCTCTAGATAAGAAATCGGAGCAAAAATTCTAAGTCTGAAGGGAACGGTCTGCAATGTTACACATCCTGCACATAAAAACACGGACCTGCATCTTAAGATAATTCGAAAAAGGTTCTATACATCATAGTGTCTACAGACTTAATGAAGATGCAATACTTAAACAACTACAAGACTCAGACATTTGCCAGTTTTACGAGCTCTAAATACCATGCATTGAATAGAGACAAAAATAGTTGGAAGATACCAAGGTAAGAGTCAAACTCATTTTTCTAAATCGAAGTGACAATGCAATAGCAAAATGTAAAAAAGAACTACTAAAAGACTAACATCAGGTATAAAGACACAGAAAAAACTCAAGACTGACCAACTTGACCCTACCGAAAAACGTTTGGCATTTTGTGATCTTTGGTGACATAAAATTGAGAATGGAAATGGGGAATGTGTCAAAGAGACAACAACCCGACCACAGAGAAAACAACAGCAGAAGGTCACCAACAGGTCTTCAATGCAGCGAGAAATTTCCGCACCCAGCGGCGTCCTTCAGCTGGCCCCTAAACAAATATATATACTAGTTCAGTGATAATAAACGCTATACTAAACTCCAAATTGTACACAAGAACTAAAATTAAAAATAATACAAAACTAACAAAGGCCAGAGACTCCTGACTTGGGACAGGCGCAAAATGCGGCGGGGTTAAACATGTTTATGAGATCTCAACCCTCCCCTATACCTCTCGCCAATGCAGAAAAGTAAACGCATAACAATACGCACATTAAAATTCAATTCAAGAGAAGTCCTAGTCTGATGTCAGAAGAAGTAACCAGAGAAATAAACAAAATGACAATAATACATAAATAACATCAGACTATTAGCAGTTAACTGACATGCCAGCTCCAGACTTCAATTAAACTGATCGAAAGATTATGTCTTCATCACATGAATATCAGACACAATCCTTCCCGTGAGAGGTTTAGTATCATACCATCATAACATATATGAGAAGAACATAACCCATGTCATGCCAACAACTGGTTTTTAACTAAATGTGTTAAGTTCCGATGCAAAGACCATATAAGTGAATCAATATTAACGCCAAAATATGCAATCTTTAATGACCTGACAACAGTATCGTAACTATATCCCTTCTTAATAAGTCTATTTAAAGGTTTTGTTAGCTACAGGTGAATACTGATATTTTTGTGCTTTATAAAGAATGTTTCCATAAAATATCGGATGTGAAATACCTGAACGTATAAGAAGTCTGCATGTTGAGCTTTATTTACGAATGATGTCCTTATACCGATGATAAAATTTAGTAAATGTCTTGACTAGTTTGTGATATCGAAAACCCTGGTGTAATATTTTTTCAGTAATACACAAACTTCTCTTGTTAAAATCTAAAACATTGTTACATACACGAGCGAATCGTACAAGTTGAGATATATAAACACCGTAAGATGGTGACAAGGGAACGTCACCATCTAAAAATGGATAATTAACGATAGGTAATGAGAAATCATCTCTTTGATCATAAATTTTGGTATTAAGCTTTCCGTTAATGATATAGATATCAAGATCGAGGAAAGGGCAGTGGTCATTGTTAGTATTAGCTTTATTTAAAGTAAGTTCAATAGAATACATTTCTTTAGTATGCATACTGAAGTCGGGAGACATGTTCCTAAGAAAACAAAATTTCGGCTCGGGCAGGATTATGTTTAAATATAATTGAAAACGATGTCACTTTTAATACATATTTTCACACTTATACGTCTTACAGAAAAGATTTGAAAACGTGTATATGTTATATGTTGATAGAACCATCGACCAGATTAACTGGCAACTACTGAATTAATTGCTAATCAGATGTCTGATCAGTACTTTATTTAACCAGATAATAACTGAAAAATAAAACTAAACCCGTAACAAGACTTTACGTGTTTGTGTTTAGACAATTCAGATAATTTATCAAAATAACCGTTTAATATCAAGCTTATCTAGTGGTTGAAAAACGAAATTGGTCTTTTTCCAATACACAGAAAAATGATCCGAAACTACCCGTTTGAAAGGAACGATTGGAAGGATGAAATCCTCTCTTTTGTTGTAAAGATTTGTTTTCAACAGACCCAAAATATCAACTTTTAGACGTAAGTCAAGAAATGAGGCAGAATTAACAATATCTGTTGTATCCGTTACCTCAAGGTAAATGAGATAGATGCGTTTAACATAGTCACAAAATTTTGAATTTTTAAGTAAGAGAACATTTATATAGCGGAAAGTAATGTAAAAGAATAAAGTTAAACACTTAAAGGTCGGTGAAGGTAAATTTGGAGTAGTTATATTGACATTTCGAGTTACAAATAATGATGATTTTAAAACTTCTCCGTTGTTTTATACTGATTTTTAAAGGTACGACAGAAGATACAGGTAATTTCTCACCTTCCACAAAAAATAACAATAAAATCCCGTATTGTCAAAACTATTTTTTGAAACAAAATACTAACCTTTCATCCCTTCTAAGCCTTGTTTGCAACGGATGAACACAACGATACAGCTCTTTACTGAAAGGCAATTTTGTGCATGCTATTTGCAAGGAATGAAACATAAATGTTCATCTCCCTAAATACCTATTCGTAGTCTTAATAATTATTCTATTTAAGTATGTTTGTAATTGATCAGATATTTGATAATTGTTCCCTGCAGGCCACAAATATATTATAAAACTTTTGATTGAGGTGGTAAACAATGTTTTATATAAATCACTTCCGTATGATCTTACGTAAACCATGTACTGATTTTCTGTGCTTACAGTGGTGTTTGATTAGATTGTCACTGTAGCTTTGTTTGAATATTTTCTGTTAAAGGACAATTACAAGACAACTTGAGATGATTTCTAGTCAATAGTTTTTCATTAGTATTCATTTACACTGGTTAAACTAACTAGATGATGGATGGAGAATGCTCGCTTAAATTAAAAACTATCAAGGAAAAACCAAAATTTTGTAAAAGAGGGGCGAAAAATACCACAGGAACATGACATTCCATTTCTTCAGTCGACAATCATGACAATAGCATGGCATACAACTCAAATCGGTAAAAAGACTTAAGACTGAGCAACACAAACCCAAAAGTATATCAACGTGGTGCCATGACTAGTTAAAATCGTTTTGTAATAACTATGTACTACTTTTCGAATTTTGATAAACAATTGCAATATAGTGTAAAACAGATTTGCTTTCTGACAAATTGTTAAATTAAGGTTTTTTTAACAGCGATTCTTTACAAAAGTTGAAAAAAAATTTAAGCGAGGCATCTGATTACTTTTATAATGGTGAAATACAATAAGCGTTTGTAAAACTTTTTTATGTTATAACTGACCAATCAACGACTTTCAAATTTTGATAAATCGATACTGATGACACGCTGAAGCTCGATAATCGTTAATGAGTTTTGTCCTTGATTTATTGGATAATAGTATTTGATTTTGTATCCGTGAAATAACTTATGAGCCAATCGACCACTGCATTTGAAATTTTACATATGTTGTAACTAATGAGAAAATGTAGGTAAATTTTTGTATCAATTTTCACATGTATCGTGTAGGTCCTTCATATGTTGGAATATGGCACTTTATACTGTTTCCGTGAAATAACATACGAAATGTTTATCAATGATTTTGAAATTTTAAAACAGTTGTTACTTTTAATCAAATGGAGTTCAAGTTTATTTTACCGATGGCCACCATTGCCGTCAAGGAAATAAGGTCCTTGACTTTTTTGAAAATGGCACTTAATGTTATTTCCATGCGATAGTTTAAGTCGCTCAACACATACTCTCAAAATTTCAATATCTTATTTCTGGTGACAAAATAGTGAGCAATTCGACGCTTTTCGTGTTTGCCGATATGGTACTTTATATATAAGAAAATGCATAGGGCAATTGCAGGTTAAACAAACTTTTAATTTTGTGATGTTATACTATTGTTTTAGAAAAAGGGAGAAGGTTTGGTACCATTAAAACGTTTAATCCCGCTGCAAATGTTTGCACCTGTTTTAAGTTAGGAATCTGATGTACAGTAGTTGTCGTTTGTTTATGTAATTTATACGTGTTTCTCGTTTCTCGTTTTTTATATAGATTAGACCGTTGGGTTTCCCGTTTGAATGGTTTTATACTTGTAATTTTGGGGCCATTTATAGGTTGTTGTTCGGTGTCAGCTAAGGTTCCGTGTTGAAGGCCGTTCATTGACCTATAATGGTTTACTTTTATAAATTGTTATTTGAATGGAGAGTTGTCTCATTGGCACTCACACCACATCTTCCTATATCTATTGACAGTCCCTTTATAATACAAAAAAACAAACTGGTTGCTGTCAATTTGACACCTCATTCATTGTTTAAGATGTTCAAAATTCCAAAAGACATGTTATTTACTCCCCGTTTAATGGAACTGCTTATAATAAGTCATAATCTATCAACTGTTGAGACAATAATCTTCATGAAAAAAAAAAGATCACTAAATTTCATTGTGAGATAGTTCAAGTTTTTTTATGAAAAAAAAAATATTATCAAATATACAACATTGTTCTCTTCTTAATATCCGATCGCTATCAAAAGAAATAAGCTATTTCATATGAATACTTCTTCTACATTTTTAAAACGACTAAATGTTATGCTGCCAAATCTGAGCAAATCTAAAGACTTAAAAGGATTCAAATTTAAACACGAAACTACTCCTTGAAATGATATTTCAATTTTTTGAATTTGACAAACTACTTTCTATCATTAAAATTGATAACACAAATCAATTCGTGATCAAATTTACACCACACTTTGGATAAAACGTCTTCTATTTGCGGAGTTTTGTTTGTTCACTTTTTCGACATCATAGCCAAATGTTAATAATCTATAGTTATTTTTTTTTATTTGTTCAAAAGACTATGTTTAAAAAAAGACATATATAAACAAAAATATCGAAAATAAATATTATATTTTTATTTTTAAAATAAAAGACGTCACAATCTTTGGTAATCGTGTTCCTGAAATAACACATTTTGATTTATATTTATATTGTTGATTAAAGCGGTAAAAAGCTTAAGCATATTCATCTTGTCATAATGGTTCAAGCAATGAGCATCATAAACGCACAAAAATCATTTTTTAACATACAGATGTAATGTGTATAGTTGATCAACGGGTATATGGCCTTGCTTGTAAGTATCTTCATTTACGGATCGAACATTCTTTTTTATGAATTAAAAAACTGTTTTAGCAGGTTTCAATAAACAAAGAGAAATCTCGATAAATGATTTCACGTTCTAGAATATATCACGTTTCTTTATTGACAGTTTTGATGCCATTACTCCCTGCGATTGGTTTTAGTTTTCTTGGATATTTGTTTGGTTTGTATTGAAAGGAATCAGGTCTGTCAACTGAATAATCCATAATTTTGTGACGAAATCGGTCAGCACGACATGAAGAACTACTGTCTATAAATCTTAACTCGTTTGTATATTTAGTAAGTTGTTTGTTTTCATTTGTGTTTCTCTGTGAAACAAATTTATCATTGATCGGAGATGACTGCATTCCTGTTTCGGAATTCATGTTTGATTGACAATGGGAAGTTACAAATTCATCAGAATTATTAGGCCTTGCAAACGAACAAGAATAATCAGGTGACCTTTGTGGAAAATGTCCTTCATTAATTTTCCTGTGCATGTCAGCTTTTATTGTCGTTTCTTTAAAACCACCTGTCGCCCTTTTGATAGTATATATGTCAATATTTGTCACTTTGTCATCTGGTGTTTCATGACTTATGTCAATTGGAATTCTAGACATTGGTTTCAGTTTTTTGCCAAAGGTGTGAGGGCCCGTGGAATAAACTTCAGAAGATAAACAATTATTATGCATCGTCTTTCTATGTAAGCTGTCCACTGGTTTTCTATGACTCGATATTTTTGATTTTGCGCTTTTGTCAATCGTTCGCCCAGAATCTAATCGGTTAAACATGTTTTTTGTTTTATTCTGATTATGACCATTTTTGTTTACTTGCTCGTCGGGAGATAAAGGAAAGATATCTCTAGAATTGTCATAAAAATATTCTACTATATCAATGTCTTCGAGAGCTGTATCCAAGTCAAATGGCTCGACACTCCCGCGCGGTTTAGATGTTGTTTTGATTTTGACGTCATTTGACGATAACTCGTGATTACCATGAGAGGTCTTTGGACGCAAAGCACTACATTTTCTCATATCTTCATAATGTTGTTTGTAATGGTATCCATCAGCATCAGATGAACTGTCTGTCAATGGTCTTCGTTTACCAAGACCTGCAGTTTTTGGTCGTTCAGGAATTGTGTAAGTGGAAATCTCATCATTTGGTAAACCGCCACCGAATGCCATTTTCAGTGTATTTTTTGACAATACCAATGACGTCATTTTCTGGTTTTGCAGATTTTTATTTGATTACTCAGCTTTTGGTGACAAGAATGATGGTATGATCTATAATTGAAATAAAATATCAAGTTAACAAATCTAATTTTGAAGCAGTGTTACAAAACGTGGTATCAAATAGATATTTATATGTAACTCTCCCCGTTTACTTCCTCAATACTAAATATTAAAGGTTAGTTTAAACTGTTCAAAGTTCATCTTTTGTCATCCTGGTATGTTTCTTCATTGGTTCATGTTAAAATTTGTGTTACATTACATTTTATACCAGAAGATTTCATCAGATAATGAAATGATTAAATCGTATACAAATCTATTATATGTAACATTACAAAAATTCTAAACAAATTGCCAACCAGACGATATGAATTGTGCCAACGATAAATTCCATTTCATTTTAACAACATTGTGACCCTTATTAAAAAAAGATCGACATATAGCACGAAGACTTTTGTTTCCATGGCAACATAATAAATATTTAGTAAACGTTTATGTTTTGCAACCAAGGTAACGGCCGCATCTTCTGTTTTCTCTAATTAATCAGGGATAACATTACTATAGTAGGAAAATGTTTAAGGCTATTTTTAATTCACTATTGACCCAGGAGACCTAAAGATAAAAGTTGATAAATAGAGTACTACTTATCAAAATAAATTAATGTACTTCTAATTCATGAGTTTAAAAAGTTATAGTATCCCGCGGTAATAAAATTGATTGAAAAATCAAGATATATTTTTTTTATAACAAAATGACACAACTAAAAAATATGTGAAAAGAGATGAAAATAATAAAGTGATTGCAAGTAGTAGAATAGCAATTAACACTATGGTCAAAAAAAAATAACAAAATGATCGTTATCTTCCAGAAGCCAATACTTGGTTAAGATGGTACTAAATCATCTAATAATGCAGAAAGATATGATCAGCAAAGCAGTTCGACCGGAATGAAGGGCGAGCATTTCGACTGCTGAAAAAATAAGGGTAAGGGGAAAAGGGGACAGAATTAATTTATCATATATAGATTCAGAAATGTTATCTTGTAAATGACAGCTTACGTAACTCTAAAAGGGTTTTTAATATGCAGACGTCGTAGAAGACATATTCAAATATGTCCGGAATGATAAGCTAAAGCTGTAATACTGATGAAACAAACCAAATTCCTGATCTAAAGTAATCACACGGTACATACCACAGTAATTTGTCAGCGCACTTAATTTTGAAAGGACTAATGTGTTTTATAATTATTCAATTTTAGGACAATGTGAATAAAATTTTTAATTTTTGAAATACTAAAGCTTTTCTACATCAGGAATAGATTACCTTAGCTGTATTTGGAAAAAAACTTTTTATTTTCCAAAAGACTAAAAAGGTGAAAAGTATATTTAAACAAAATGCATTTGACTAACATGTCGAAACAACTGATGTTCTTAAACCCTGTTGACTGCCATTGGATTGCCAAATGAAATTGATCACGAGATGTAACAAAATTGATCTTAATATAAATTTAATACTAAGCAAAAAACGATAAACTTGTGGCCTAGATGTTATGCCACAAACAAAAGGTGTTAATATTTTTTTTTGTACACCAGATCTAGATTACGACAATATATGTCTCTTCAGTGATGTTAGGGATCGAAACGGTATTTGGAAGGGCATATAATTTACCCTCAATTTCAGATAGACTCTTGAATTTTAAGAGTCAGTATACGATGAACGGATCATATAATAAATGGAGGGAAAATATGATACAAGCCCAAACGAAAATAATATAAACGAGTCTAAATTGAAAACTACGTTCAAAGCTATGATTGCGTTGGATAAAAACCGCAAATTTTTACGTGTGCATGTAAAACAAATTTCGTTGTAGAAGGGTCTAAATACAGCACAAAGAACATTCTCCAAAAGATCAAAAAGGTGAAAAAGTATATTTAAACAAACAAATAAGATATATATATGTTGTCTTGCAAATGAAATACAAAAACCAAGTCTGTTTATTTATTGTGACAAAAATGACAAAAATTGATTGATTAAATTGTTTTAATATTGCATGATTTACAATTTTAACTATTCTTTCACATTAAATGCAGAATATTCAGTACGAATTGTATCTTTAACTAGTGATAATTATCACCTATGACCTTGCGCTAATGATAAAACCAAATTATTAAATACGAAAATAAATATTTTCAATAAATTAAACTTACTGAAGCTCCGTGCTTTTTTATCCTCTGTTTTATTCATTTCTACAGTATGATTCTGAATTTATATTTAATATCTTATTGATTTTTATCTGTCGCCTACCTGTTCACTTCAGTAATTTGATTCTGCTTTGTTTTAACGCTTCCTCGAATTTACTATGGAATATTGATGTATTATACAATCCGTTTTATCTGTGAAATACTATTTTTTAAAAGGCGTTTCCAAGGAAGCTTTATCTGACTATACTATGGTATAAAAATATGAGATGTGGAATGATTGACAATGAGACACCTATACAACAGAGTTCCAATTACTTGGAAATTAGCAATTATAGGATTTATAGGTCACCGTACGTTCTATCCATTACTGACCTACTTCGTTATATTGTTTTTTTTTGGTTTTGCAGTTAAATTGGATAAGAGAGTATTGGTAATTTATATGTCTCATGTGACACTGCATTTTGTTGAAATATGCAATTAAAATGCTCACTTAAAAGATAATTAATTAGTTGTACTAGCTTCCTTGTTCAAGTGGTCGGGAAAATGCAATTAGGTTTGCTTTCAGGATAAAATTCTAATATCTGTGGATGTAATATTTGTTCAATAAGATGAATAAGTCACTAACTGCGAGTACTCTCAGATCTGTACTAGCGTCTTTTTGTTGTTGGGATGTACAAGTACCCAGTCACGTCCACGTTTGTTTGTTGTATGTATTTCTATTTGTATTCACCTGATGAGTCAAGCCTTTTTCAACTGGTTTTTATATTTCGTTCTTATGCTGCAACACCACTGTCCCAGCCTAGGGGATGGGAGTGATCCCGCTCACATGTTTAACCCCGTAACATTCTGTATGTATGTGCCTATCCAAAGTCTGAAGTCTGTAATTCAGTGGTTGTCGTTTGTTGCTGTGTTACATAATTGTTTTCCTTCATTGTTTTGTACATTAATTATGCCGTTAGTTTTCTCCTGTGAACTGGTTTACCTTTGTCATTTCGGTGACTTTTATAGCTGACTATGCATAATTAGCATTGATCATTCTTTAAGGCCGTACGATGACCTTAAGTTGTTAATTTTTTAACATGCCATTTGGTCGCTTGTGAAGTGTTGTCTCATTGGCATTCATACCACATCTTCTTTTTCATAAATAATTAAAATAAACTACATGACAATATTTGCATACAAATAAACAGAAATCGAAAAGATAAAACCGCATTGAAGCACTCTAAAGCCGGATATTATGAACATTTTAGGTGTAAATTGGCATATAATTCAAAAGAACTAATGAATAATGTCTACAAACAAATAAACAGATGGACATAAGGGATGATTAATCTAAAAATTAATAACGCCATATAATTGAACGAAAAGATTTATTAATGATATCCTATAGACAACATTATGACACAAGTTTCATTCCATTGTCATTTTGATGGCAAAATAGCATAATAAGAATCACGATTGTATAAATATATAATGTCTCAGATATGCCTCACGTTTACTTATTGCACGTGTTCCAAGCATTATTTGAATAAAGAGAAAACAACTCTTTTCACATGTTATTATTTGATATATTGCAATCCCATTTTATCAGTGTGGTTTCCCGGTAGAAGTTAAAAGCATCCAACCTCAACCTCATTTTTAGTATGGTTCGTGTTGCTCAGATTTTAGTTCCTTGTTTCCATTTTATTTTGTATTTTGATAGTGTTTTGTGTCTTGTTTTGAAAACTTCTTTTGACTTTTTGTCGTTTCTTTTTGGCCGTGCACGGTATGGGGTGCCGGAGTGTTTCTCGCTGCATTGAAGACTTATTGGTTGTCTGGTGCTGTTTTCTGTTCTTTTGTTGGGTTTGTTTGTCTCTTTAACTCATTCCCCGTTTACAGCCTTTATTCTATTTAGTGTGTTGTGTATTGTTTTGAACACTTGTTTTGCCTATTTGTCGTATCTTTTTGGCATTTGTATTCTCTGTTTTTTTTCGAAAGTGATTTATGTTTGTCCATTTGCCCATTATCTTAATCCGATTGCATTATGCCAGACCCAATAAATCAAACAAGGTTAACAAGTGCTTGTAATTTAGCATAAAGCGTGGAAGTTGAAAAACCAAAATGTATATAAATAATGTCGAATCTCTCCTCTAAATGTTTCCTTTTCAATATATGAACCGATCACAGTCTATAGAAATTCATTTTTTTAAATGTTTTCAAAGGACTTTTTTGCTATTTTTAAGACATTAGCATTTTTATTATAGATGATTGCATATTGATACAAATTACTATTTGCATTATGAGATCAATTATATTATCTGTTGAAACGTATTCTAATCGTGTCTAACTAATAACAAATTAACGTCTACAGTAGAAATTACACTATGGTTTCGAATGATTGTCTTTGTATGACGTCGAGTTGCAAATTTCAATTTTTAAGACACGAAATAATTCAACCATAATCAGTAAGTTATGTAACGATAGACTCTGAAATAGGTCTACAAACGACCTCTCAATAATTCATTACAAAGGTTTTTTTAAGTGAATAGAGCATATAACTTTTTTGAGAAGTAGCTTCAGATTTTGTATTATTAAGACTGATAGTCCCGGTACCCAAATGTTTTTACACAACTCAACCGTTAGTATGTACGCATAAAATGAATGATAACCGTATCGATGCTTGAGAACACTCGTTCAGATCCATGTTTACGACTTCCGCACAATTTCAAATAAACACATTTGATTTCAAATGAAAAAATGCTATCTTAAATCAGATATGCTCTGCTAAAAAATATCTCATGGTACAATAGTTATCAAAGGTACCAGGATTATAATTTAGTACGCCAGACGTGCGTTTCGTCTACATAAGACTCATCAGTGACGCTCATATCAAAATATTTATAAAGCCAAACAAGTGCAAAGTTAAAGAGCATTGAGGATCCAAAATTCCAAAAAGTTGTGCCAAATACGGCTAAGGTAATCTATGCCTGGGATAAGAAAATTCTTAGTTCAAGTTCTATTTAAAATAATGTGTATGATTTACAAACAAACAAAACATGACAAAATGGAAAAGAATTACACGCGTCGATTAGATAAATCTTTAAAAAAATATATTTATAAAATGCGTTGAACCTCAATATTTATCCAATACCAAAATGTCAATTTCAAAATTAACTCAATAACACTTTTCTGGCTTATATAACATATGATACCATTAAACACCTGTTTTAACAAATCTTTGTATCGAAATATATAGCGCATACATTTGGGAGCATCCTTTTCTATCATAGTTGAATATAGTTTTAAACCGCAATTTATTTCATTCGAAAAACTGGTCACATTAATTGGGAAGAAAGAAAACATCTTTATATAATTGGCAATGACTCGGTGTATAAAACAAAAGGTATGCGTTAGTTTATTTTAACGACTTTCGGATGAAAGGACAAGCCAGCGGCAAAGCATTGGTATTCTTTCAAAATTGAAAATTAAGATTCCCAGGGGTTGACTGGGGGTATAGATATATTATCTGGACTTCTTACGTTCAACACTGATGCCCATGCAAAAGGGAGTGTCAACTTGGCTTCACTTCAAAATGTTTAAATGTCAGTTTTGATTTCCAAAATTCCAAAATAAAACAATGGTGCCATTAAAATGGATGACCTCTTCTTAATAAAACTCATCAAAGATACTAGGCTTATAGGTATATATGTTAGACGTGCGCTTCGTCTACATAAGACTCATCAGTGACGTAATTATTTAAAGCAATCATGTTGCCTTAACCAGGACAAATAATTGTGTGGGAAAATTTACTCTCATCATACTTACGTCCTCAATGGTATCTTATTACTTGTACGTAGTATCTATTTTGAATCTATTCATAGTCTCAAACCTAGTTGAACCGAGAGAAAAAAATCAAATGAAAATTCCAATGCATGTTTTAAAGTTCTAGACGATACGTATGCGTATGACGTAGCACTTTTCACATTAAACACGGAATAGCTTTGCTTTAGAATATGCTATGTCATTTGCTTTCGTGCTATTTAAAATAAAAACACCTCCCTTTTTAGTGAGTCTGTTTACAGGAAACATGTGTTATTACAAAGTATCTAACAAAGAATAAAACTGATATATAATCAATCGTATTGATTATTAATCCGCAAATGATTTGTTTATTATGTATCGAAACGTGCATTTGTATTATGAGTATGATGCAAAAAACGGTGAAAATCACACAGATTATATAATGTGTAAACCAACTATTAAATATTTAATATATATTCAACAGCAAAAGGTAAAAGGCCTCATATTAATGATTGTGGTTACTATTGTCTTAAAGTCCTGCATGAAAAATCATCTTGACAGCAATATGACGAATGAGTTGCACTTTGAAACATTTGTTTTGACTGAATTCAACTCATTCAAAATATAATGAATTACATTTTTAACATTTGTAACCCATCTTTTGAAAATACATTTTTTTTTAGATCCGATTTATGTAATAAATAATAAAGCATGACATAAAATTGTGCTCGATAACAAACATAATGTTTCTGAGGAAATATAATTCCTTTAATTTGAACTGTTAGTTACTCAAAATTCGAAACGCGTACATGACTTTCTCATTTTCAAAAGGACAATTGCAAAATTATGAAAAATGACACTAGACCAAAAAACTCACTCATTTATATCTGTCATTTTTATAAAGAGTACGATTGGACGAATTCCCTATTTAGGAAACGTAATAATAACGAGTTTCGAAACCTTTGTGTTATTTTAACTTTTAGTTTCTTGTGTACAATTTGGAGTTTAGTATGGTGTTCATCATCACTGAACCAGTATATATTTGTTTAGGGGCCAGCTGAAGGACGCCTCCGGGTGCGACAATTTCTCCTTGCATTGAAGACCTGTTGGTAACCTTCTGCTGTTGTCTGCTCTATGGTCGGGTTGTTGTCTCTTGGGCACATTCCCCATTTCCATTCTCAATTTTATCTATAATACTACCAAGTAATATTAAGAACCTAAGTAAAGCAAAAAATGGGAAATAACTCATAAAAAATGTTGCTGGATAGCTTCGGTCAAAATTTGACAAATCATAGTGAGGATACAAGGAAAAATGAAAAATTAAACAATTTCGTCGATGTATTGTACCCTTATAACTTGATATCCACACTCGCTTTTCTAAAACAAAACATAAGAAAGCAATGAAAACATTACACTCTATACTTATTAATTCTAGTATTTATACTTGGGTATAAAATATGTTAAAAAAAAACTAAAGTAGAAACAGAAAAAAAAATATCGTTCATTGTTTCCATTAAGGTATTCAAATATTTTGGAAACCTTAGTTGACATTTACCAACATCCCTTTGTTGTAAAAAAACAGAAACCAATGAGAAAAGTATCATTAAAATACCTAACTTCAAATTAAAAAAGGGGAAGTCTATAAAAACTAACAAATCAAACGTTATTAAACAATAATTTCATTTTGGATGTAACGCGTCTTCTGATTGGCTGACGTTATTTTGTTATGAGCCCATGGACATAATT
The DNA here is from genome assembly GCA_019925275.1 of Mytilus edulis. Lineage (NCBI taxonomy): Eukaryota > Metazoa > Mollusca > Bivalvia > Mytilida > Mytilidae > Mytilus > Mytilus edulis. Next base: position 31,980,075 of record CM034352.1, read on the forward strand.
TAGTCATGTGACCGTGACGATCAACGTTTTTTCATGGTTTTCCACGGTTTAAAATGAAATTTAGAATTAAATTATAAAAAATGACTGTAATATTTTTTCTGTCTATTCGAAATAACATAAAAAATGTGGTGCACACTGTTGAATAACCCGCTACGCGCGTTATTCAATGTGCACCAAATTTTTTATGTTATTTCTTCATAGACAGAAAAAATATTACAGTCATTCCTTAAATAGAAGTAATAAGTAAAAAATATGGACGATAGCTAGCTAAAACGAGGCTTATAAACTACGTGTAAAACTTGATAAATAAAGTGTCTTCTGTGTTGTTTACATTTTTATATAATAACTGGTTTCAATCAAACTTCACTTTTTATTTTTATAACCGATTACCATGGTTACCAGCGGATAAAAAAAAATAATGGTCATATCAGCTTTGGAATACAATGAAGGAATTAAAGAGCCCATGAATAAATACAAGTCATATTAGAAAATTATTAAGAATAAACCTTAGCAATACACTGATTCTAATGAATTTATCATACATATTTAAGATACATGACAAAAAATAGCTGATCTACGTGTACCGTAGATAAAGCTAAAAATAAACGCATACGCGACTTAAACATGCTTTATTTCATATAGTCTTATAAGGTAAAAATGGCCATAATGTCACAGAAGCATTGGTTCAGATCTCGCTTAGGTGAGGACAAAAATCACAAATTTTCAAATCTTGTATTGTTGGTCTCAGTTGATACATATGCATGTGGAAAGAGAAAAAGAAATAGTTTTGTCGAGCTTTTCTTACAAAGATTTAACACTGAGGTCAAAAGAGATATTATGATGAAAACTGAAAAATTTCTTCTGCATGTCAAACGGATTTAGGCGTGTGAAAACACATACCGTAAGGTCAGGGCCGTAACTACCTATGAGGCAGGGGAGGCAGTTGCCTCCCCTGAATTTTCTACACCATTTTTTTTTTTTGTAAGTAATAAAATGAAATATTGACAATATGTACACGAAGAACTTGAATTTATATTATACACAACACAAGTTTACAGTTTTAACAGTGTTATCATGATACGTGATATATCTGTCATTTTCGGGATTTTTTACTGAAAGTGAACCGTTTCAGTATTTTATTTTTGTGTGGCCGTCCGTCTGTTATTCAGTATTCGTACGAGAACACATATATGAAACTTTGCTTTCGACTATTTTGAATAAAACTTAACTATTCACATTTATTTAGGGGCTCTATTAAGCAGAGGAAGTTCCCTTTGTATTGTGAATGTTTTATGATATTGGAAATTCGTTACCGGCTGAATCAGCTGTTGTGTCATTTTTTTAACGTCTCCCAGGCGATCGTACGTGAACGTTATGACGGTCAATGCCATAGTAGTTAAACACTCCCATTCGTTGAAGCAGAGACTTTCTAAACTAAGTGTATACTAGTTTAGAAAGTTTTGGTTGTAGTTATATACATTTCTGTTCAGCTTTCAACAATATTAAAATTCAAGGTCCTCGACAAAAAAAATATCTTGCTTTCTATGATCTTGCTTTATATGTTTTTTTTAACTTACCAGTTTGATTTCTAACAAAAATATCTTTAAATACAGATAATAATTGTTTGTATAAAAAATTGCTTCAAGGATCCAGCAATTACTGATGTTTTTTAAAGTAAGGAAATCAAAGGATGTCACAATGTATTTAATGTTACTAATTATAGGTCAAAGTACGGCCTTCAAACGGAGCCTTGGCTCACCCCGAACAGCAATCTCAGTTTTTTTGCATAAAAATTGTTTCCAGGTTCAAGCAATACTGATGTTTTTAGAGTAAGGAAATCGAAGGAAAACGGGTCATTTTTAGCCATTTTACTTGGAGAAAAAAAAATCGGCGGGGCTGCGCCCCCCAACCCCCTCTCTATCTTGGGGCCTCAATTGGCGGCTCCCAAACCCCTGCCTCCCCTGAATTCGAACCCTAGTTACGGCCCTGAAGGTTCAATGCACTATATATTTGATTTAGATAATAATTTTAACAAACATTTAATCTTGCAAAAAAACAACAGATAAATAAGTATTTATTATTTATTTTCTTTGTCGAATGTGTTTAAAAATATGTCAACTTGAAGATGAGCAAGCAAAATTAATCAATATCCGTTTAAAATTAAACCATCAACATCATTTTTTTTCTCGTAAACAACGACCATAACCCTGGAACAATAAAAGTGTTATATACTCAAAGAAATTTCTGCCAATGACTTTCCATTCATATTACAATCAATTCGGTTCTGTGGTTATTTAACTATCATTCGGACAGACAGACAGAAGGTCGGACGCACGTGCTAATCATCTCTTGTTCTTAACGGTCAGCATTTAACAGACCAAAAAAATGTTAGATAGACTGAACTTCTCTAGCAAATCTCATTATGTTGAACGAAGACAATATGTACAGCTCTAAGACATATGTAAATGTAAATTATCTAAGAACATCTGACGGACTAGAAGCTAACAACAACGCAAGCCCTTTTGTCACTCTCTACTTGGGTCAATATATCAGTATGTATCATGTATTAATCCAACCTCATAACACGGAAAATATTGCAAAATATCGGATAAAACAATATAACTGTCATTATTATACAAAACAGTATTAAAATTTCCTTACCATGTTTTTCAAATGAACTAAGTATCCTTTTCAATGTCAACTTCTTTGTTACACGGATATATAATATATCACGTTACATTACACGATATTGATTTGAGATGCGTATACTGTCTTCCTCTTCATTTCTATATATATGTTGCCGGGTTATAAATATTACCATTTTAGAAAAAAAATGTTCGATGCTTAATTAGAAAGAACGTGTTGATAAATATAGTTCTTTTATATTTGTATTAATTTGTTTCGGGTCGAATAGACACAAAAATAGAAGTTATATGTAATTAGTATGAATATATATCTATATATGGTGTGAACGAGATGTACTTTTGTGCAGAATTTTTTCATAAGTTATCAGTACTTACAAACCTTTCAGTTTTTGTTTGTTACCCGCATTAGTTTTTTTTCTAAATCGATTTATGACCTTTGGACACCGAAATACTATTGCCTTTATTTAGTCAAAATAATTGTTATTATTGAGATTATAGCTGTCATATGTGCATGACTATATATTAAAGTCTTATACTTAATACAGATATTAAGTTTTTATGAGATTTTTTTTGGTAAACAAAGGATTTAGCATAAGCGGGAAACTAATAAGAACGCTAGGAAATCATATCAATCATATCTTAATTATATCCTTTTTACCAGCTTTTTTTTTATCAAACAAACAGTACTGATTGTGAGTGACAAAGATACCAAATGAAATTCAAATTTATTCGTCCAAAAAAGACTGCCTCAAAAAACCGTAGTTGATTTCAGATGCATCAAAATGTTAAAACAGATCCTGCTCCACATTTGGGATGTAAGTTAATGTTATAAATGTATTTGTTGTAAATAATGACAAAACACAACATACATAAAGGTTGAGACCGAACACGAATGCTGCCACTTCCTTTTTAAACAAAAACGACATGAAAAGTGACGTTTTGTGAAATATTAGATAGATTTTCATATTGAAGCTTGAAATAGAGCGTCTTTAATAACCAAGTTAGTTCAAATCTTTAACATGAACGAATTGAATAAAACGCCTTTTATCCGTTGTACTTCAAATTAAGGCCATATTTAGCCCTTGTCGGTCATTTTACTTTGGTAGTCAAAAAAGGGAACACCATATACCGGTGTTCAAAAGTTATAAATAGATTGAAAGAAAAACAATCCAGAGTATAGCTATCACTTGGTGAAAGACGGTTTGTGTTAAATGAAAATAATGTGCAAGCACAAAAAAATCATTGCAACTCTTATATTATATATAAATGACACATAAATACTTTTAAAAATGTAGATGTTTATCATTGGTTTACTTTTTAAATAAGCTCAACCCAACATATTCAAGATGGTATTAATATAAACAAGATGTCAAGGACAATGTCAAGGACAATGAATATGCTAGAGCTTTCATTTGATATTTTTAAAAAAACATTGTATTGTGATTATAACCCTAATAAAAAGACATTATCAAGATGATGCATCGGTGACTATTCACGTATAGTAGCAAATAAAGTGCACCTTAAGGATGAGGCAATATTAATCTGATATGAATATGAACCCTTCGTTCAAATTTCGAAGCTTTGTTGGGGTTAAGCTTTCGGGAACAGTATAGGTAAAACAAATTGTATAGTTATAAATGCACAAAATACTTATCTTGGGCGGTAAAGTAATCGAAAAGAGGTCTATTAGAAAAAAAGAAAGTCTAACAAGTTGAACTGAGAGAAATAGAAAATCTTAAAGCAGTTATTTTCCACTCTTTCTGTTGATTGACAACGTTTGATTTTGTCTCTCTCTCTCTTTGAATCTTCCTTGGAGTTTTTATATTTTTATCACTTCTATTCTCATACTTTTTATTAAATAATATAAAACTTATTTGATATTTCACTTAATGTATATTATATTAACGAGTAGAAACATAGCGAATTTTGATATTAGTTATCTTTTTGCACCTTTTCTTGTTGACAAAGTAACTTTTTCTGTATCTATATATCAGTCTTTGTCTGAGAGAGACAAAATCACCCGTTGAATTGTTAATTATGTTTGATTTATAATTGTGGTGCCCCTAATTTCTTTAAATAGAAATGGAACGAAGTATATGGAATGTCTGTTCAACTAATGTCTGGAGACAATGTCGCTAAAATGACAAATATGCCTCTGTGTTTGGCTAATTTTATGTCGATCTTTCTAAAAATTCATCATAGATTCCAGGGGTGAATCATTGTGTGTAAGACAAGTAGTGACCAAGTAAAACAAGTTTGAAATGCTGAAACACTTTTGATCCAGTAGCTAATAAGTAAACACTTGCTCATTCAGGTTAGGACATAGCAATAACGAAAAGGACTATGTAAATGATAATTTCAACGATAGCGGACATCCTGATGTGACGGGTATTGACTTTTGGGAATATTTAAGACTGTGCAGGGAATATTTGCGTCAATCCAGATTAAAGAAATCTGAGTTTTTGCTAGTAACATATATTGTAAAAATTCTTTCAACAACATTATGGCCATAATACATGTCACCAATATCACCTCAGAAGTGCACTTTAAACGATCAAATTTTGACTTCACATGGGAAAATTCAATATTCCCTACGATATAACCATTGGAAAAATTGGAGTTCTCATAGAAAATCGTATTTCCTACGGGAAATTTGAAGTTCCCATGGAAAAATACGTTGCCATGGAAATAATTCTAAAAGATTTGTTCTCATAGGAAACTTTAGTACAAATATTTCAGAATAAAGATTGTTCCTATTGATTCTTATTTTCTTTCTATGGAAAGTTATAAGAGATACATAATTAGTATAAAAAATCATTTAATGATAAATAAAGATTTTTGTGTTTTCAAGAAAGTTATTTTTATGTTACTTTAATCTTCCTTTTCGTCTTTAAATATCTAAAGTTCTTTTCCCTTTCGTTGCTATTTTTATTCTATTATTTTAATCATGTTTGTCGTAACAGGAGGACTTTTTTGATAAATTCAAAAAATAAAAAGACCAACTACTTACATTTACAGGTTATTTTGAACAAATTAAGATTGAATGTTAAAAATCTGATGCCAGAACATAAAAGCATCTCATATAACTTTTTTATATGTTTTTCGACCAAAATAGAATAAAAACGCGTTTTCAAAAAATAAGTATTTTGCAATATTGTTGGTTCCCATCTCTGAAGGTTTTTTTTATTGAATACTGTTAACTCTGTAGCAAAAATCTTATGTATTTACATTTTTTTTAAATATTTATTCGAAGAACATTTTCATGTTTCATCTAATGACAAAATTCCTTAAATGTATAGAGAACATTACATATGTTTCATCAAAACAGTATATGATAAAAATTAGATACAATTCAGTCTTATAGAACATATTGCAACTTCGACTTAATTGATGTATTGTTGCAATGATATTGGCCACCCATATTATATTTTTTCTATATTCTTACAAAGTATTTTTTTCTGAATTCTATCTTTTGTTTTTCTTTATTTTGTATAATTTTGTTTGTCCCTTATAAAATAAAGCACATTTATATAGATTTGAATAATTATAAAAACCTGTATACAATTAGCCAATTTTGTCAAATGTGTCTTATAAAAACAATATAATGAAGAACTAAATTCTAGAATTAAAAAAAAAAATTATACTAAAACTACAAATATATTTTAGTTAGTTTTAGTTATTTTCGGAAAGTTAAAAATATGTTTTCGTAAAATTATGTTTACCACTAAACAACGAATATTAATCGTATTAAATACACATATTACAACATATCATCTTCTTTGTTAAGCATATCCCACGTTTCTTTCTTATATTTTTCTGGTCAACTGGCTTGCCTTCTCCGAAAGTTTGTATTACAAGTCTCCCTTGTATAATTATAACTAATGTAAAGATGTTTAACTAGCCGTATAATTACAAACCTTGTAAACATCCGGCTCCGGTAATTATGAAACCACCTTTAAAACTATTACATGCATCTCAAATATAACAATGAATAAGTAAAGTATTTTTAACAGTTGATGTATCTATAACGCCCATTGTTTGTTTTGGTAACAGATGGAGAAAACAAATCGAAGCCTTTCCTGTCTTCATATTTTGGTATGGAAAAACCATAATTTTACATCTTTTTAGTGATGAAATCTGATATGCAGTCGTTAATGCATCCATTTAATATCGTTTCAATATCTGAATATATGAATATTAAATATGTATTAAAATGTTACATAAATTCATAACAATAATTCATTTTTCAATTTTTTATAAACAAAATATTTTTATTACTTATCCTTGGAGGGGTTTTGCTTTATGCAGTCGTGAATGCATCCATTTAATATCGTTTTAAAATATTTGAATATAAGAATATTAAATATGTATTAAATGTTACATAAATTCAAAACAATAATTCATTTTTCAATTTTTTATAAACAAAATATTTTTATTACTTATCCTTGGAGGGGTTTTACTTTAGATCTTATTACTTTTGTTTTATTCCGCCTAATATTTAATTTTTGGCTTTCAAATGTTTTATTTTCGAGCATTAGAGAAGTTTCATCAATTGTCGAACTTGGCAACTATTGTACAAACATTGAAGCAGTAGATGTGAAAAGCGATTTTATTATATGTTATTTTAATCCCATTTCTTCTAAAAGTAAGGAGTAGTTCAAATAAGTTTAAATGTTTACATGTATCCCACTATAAAACAGTGCACCATAACAACCATTATAGTAGGACTATAAATAGTAATCAACAATAAACATTTTTTTATTTTTACTAATCGAAAGATATTAACGCCCCAAAACATCCTTTTCCGTCTACGCGCTTCACTGTTGTCAAAATACAAACAATAACAATGTTGTCAAAACAATACATTACAACGAAGAAACTACAAGGTATATCATAGATTTAATTTAAAAATATAATTCATTCACGAATTTTGAACTGATTTACTTCAACATTCTTATGCTAAATGATTAGTGAACGCTTCGCCTGACAATGGAATGCGGTTGACTTTTTTGTCCTTACGTGAAAAGAAAATTTGTCATTTTATCGTAGTCTAATAATTTGAAAGAAAATGATTTCTTTTTTTAAAGCTTAAGAAAATTGAAATACAGCGTTTAAGAAAACGAACTTAAACAAAATCGTTCTATTCATTTGGAAAGCACATATTGATTACGAAAAATAATTCAAAGTGAAGAAAATCGAATTTTACAAATCCGGCCGTTAGCAAACTAAGACAACATTTTACATTGGATACAAACTTTTAATGCGATCCTCGAAAAGATTTTGAAAATTATCTGGTCCGTTCGAAACTTACCGCCCCCTTCCAAAGGAAAGAACGTGGTTTTAATGTGTAGAATGTATATACACGTGTATTGAAAGAACAACATTCTCTGCATGTTTTAAGATCTCTGCCACAAAAATATGAGATATCGTCACCCTGAACGAATCATTTTACGCAACACACCTATTAGAGGAATTAAGTTGTTCTCCTCTTGAAATTTGCATTAAATATTATTCGCGTTAAACAAATGACTATCATTAATAACTGTTATGCTAGTTAAAAACGATCGTTCAAAAAAAGTTCGACTTTTAATATCATTCTCTTCAAGCCTATTTATTACGTGTGTTTACATTTAGTCCACCATTTTCTACATCAGAAAACGCTTATACCAAGTCAGGAATTCGACGGTTGTTATCCATTCGTTTGATGTGTTTTAGCTTTTGGTTTTGCCATTTGTTTATTGCCTTTTCGTTTTAAATTTTCTTTGGAGTTCGGTATTTTTGTTGTTTTACTTTTAATTTTTCTGATTTTTCACCTAATTTTCAAAATTTAGAAACATCAGACCAAGTCTTTTCGTATGTAATTATTACAAATCATATTTTAAAACGCGAGCGGTTGTTTTTCTTGTTACCTTAACAGCTATGAGTTTGACTGTCCCTATGATATCTTTCGCCCCCTCTTTTTTGACACAATAACACAATAAATCTGAGGAAACACCATTAACAGAGAAGGATATTTAGTGTATAGTATTGATACCGACGTATCAATCAAATGAAGTAAAGCATGATGTTCTAACCCAGTTAAGTTTGGATTCACTCTAGTTGGCATTCATGCAATAAACGACGACTATAGTACTATTTGCTTTGATATTGGTACTCACAACCAAAATATATGGGTGATAATTGAAGTATGCTTACAGATTTGCGGCCATTAATTAGATATTTGGTGGTCGCAGGTTGATATTACTGGCGACGCATACCAATTCTTTTTTCAGCTCATGGGATTATCAGGATAAACCAGTCCTTGATATAGCAAGTCAGGAATATGACACTTGTTATTCATTCGTTTTATGTTGCCATTTGCTTATAAGGGCCTTCTGTTTAGAATTTTCTTCGGAGTTCGGTATTTTTTATTTTACTTTTGACTGATTCTGTGAGCAAAGCCCTGGATTTTTTTTTATCTTGTAGCTATAGTTGGATCAACAATTATAAATTTTATTCCCAAACTCCTTTTGTTACAATCTGCTACAGTAGGAATGTCAAATATATTTTAAAGGTTTATTACTTATTCATTACCCATTAGATTATTATATTTTTTACCGAGAAGAAATAAAAAGCGTATAATACTGCATTACAAAAAAAGCAAATGCAAATTATATCAAAATTTACTTTTGAACTTTTTATTTCATATTACTTATTATCCGGGAATCGAATATTGCATTTTGATAAATATCTTAATGTGGCTCCTATTTCAATAAATAAGAAAAATAACTAAAACTTTTAGACGTAACACAAAAAACAAAAAACAAAATAGACAGGTGTCCATTCACTATGCTAAATTCAAAATTGTCCAAAGTTTCTGATTCAAACAAATTTGTACAAAAAGCATATCATCAGTACGAACAATTCGATGATAATTTTATAAAAAGTGAAAATGAAAACGTCCAAAACGAAAATTGTGAATTTAGGGACAGGATATGACATGCAAACAAGCTCGATGAGAGTCAAATTGATATTTCGCGGCATTCCTAATATGTTTCTTTATTCAAACAACTGGAAAGAAAAACTAAAAACATTTTTTTTTATCCAATGACTTTAGAATCAAAGAAAAAATTCCGTTCCGCATAGTTCATAAAATAAAACCGCTCCACATAAAAGGTCACAGGGAAATCGTCGCTAAAGAAAGAATCGCGAGAAAATGTTGGTGATTGTGAAATAAAAATTGAAAAATTTTGATAATTTATAAATATAACGCAAACTTTGTTCAAGCAAACATAATTTTGAAATCCAAGATGAGACAAAACAGGAACGGTCGCAAAGTAACGAATGATTCGGCAAACAGCTGTAGACATTCAACAGAAATTCGTTGTCATTTAGGCTGTAAAGAACAGGGTTTGATGTACGTACTTGATATCAAGGTATATTCCAAAAAATAACAAAATAATTGACCGCATATTTAGATAACATTTATTATTAGGCTCATTTGTTGTTTATGTTGGAGCTAACGTCATATAGCAGTCCTGTATATGATGGAGTACTAGTATTGGAAAACTGACATGGCAAATAAACGTCCCAACACGTATTGTTTTATCAAACAAAACATGTCCATTGTCATTATAAGTTTTAGGGTACCCTTCATCACACAGAATACAAACCATTAAGGTTACATTACCAACTGAATATATAGATGTAGTGATAAATAACCTTAAATTACATTGCATACCCAATTTGTAAAAATAAGTTCAAATATTTCAATGGGTTTGTTTCTTAAAAAATATGCTGTGATCATTTATGTTGCCGAAAGTAAAATCACAAAAAGATATGAATTCTGAGGAAAATTCATATCGGAAAGTGCATAGTCAAATGACAAAAACAAAAGCTCGAACACACCAGACGAATGGACAACAACTGTCATATTACTAACTTTGTGTCGGCATTTTCTTATGTTGAAAATGGTGAATTAAACCCAGTTTTAAAACTAGCTAAACCTCTCACTTGTATGTTTTATATTTAATTTCACTGCTTCGTTGATTAACCAAAATTTTTTGGCATGTTAAATTATAGCAGAGAGACAACATAAATATTCTGCTATGCATTTACAATATGTATAGTTATTTTCATACCAAATTACATTTGATTTTCAACTATATTTACTCCAAATGACATTCAAGTAAATGATGTTGGTTGCATAAATATCTTTATTGTGATTATTTCACATTATATGATTTTTAATGCATTATTATTATCACTACAAAAGTATATGAAAACAGAATATTTATGATATCATTCATCAATAAATTGTTACCCATCATTAAAATAATTGATTTCCTGTTTTCATCTGCAGAAATGACAATTATCACATAATTTTTGTCAGAATCGAATAGCATTTAAGATAGAAAATTGCAATAAATACCTGCCTTCAGAGAATATTTATTTCTATAACGAAACATAACCCTTTCATCACGATTTAGTTATAGAAACGACGCAAAGAAATATGTTCCTGGGCATGTGGTTATTAAAATAATGCATTTCATGATAATTAAAGTGTCGGACATGATAACTCAATTAAATCTATTCTGTCCTAAATTATCCTTAAAACAACAGAAAAACCTTCGAGGTCGGTTGTATAAAATAGGTTTAAATAACATAGAAGCATTTTTTTTTCACTAACCGAAAGGTAGTTCGGGTAACCATAGGTATGCTTATGTTCTAATTCGTAACCTCAACCGAACATAAAACATTTATCAATATAATACAAAACTCTCACATGGGAGTAGCCACTTGCAAAAGTCAAGTGCATTTTTATTCAGGTAATAAGTACACGTAATTCATTTTATATCAATGAGAATTATGAAAATTGTCTTGTCTCTAACTAGGACCTCAACTAGCACTGCAACATCAATATTTGCGACTTTTCTTGGACTATCAACCTGTAAATAAATAATTTTCATAATTATTTATTTGGAAAAAAGCATCTAGAGCACTTGACTGCAATGACTCGAATGACTTTAACTACTATCAAACCACCCGTGCATGAAATTCTACCCGTATACTTTATATATCCATTCAAACAGACCTTTCTATAAATAGCATAAACACATGTTCCTTACCAAACAAAACAAACTAGCATCGATATATGTACAACTTTGATAAATATAATTCTGAAGGGTCGTCAGTTAAAGTGTGCAGACTGTACACGTATGCAGTCAGAATCGATGTTCAGTGAAATGCGATCAGGCAAGAATTCTGCTTTCATTTGTTTCAAAATTTCTCTTCTCAGTATCTTTTTGGGGGTTTCTTATTTAGTCTTTGAAGACACTAGACAAGCCCTTCGTTTTACAAAAATCTTAAACTCTAAACCACCCAGTATACTTGGTCTGAACACTCTGGAATCTCATCCTCGATATAAATTTCCCACTAGACCTTGAACATCAGAAAAGGAATAAAATGGTACCAAGAAAAAAAGACTGTAGAAAAAAGACTACACTGTGACCAAAAGAAAAACGACGAAAACAAACAACAGTACTAAAAACACTACACAGACAACTGAAGATGAGCAACACGCAGCTAACAAATATCCCAGGATGAAATGTCAACAGTCGATAACTCATTGGTATGATTGTTTTATGTAATTGATTGCTTTTAATATCCTTATTTTCATTTGGAAAACAGAAGTGCCCGGGGTTATCCTTCGAGACTAGTGACTCATGAAGGTGGTTGGCATACGATAGACTGACACTTATGACTAAGTTATGTCAGATACAAATACTTGAAAATTATTTTCCTTCATAAATTCACTTTTACTTTCAATTTCACTGAAATGCTTAATTTATGGACTGGTTAGTTAACCCACGAAAGTATTTGAACATTTAAAATTTCCTGTTGTAACATGTCGGTGTGGTATTCTCAAAGATGGAGTTTTTCTCTTCTTCTGGTTTGGTTTCTAATGGTAAAATTAACTAAGCATAAAAATCTGCCCTACAGTCAGAATCTAAGATTGAATTGTTTCTTTTTTAATAGTATTTGCTTAACTAATGTTCAGTCGCAAATATTTTATGCATATTCAGAGAGTCGCAATATTGAATACAGACTGAAAACCAATTATATGACATAAGTTATATATTTTTTTGATAGTAAATGAACAAGGTAGAAAGTAGAAATTTATAATTTGTCATAAATGGTAGAATATTTGACCACAAGTTGGGGCAGATACCAAGATGTATAATTACTTTGGACTCTTGTTTCGATAGTTTCCTTGATAACAGCATTCCACAGTAAAGAAAATCATTATAGTAAACACAATTACTTGAACATCGTCACACAAGTTTTAGTGTTCTTACTAGTTATTCGTATTATTTTATTTATGAATTAAATTTGTAATCACTATTGTTGTACTTCATGATTGCGGATTATAATTGTAATAACGAGTTTTTTAAATCGTAATAACAGATGGGGTGCTTTATCATAAAGCATGCAAAAAGTAAAATCTCATAAAATACTGAAATCCGAGGAAAATTTAAAACGGAAAGTCCCTAATCAAATGGCAAAATCATAGCTCTAACACATCACCTGAATAGACAGCAACTGTCCTATTCCTGACTTGGTACAGGCATTTTCTAATGTACAAAATGGTGGATAAAACCTGGTTTAATAGCTAGCTAAACCTCTCACGTAAATGATAGTAGTACAAAATTCCATTATCTGTTATAACGACAATTTGTTATAACGATTTTAAAACGTTATCTCCAATGACAAAAATTAGAAATAACGAATATCATCAGTAAACACGAATTACCAAAAAAATACTGCGATAAAAAAAATTACACTCATTCGTGATAAAGAGTTATTACGTGATAACGAGATTAATTCTTTATTACAAATTACAAACTTTAAGACTAATAGCAACATTGGTGATATCAAATTCAAATAACAATTTTAGGAGGTCCTTAACGGAAGTCAAGATATGAGGCAGATTTACATGTATCTTAGATATCCGTTATTCCATTCCCACGAGACAAACACGATCAAGTCAAATCCAAAGAATTGGAGTGATGAATTCCTATTGCTCTAATTAATTACATATAATATGTTCTAAGAAGCATGTTGTCTTTAAGTTTAAAAAAATTATTGTTTGGTAGATAAGTTTTCTATGTTGGGTTATGTGTGTTGATGTTTGTTTGTTCGTCGTCTATTTTCGAATTATGAGTGAATATTCGTTTGGTTTCATTCGCATCTTTTTCAAAAAGACAAATAGAAATGCAGGTGAATCCATCCACATCTAGATTTGATACTCGTCAGAAATACTCATTTAGCAAACTGATAAGATAAAATTCTCCTGACATTGCCTATATCCAATTACTTATGCACTTCCGATGCGTGACAAGAAATAACTTTTCATTTTTCCTTCAGTATTTCTTAATATTACTGATTGATTATGTCTAAGAACAGAGGAAGTTCTCACTGTGTCATGACAAATTAAATTCTAAAATGTCATGCCATAAAGTCGTTAAAATATTTTCAGAGGAACTATTATTTTGATGAAGCGATGTGAAGGGATTTGGAAAGAAATTATAAATCAAATGTCATGTATTTGATACGTGTTTCTTTGAGTTAACCAACGTTAATTCAGCTGATTGTTCGTGCTAAAAATAAATATCAAATGTTGAATTATGCTTTTAACTTCAATATTGTTCATAACGGAAAAATAGTTAAGCCGAGCTGAAGAATGCAATGCATTTTTCCCAATTTTTTTTTTACAGCAGTGTTTCCTAAACTTAACTTGGACCTTGGTGACCGAATGTTTTAAGGAGTCGAACTTTTGTAACATTAGACGGTTAGCATTGACGTTATGAGTTCAAATACCGAACGTCGCTCGACTGAAATACTTCAATCTTGATTAACTAAAATTGTTAGATTACCTCCCGAAGGTCAGTTGGTTCTCTCTGGGAACTCCGACTTCTTCCGTTGAATGACAAAAGTGCTGAAAGTACCGTTAACACCAAATCATTTAATCAATATATTCTACATTTTAATACAGTATCACATTTTGTCAAATTATTTTCCACAAGAACAACTGTTATCCTTACAATTGTGTTCATGTATGTATAAATGAATATTAATAAAATGTTGATGATGCGGGTATACTTCAATGAGATAACATTAGACCAACAGATTTCTAAAAGTAACTAAAAAATATGGTCAAAAACAACGGACAAGTATCCTTATAATATGTCAACCTTCGGATCACCAAGACTGTAGAAAAGATATGAATGAATGATATCTAATATGTGGGCACTGGACCAATAGGTAGCAAGTTTGTATGTTATCTTGAAAATGCAAACCGAAACAAGAGATATTCATACGGTGTGCGTTGCGTATAAGTACACAGCCACGTCTGGTTTGAGACGTTTACTCAAATATTCAAAACTGGATTGACGGTCTTACAAGCTTTTTTACGGTGTAAAACCTGATAATCGCAACTATTGTATTCAAATGTGTCTGTACAAAGTAAATAATATTACAAACAATCTCCAATTGTTCCCTTGATCGTTTGAAGCCATTTCACCCAAAACTATCCAATATATATATATTAATTTTGAAACTTGTCCTTAACGGTTATTACATACATGATTCCCTGTTATTCATTGATTAATTGATCCTTCATTAAAAAATAAACTTTACTTCATTTGTATTATAACACAGCATATCATGTTTTAGTCATCTATCTTTAACATTGACTGTAAACCATCGAATGTATTGACAACTTTTAACTCAAGCTGATTGCAAAATTATGCATAGACATTAAAACAATGACGACCGCTATGACAACAATAGGTGAACATGATGTGATATTGAATTCTTTAAATAAATGATCCAAAAAACTTTGCAGAACATGTTTTAAATTTCAGAATGTAACACCAAGCAAATGATGAAACTTGACTTTGACATGTGGTTATTCAATCCAGTTTTACAATAAACCAATAACCCTATTCCGATTTCAAATTAATAACAATACACATTCACGTTCTGTCATGTTGCGGCCTTAGCTGACTGTATGGGAAGGGTTTTACTTATTGTTGAAGTACCTACAGTTACCTATAGTTTCGTATTTCAACGTCATCTAGACTCTGGTGGATTTTTGTCTCACAATTTGCAATCTTACTTCTTTTTGTACTACTTACTAAATCCATTTATCTTTCTTCGACTGATGTCTTCTTTCTTTGTATATGTTTTTTTAAAACTCAATGCAGAGTGTACACATATTTATATTGGTGGCTTCTGTAGATACAGGGACACTCGGTACATAATTATGTAACGCGATAGTTTTTTTTTTTATTTGCACTATGAGAAAATGTGACAGAATATAAGTTCCCCCATACTATTTGTTCCAAAGA
Source organism: Mytilus edulis (assembly GCA_019925275.1). Classification (NCBI taxonomy): domain Eukaryota; kingdom Metazoa; phylum Mollusca; class Bivalvia; order Mytilida; family Mytilidae; genus Mytilus; species Mytilus edulis. The sequence continues at coordinate 31,996,111 of CM034352.1, forward strand.
ACTTTTAGCATATTACAAAAGTTCTATTGGGAATTTTCCTTATATAATATTTTATCCAATGCTATAAAAAAAATTCCTTCACAAAGGATAAAATAGTACATAAGGAACGTTCCCAATGGAACTTTTTTGTCATACATTTATGCTAAAAGTTCTTTGAAATATTATTATGGACAATGTTTTATATAATAAAAGTTCCAGGAATATTTGTTCTATTATAAAAGTTCTAGGAAAAATTTTATATTTAAAAAAGCTCCAGGAATATTTGTTATATTATAAAAGTTCTAGGAATATTTGTTGTATTATAAAAGATCATTAAAGTTCTAGGAATATTTGTTATATTATAAAAGATCATTAAAGTTCTAGGAATATTTGTTGTATTATAAAAGTTCCAGGCATATTGGAATATTGGCTATATTATTAATGTTCCAGGAATAGTTATCATGGTTATTAGATAATTAAATTTCTAGAAATATTTATTATATGACCAAAGTTCTAGGAATATATACTACCATATCCAAAATTATTTCTAGTTACAAATGTATGGGAGTAAATTTCCGATAATAAAGTACAGGCATTTTCATATGAAATTTGCGGCCAACTTCATGCTTGACTAATGTATAAGCTAAACTTTCTAAAGGAATAGGTTCAGTAAGACTCCTTTTTGGCCCCAAAATATAGCAGTTTTACAAAATTGTGAAAATGTTAATCTTTTAGCTATTTACTGGAAAGTAGAATGCTTCTGCTACATAAATATGGGCTGTTTTTGACAATACAATGCACATATATCGGGTACTAGCATCATTAAGTCATGCTAAATTACAGAAATCTTCACAATTTTAGCATTTTAGTTAAATTTTAGACGGTTTCCGTCTTAAATGAAAGTGGCCGCATTCGTGTTCATTCATAATATTGAAATGTAAGTTGTATTTGATGATAATACATAACATACATAAAGGTTGAGGATGAACACGGATGCGGCCACTTTCATTTTTGACAAAAACCATCTAAAAAGTGACGTTTTTTGGCATATTTGATAGATTTTTCATATTTAAGCTTGAATCGTAGCGTTTTTAATGACTGAATCAGTCAAAATCTTTCACATAAACTAATTGAATCAATTGAAATAGACACTTAAGTGCCCTTACCGGACCTACTCCTTTATATTTCATAACTACAGAATGATAACAATTTCACTTATATCAACTTAACTGTTGATTAACTGCGGACTAACATACGGGACAGAAAACAGTCCAATAATGTGGCGAGGTTAAATTTGTTTGTGAAGCTGAACCATCCAACTAACCTGGGACAATGACCCAACGGTAAATCTTTTAAACACATTTTCAAAAATATCGTATCAAAAATACTATTCTTATAATTCAGATCGCATAAAACAGCTAACACAATGATAAAAGACACATAATATCGACCTAAGATTATTCGCAGTTGAAAGTCAAATTTCATGTTCCTGTTCATGTTATTTTTTAAAGATTAAGGTTATTAGGATAAGTAGCAAGAGAAATAAGTGACAAAAAGACAGCACCACGTACGAAATTGATTGTCTCATGTGTCAGTAGTTATAACTTCAATTTTTACAGTTAGAAAACGTTTTCATAACAGTGTGGACGAGACCATTTCTTGGTGCGTTCAGGTTATAAACTGACTAGGTCAGATTATGTGAACGTTCCTCTATATAACGCTGAATTATCACATCGTACTTGTTATAGACAGTTAAGCTGTGAGTCGCCAAAGGTTCTAAATGCATACATCAAATAATACGAATAACTAGCAGACGTCCATCTTCGCTAGCCAAGGGTTACGATCCACTCCCGTTCTCACAACGGGAGTGGATTGTAACCCTTGGCTAGCGAAGATGGCAGACGTCTAAACCTTGTGTTTTGGTTCAAATATTGAATACTTCTCATGCTTGAACTGAGTGAGCGTAAAATCATTGATATCGATTGCCGATGACAAGCAAGTTGAAGGTTAAAAGTAAAATCACAAAAATACTGAACTCAGAGGAAAATCAAATCGGTAAATCCATAATCACATGGCAAAATCAAATGGCAAAACACATCAAAAACGAATGGACAAGAACTGTCATATTCCTGACTTGGTACAGGCATTTTCAAATGTAGAAAATGGTGGATTAAACCTGGTTTTTTAGCACTAAACCTCTGACTTTGCTAACAGTCTCATCAAAATGATTCATTATTATTACCAACATAAGTATTGCGGTTATCCACACTGTTACTAAGGACATTTTTACTACGTGCGAGATTGTGGTTTGTCATTACGTCATCTGATCTTTTAATTACCGATTGTGACTGTTTTGCTGAGTGTTGAATTCGCAGTGCTATAAGACGTGTCACGATTCTCATCGGATTTTGTCAAATGTCTTCTTTTTTTTTGTAGTTTGTAGTTGTAAATCTAATTTTTTTTTCTGTTGTATTCGTGTGTTATTGCACAGATAATTAATCACCCACTTCATTTATTAGATTTTAGTTTGGGTCAACGAAATCTATACGATATATTTGTTTTACAGTTTGATTCAGAAGGAACAACGACATAGCTAGATAATACTATCACAATTTGATATTAATTCGTATTGTAATTTTCATTGTTATTAATAAATGTTATATCAGTATTACAAATCTAATCTAGAATTTTATCTTAATTCTATCTTATTTTTGGGAAATTGTTTTAGAAATTTAAATGTGACGTCACTTTGTGCGTTGATGGCTTTGGCTAACTCGGCTGTGAATTTTTATGTGCTGGTTTAGGTTGTTTCATGTAATGTATCCGCTTTTATTCTGTAGTTAGTCACCACGTCGGTTTTATCATGTATATCTATTGTATAATAATTTTATAAAAAAAATACTGTTTGCAAAAGTATGAATTATTCTAAATGATAATGATGTTCCTATCCCAGGCAGAAAACCCTAGCCGTACTAGATACAACTTTTTGGAACTTTTGGTCCTCAATGCTCTTCAAAACTTTGTACTTGTTTTGGCTTTCGAACTTTTTGCATCTGAGCGTCACTAGTTAGTCTTGTGTGGACGACACGCTTATCTGGCGTAAAAAATTTTAAACCTGGTACCTTTTGTTAGCTATTATTCGTGTGTTTCTCTGTCCTATAGGTTCTCCCATTAATTAATATTATAGTCTTGTCATGTAATGTAATATTGTCATTTTAATGTTATATTTAACATTGTCATAAAAGCGGGAGGTTTGGTGTGCCACAAAACCAGGTTCAAATCCACCATTTTTTCTTAAAATGTCATGTACCAAGTCAGAAAAATGGCCATTGTTATATTATAATTCGTTTATGTGTGTGTTACATTTTATGTTGTGTTTCTGTTGTGTCGTAGTTCTCTTATATTTTGTGTGTTTCCCTCAGTTTCAGTTTGTAACCCGTATTTTTTTATTTTTTTTCTTAATCAATTAATGAATTATGAACATCGGTATACTACTGTTGCCTTTATTTATGGGAATACGTCTATTTTCAATTTTGTATTCCACTGTTTTGTCTAGCATCAGAACATACGCTTTAGAAACAACTGTGAATATTTAAACAATGCACTTACCATTTTTTTTGTCTCATGTTGATCAAAGTATTTATAGTTATTTCATATATTTCCCAGGTTTTTCCAAGGTTAGGGATATCCAACTTTTATCAATGCATGGGATTAATTATACAGTGAATGGAATGAAAGTCAAATGCTGTCCCTTACGTATTGAAAAACTGAAATGAAAGGAATACAGGATCATATTTTCGAAATCAATATTTGAATGTTGTAGTACTATTACCAATTGGTTCTACATGTACTCTTAAATATAATTTGTACGTGACAAATGTGAAGAAATATTTTCATAAATAATTAAATATTTTCTTCGATTTTATGTCCGAAAGATCCTCAAATATGCTTGAACATCCCTGCTTTATCATCAGCTCAGTTTTCAGTGCTTCGGTACTGTCAATGTATTGTTTTCTTCAATTCTTTGTTAATAAACTGAGAAAATGTTAAAACATCAGGTTTCATCGTGTTAGAGCAATATTGGCTTTTCTGTTTATGTCCCTTTCAATAATTATAGTTTCTCACTTTGCAAGTATTATACATCCTTGGCGTTCAAATGTTTGGATTATATAGCGTTCTGGATGAAGGTGAATCGAGAAAGGCGCTTGAGATGCATCATGGTTATACAGTGTCGTTTACAAATATTATCAGCAATCCACCGTTCAGAATTTGATTTCTCGTCAATCCAACGTTCAGAATTTGATTTCTAGTCATTCCACCATTTAGACTGCTTTACAAACAAATAAAGGCAACAGTAGTATACCGCTGTTCAAAAACATTGTCGTCTGATATGTAATTGTGTTCTATTTACGATTGTAACATTTTGACTCGTTAAGTATGGCCCCGAAATGACAAATGTAAAACAATTCAAACGACAAAACTAACATCTTAATATATGAAAAAAATAATGAACGAAAAACAAATATGTAACACAAGATTCGCATAGCAGGAGACGATAACCTCTTCGACACGCCCGGTTTCCCGCCTTTTTCAGTTCTTGCGATTCCTTTATTTTTTACCTTGATTTGTCTCTTTTTCATCCATTTGCGATATTTGAACATCGGTAAACAATGATCGACTAAATTTAGCAGAAATCAGCCGTATATCATTTGCATCGAATAGACCGCTTTATTCGCGATCGACTGTATACAATATATTTTGTCAGGAATATACCGTATAGAATAGGTTGAATAATATTTTGTTTACCAAACAAAATATACAAAAAATGCATGACATTACTTCTTTTTGGTATAACTCATATCAATAATGTCACAAACGGGTTTTTTTAAGTATCAGTAATACCGTCTTCCGATGAAAATAATATTCTACTCAATAAGTGATCAATGGTGGTATATTCGCAATTGTTCTTGGACTTTTATAAAAGATCCTTTAAGAAATTTAAGGAGAACAGAAAATGCGGTTTAGAATGACACATGTATAAATAGAAAGTGAGAAGCGGACAATGCTAACAGGTCATTTTTAATTTAAGAAATCTTTAATACATTAGTTGTTTTTCTGCTAATGTTTAATCTTATCAAACGCAATTTATTTTTAAATGAACTGTAACGATTTTCTTACTTGTATAAGAGACTTTTTGGAATCGTTTACATGATAATGTGATTACAAAAAATAGGTTTTTTTTTATATCATGTCGGAGCCTTTTATAACTAACTATACGTATGTTTTTTGTTGTTGTTTTGTATGGTGATCTACAATAGCTTCACTTTACGTCATTTTAGACTGTGTTTGATAATTGCATCATAAGCCATGGTACCAAATCTCCTAATTTTATATTAAACCATGATGTCATGCTAATCTTGAATCAAATTTATGCAAAAGTGGTGTTTTAACTAATGACAAAGCATTGTTTTGTTCGATACATTACACAATATCTACGTTATACAACCGGTAGTATTTCAGATTATATGATTGTTACATCAAATGTTGCGTGCATCTAATACGTGATTTGGTTGTTGCTTTCTTTGACATGGTGTATAATGCCAGTTGTCAGCAAAAAGTTAGCGCCGAGTAGCAATTATCGCAGTTCGCCTTTTTTAAGCCAAAAAATATGCGACTTGTTTTTCAAATAGCTTATTGAGACGATAGATGAAACTGTTGATGAGTCTTGTGAAGATGAAACACCCGTCCATCGTACTAAATTATGGTTGGTATCTCTGATGAGTTTTTACCGGATGTAATCTTAAGTTTGCACATGCCTGCGTCTAAACAGTCTAAACCTTCAATAATCAGCTAAACAACTCTCAAATTATTAAAACCTACCGTTTCTTTGATATTCACCAAAAATCCTCAATCTGATCAAAATTATGATCTACATCAATTCGCGGGCTTGAATTTGAGGATAACCTGGTACTAGTATACAAGGGATAACGATATCAGGGATCAAGTAGATCGCGATAACACTTTTCCTGTTATGCATTGAGTTTGATGCAACTTTCTTGTAGGAACTGTAATCATTTGTACGACGGATTGATTCTTTTTCTGTGAAAAATGACAATAAGTATGTATGCTGTTAAACACCTCACCGTCTTGCGTCAAATATTTCATGTATATTCAGTACGTGAAAAAATAAAATTCCAGCCAACTAATACATTTCGTTTACATAAAGACGACATTAGTTTACCGATGTTGAAATCTCATAAATCTTTTATAATAGACAAATCATAAGGGAATCGCTCGAACTTCAAAAGAAGCGAGACCTCAGACGGTGATTTTATTAAAACACTCTTGCATTTATTCATTTTGATGTGTGGTGAAATGTTCACAATGAACTAAGAAGTCCCCCCTTTTTAACAACATAGACATTTATTGAGGAATGTTGGTGAATCTTCAAAAACAACTGGTAAAAGTGTTGTCCTTATTTGTCCGAATTTAGACACTTCTATAGATTAATATTAACACAACTTATATTAATATGAATTGTTTAATTAACAGAGCTTCGAAATCACATTCTGTTCGATTGAAACACCAAAAGACTAGATATAAATTAAGAGAATATAACTACCGATTAAAAAAACCCGATTGGTTCTGTGTGAAGGTTGTGTGATTTACGTCAGCTGGTTCTTATTTTAAGAAGATTTTATACTCATACTTTTATTTCAGGCACAGCAGTTATAAACAACACATCTATCAAATTACTTCTTATCCTTGAAACTTTCGTTTTTTTATGCACAAAAGAACAAATATAGGATTTCTATTAATGATGTTCATGCGTCATTTTCTTTTTCGATGATATTTTATTTATTCCTCGAGTTTTTATGCTTCCATATTTCAAATAACAAATGCTGAATATTTTATGAACTACCTTTATTAATCAACCTGTAGTGTTTTATATCATATTGATGAAGAAATATTTATAAAATATTTATGCATGTGGCGTAAAAAAGACATATTTTTCATAGAAATGTAGCACTTTATATTTTTATGACCCATTTGACAACGTACAACGAAACTGTTATTACGGTTATCTCGGTAATATTTAGCTCTTGTGTTATTAGTGGTTTATTATTTAAAAGACTGTCAACTCTGAGGTTGTGACTTCAGGTATACTGTCAGTATAATACCGAAGATAGGTGGCTCTCAGTTGGTCAATCCAGCTTCCCCCACTAATAAAAACTGACTGCCACAAAAAAATCATTTGTGCTGAAAGTGGTGTTAAACAGTTTTCAAATCAACCAATTATATTAAAAAAGGATATCGGGAACAACCACAATATTAGACATTTAAACATAATATGCCATACAAAACCAATTGACTCTATACAAGTGAAAGGTTTAGCTTGCTGTTAAACTAAACCAGGCTTATTTTCTACTTAAGAAAATTACTATAGATGCAATACCACCAAATCATAGTACGTCATATCCAGTTGCATACGAAAATAGGTCGAAAACAAATATTCCCTTGAATTTGATAGTTGCAGGTAATTAATCCTACATTTCATTGCAGTAAAATCTTAATGGTCATAAACATTTATCTTGGGCATTTCAAAGTCCCATTTTTTTTTTATTTGGGGTTTGTATACAATATTTTGGAACCGTTTAGGTTACATGGTTACTGAAGCTTGTACACAGTTAAAAAAAAAGAGGTGAAGATTTTATTGGTTTACTTCCAGTGAAGGTTATTTTCTTTTATGACATGAAATGTTCTATGATTTTTCTCTTTAGTACTGGACAGGATAAAATTTTACTCATACCAAGTATTTCTTTATTTGAAATAAAGATAAAGTTTTCACATTTTTTTTTTTTTTTTGAAAAGGGCAAATTTAACAAAGACAAACAAATAGTTGAAAACCAATGGTGGTATTACACCTTTGCCAAGATAGGAATATGACACTTGCTTTCCATTGGTTTGATGTGTTTGAGCTTTTGATCCTGTCATTTGATTGGGGATTTCATGTGTTGAATTTTAGGTATTTTACTTTTCTATGAGAAATACAACCGAAGAGAGATAACTCAAAACAATAACTTACAAAATCAATGTTTAACATATTATATTCATTGAAACCAAATCTTCCACAGGGAGGCTAAGATTCACAATATACAAAAAAAATGGCACCATGGAGCGAAGAAAGAAAGATAAGGAAAATATAACTAGAGGTGAATCGAAATATGAAAATAGAATAAGTAAGACAAATTGATTTGTACAGTCTAACTAGTTACGTATACGTTTGATAAATGATTGATTGACGGATTATTGGTGGGGTTTATAGCTATATCAAAGAGGCCATATTTTATTGGTAGGTGGAAATAGGTGCACTCGTAGAGAGCCATCAACCTTGACAGGATGAAAACGACAATCCTGGCGTTTATAAATGATTTTTTAAGAATGACTGTAATATTTTTTCTGTCTATGAAGAAATAACATAAAAAATTTGGTGCACACTGAATAACGCGCGTAGCGGGTTATTTAACAGTGTGCACCACATTTTTTATGTTATTTCGAATAGACAGAAAAAATATTACAGTCATTCTTATAATTTAATTCTAAATTCCATTTATAAAACCGTAGAAAACCATGAAAAAGCGTAAATGACGTCACGATCACATGACTAAATTATGTCTATGGGCTCATAACAAAATAACGTCAGCCAATCAGAAGACGCGTTACATCCAAAATTAAATTATTGAAATATAGAACGAAAAGGAATGTGAAGATAATTGAAATAATAGGAGAATCGTAGAAAACAACAAAATCATATTAAACGAAAAAAAAAATATTAGAGATTTGACTTAGGAGATGAGGAAGTCAGAAATGGTGTAAACAATAATAGGAAATGAGACAGATTATGGATTCATCAATATTCGTGAAATAACAATTTTTAATAGATTTTGGATAGGAGGAATCACGAGAAATGAAACAGATCATTTTAGTGAGGTTGATTTAAAAAATGAAAATCTTGAAAATTGAAAAATCATTTTTTTAACCACGAAAATACTTATTTCCATATCTATATTCATGATAGTGATAGGATTTGGGGATCATATTCATCAAGTACTAGACACTATTGTCCATAAAAGAGAATGGTAAGATACTAAAGAGACATTCAAGCTCGTAAATCGACAGCTAACTGAAAACGCCACGGTAAAAAAAAACGAGAAACAACTGAACAATAAAGAACAACATACAAACCACAATAAAGAAACTAACGACTGAGAAACACAAACCCTAACAAACAGCGGGTGCTCTGAGGTGCTACGAAAGGTAAGGAGATCCTGCTCCTAATGAGTCACCTGTTATGTTGCACATATTTGTACTTATCCGGTGGTAAGCATAATTGGATAGGTCACAATCAAGAAAAGAAAAAAAGGATTCGGGTTTCGACAATTGGAACATAGCTGTTGTCATATGTGAAACAAATATTATGTAACGGTCAACCAGAACGGGATGGTCTAGGTAAAAACTATCAAAGAAGTGATATCAACTTCACCACGTGGAGTTGGTACTCTGGGTTTAATAGCATCCTTGCGAGAAACAATCATCCATTAAGGAAATCTTGATAGGAAGTGCAAGTTCTAAAATATCGTTTCAACTGGGAAATATATACTCCCTTCATTATTAAGTAGATGTTAGTCAGGATATTAGGCAGACTCAGCTGTGTCTGTTAACTGTTTTAATACGAATTCGTTTAAGATCTCAACTAGAATTATTCACATTGAGACCATTTCTAATTTTCCAAGTAAAAGCAACAACAAAAGCTAACAAAAACACTAAAGACTGTACCGGTTTACCATTTGAGAGTATTCGCAGTTAATTAAAGCTTGTGCAAAGTCAGTTTCAACTCATTAACGAATCATATATCCCGTTTTAAATTTCAATTTGTACATATTCAATAGATTGACTGTAAAGACGTAATAAATAGTTTGTTGATAAACACGTCCGTATATAATTACATTTATCATATACTTAGACTAAATAACATATGATTTTTACTGTATGATAATAGAATTAAATTAATGTAAATTCCATATTTTTCGAATTGGTGCTTAGCGGGCTGATATGAAAAGTTTATCACATACTTCGATTGTTATCACATGCCTTTCCGTAACGTTATCACATGGCATTCCGGTGATACTCGGCAAATTCCGGAAAATACACCTCAATGCTACGTTTTCAGTGAAAAACCTTACGAAATAGTGTACAAAACAATTATTTAGATACTGACAAGTGTATTGTGAAAAAATAAAAAAAATAAAATAATAATAATAATAAAAAACAAACAAATTATTAAATAAATGCATTCTTTATAAGTTTCAAACATAATTTAGAAAGTTACTTTGAAAAGGTTGACTTTTCCAAACAGTGTTCATTATGTATATTCATTTGTTGTTTTTTGTTTGTTTGTCGAGTAGTCCATATTAAACATGTTTTCTCCTCTGTTGAGGCATATGGTTGAAAGATTTGATATCGAATTTACTAAATTTGGGTCCGACGTCCGTGAACTTTTCAATCTTTGAACTTCTATTTGGGAACCACGTAAAAGGATCAATATATGAATCTGTTATTTTTCTCCATTGTAGAAGCATATGATAAAAAGATCATAACATGTCATTTTTCATATCGCATGTATTATCAGCCCTCGGTCAATATCAGCCCTCGAGCCATGCGGCTCTTGGGCTGATATTGAACCTAGGGCTGATAATACATGCGATATGAAAAATGCCATGTGATAATCTGATAATATAACTATTTTTCATTGGGTCGATACCAATGGTGACGGACAGCTAGTTCAAGAGGTTATCATTCACCTAGTAGACAATGTTGTCCTTTGACTTACTAACATTGGGTCGACTCCATGGATAACAAAGAGTGTCTGATTAAAAATTATCAATGTTTCCCTCGTTTGGCCTTTTGGACACTTTTTGATGGTTCGAATATCACTGACGAGTCTTTTGAAGTCGAAACGCGCGTCTGGCGCCAATCTAAAATTTTAATCCTGGTATCCATGATGAATTTATTTCGTTTACTACCATTATGCACACAGTACTCAACGAATTGCTACTATGTGTCCCATAAGTCACCGCAGTAAGCTATAAACTCAGATGTAACCCACCCGATTATCTTAGGGAAATGCCAGTTCCAAGTTACGAATATGACAGTTCGATAGTCTTCTATTCGTTTCAATAGTTTATATACGTTTGATTTTTTTCCACAGTATTTTTTTATGAATTTCTCCCTTTTTTTAAAAGAGTGGCGAAAGATACTATAATTTACCTTGGAGTACCTTTTGGCTAAATACTCATCCACTTGTTTCTTTATACTTATTACCTTTGGGTCTAGACGACTGATGATGAACTGTTGGTCAAAGAAGAAAGGTTTCAATCGGTGGTCATTGTTTTTCTTCGATTATATTCCAGACTGTTGATACAGATACAGATACAGATAATTTCATTGACATCAAGGTGCCACGTAATTTTTCATATTAGTATTGTAATAAACAAACTTAACAATAAACTAATAAGACAATAATGGTTCATTAAAATTAAAAATTGTATTGATTGTATAAAAACCTTTTACTTAATCATAAAAATAATAAATATATAAATTTCTACATTAATGTTTATTCTTTTAGATATTGAGGATATCTGATTAGATTTGAACATCATTCTTGTTTTTCAAATGTTTAATTCTGTGTAGTAATACATACATTTTCTGTTAGTTAAGATATCATATTTAATGGCAGTTATAAAACATAACTATCTTTATTATTATTACTATCAAATACAATGGTGATGGGAAGTCAGTTGTCTATTTCTCTGTGATTTTCAACCATTGGATAGACATCAATGATGATCGGCTGTTACAATAAGTCCATGAAGGTATTATTCACCAAACAGTATATGTTTCAATTTGATTTACATTCTTTGGATCGACACAATTGATGAACAGCTGTTATTCCATGAAGGTATCGTTCACCCTATTCCATTAGTCTATGTTCTTTTGATTTATAGCCCTTGGATCGACACCCCTGATTATCGGTTGTAAGTACATGTGGAATTCCATTATCAATTAGTTTATGTTCTCTGTGAAATACAACAATTGGGTCAACACCTTTGATGATGATTGGCTGTTAGTCTTTAAGAGTATGTTTCATCCAGTAGTCTGTTCGAACTATTCGATCGACACCTCTGACGATCTGCTGTTTGTCCATAAGGTTATTATTTACAAAGCAGTTTATGTTCTCTATGAATTACAACCCTTGTGTCCACACCACTGATTATGGGCTGTAACTCCATTAGCGTCATTCATTCATAGTCTATGTTTCAATCCTGGCATCTATGATGAGTTTATTTACAACCACTGGGTCGATGCCACTGCTGGTGGAGATTTATTTCCCCGAGAGTATCACGAACCCAATAGTCAGCACTTCTGTGTTGACTTGAGTTATCATTGATATGTTCATAATTATAAATTAACTAATAACAAAATTTTGAATTTTTGAAATACTAAGGCTTTTCTGCCTCAGGAATAGATTACCTTAGCTGTGTTTGGCAATCTTTTGGGAATTTTTTATTCTCAGTGCTCTTCAACTTCGTACTTTATTTGGCCTTTTTTAACATTTTTTTATTCGAGCGTCACTGATGAGTCTTTTGTAGACGAAACACGCGTCTGGCATAAATATAAAAATTCAATCCTGGCATCTATGATGAGTTTATTTTTTCTCTTTGATTTACAACCGTTCGATCGACTCTAGTGATGATCGGCTGTTAGACCATGATGGTATAATTCCCCCCACAGTTTGTGTTCACATTGTTTTACAGTTATCGGGTCGACACCACTTAAGATCGGCTGTTAGTCAATGATAGTATCATTCAACATTAAGTCTATGTTCTCTTTGTTTCACAACTATTGAATCGACACGACTAAAGATCGACCGTTAGTCAATGATGGTATCATTCACCCAATAGTCTATGTTCTCTTTGTTTTACAACTATTGGGTTGACACCACTGAAGATGCTAGTCAATGATGGTATCATTCATCCAATATTCTATTTTCTCTTTGTTTTACACCTATTGGGTTGACACAACTGAAGATGCTAGTCAATGATGGTATCATTCACCCAATAGTCTATGTTCTCTTATTTTTACAACTATTGGGTTGACACCACTAAAGATGCTAGTCAATGATGGTATCATTCACCCAATAGTCTATGTTCTCTTATTTTTACAACTATTAGGTTGACACCACTGAAGATGCTATTCAATGATGGTATCATTCACCCAATAGTCTATGTTCTCTTATTTTTACAACTATTGGGTTGACACCAGTGAAGATGCTAGTCAATGATGGTATAATTCACCCAATAGTCTATGTTCTCTTATTTTTACAACTATTGGGTTGACACCACTGAAGATGCTAGTCAATGGTAGTATCATTCACCCAATAGTATATGTTCTCTTTGTTTTACAACTATTGGGTTGACACCACTGAAGATGCTAGTCAGTGGTAGTATCATTCACCCAGTTGTCTATGTTTCGCAATGTACTATATACAACATTCGATTGACACCACTAATGACCAGCTGTTATAACCTTCATGATATCATTCACCAAGTAGTATAGATTCCTTTAATTAACATCAACTGGGTTGACACCACTGAGTCTATGTTTCTCCTTCATTTATACCCATTGGGTTGACACCACAGATGATCGGGACTTACCATGATAGTATCATTCACCCAATACTCTATTTTCTCTTGGTCTTACAACTCTTGTATCGACACCCCTGATGATCGGCTGATAGTCCATAAGGATATTTTTCACCCAGTAATCTATGTAAATCTTTGTATTACAACTCTAACACCACTGATGATTGGATGTTAGTCCATAAGGATATTTTTCACCCAGTAATCTATGTAAATCTTTGTATTACAACTCTAACACCACTGATGATTGGATGTTAGTCCATAAGGATATTTTTCACCCAGTAATCTATGTAAATCTTTGTATTACAACTCTAACACCACTGATGATTGGATGTTAGTCCATAAGGATATTTTTCACCCAGTAATCTATGTAAATCTTTGTATTACAACTCTAACACCACTGATGATTGGATGTTAGTCCATAAGGATATTTTTCACCCAGTAATCTATGTAAATCTTTGTATTACAACTCTAACACCACTGATGATTGGATGTTAGTCCATAAGGATATTTTTCACCCAGTAATCTATGTAAATCTTTGTATTACAACTCTAACACCACTGATGATTGGATGTTAGTCCATAAGGATATTTTTCACCCAGTAATCTATGTAAATCTTTGTATTACAACTCTAACACCACTGATGATTGGATGTTAGTCCATAAGGATATTTTTCACCCAGTAATCTATGTAAATCTTTGTATTACAACTCTAACACCACTGATGATTGGATGTTAGTCCATAAGGATATTTTTCACCCAGTAATCTATGTAAATCTTTGTATTACAACTCTAACACCACTGATGATTGGATGTTAGTCCATAAGGATATTTTTCACCCAGTAATCTATGTAAATCTTTGTATTACAACTCTAACATCACTGATGATCATATGTTAGTCCATAAGATTATCATTCACTTAGAACTCGATGTTCTCTTTGTATTACAACTCATGTATCGACACCACTGATGATGATCGGTCGTTCGTTCATGAAGATATCATTTTCCCAGTAATCTATGTAAATCTTTGTTTTACAACTATTGGGTTGACATCACTGATGATTGGCTGTTGGTCCATAAAGATAACATTCAGTCAGTATTCCACGTTTCTCTTTGATTTACAACTCTTGTATCGACACTACTGGTGATCGGCTGTTAGTCCGTGATGATATCAGTTACCAAGTAGTCTTTGTTTCCCTTTGATTTACAACTCTTGTATCGACACTACTGGTGATCGGCTGTTAGTCAGTGATGATATCAGTTACCAAGTAGTCTATGTTTCCCTTTGATTTACAACTCTTGTATCGACACTACTGGTGATCGGCTGTTAGTCAGTGATGATATCAGTTACCAAGTAGTCTATGTTTCCCTTTGATTTACAACTCTTGTATCGACACTACTGGTGATCGGCTGTTAGTCAGTGATGATATCAGTTACCAAGTAGTCTATGTTTCCCTTTGATTTACAACTCTTGTATCGACACTACTGGTGATCGGCTGTTAGTCAGTGATGATATCAGTTACCAAGTAGTCTATGTTTCCCTTTGATTTACAACTCTTGTATCGACACTACTGGTGATCGGCTGTTAGTCAGTGATGATATCAGTTACCAAGTAGTCTATGTTTCCCTTTGATTGACAAACATTGGGTTGTTACCACTG
Organism: Mytilus edulis; assembly: GCA_019925275.1. Classification (NCBI taxonomy): domain Eukaryota; kingdom Metazoa; phylum Mollusca; class Bivalvia; order Mytilida; family Mytilidae; genus Mytilus; species Mytilus edulis. Next base: position 32,011,509 of record CM034352.1, read on the forward strand.
ATAATCGGCTGTTCGTCCATGAGATTATCACTCGCCCAATAATCTATGTTTCTCTATGATTTATATATACACAGTGTTGTTACCACTGATGAACGACTGTTAGTCCGTGAGGATATCAATCACCCTATAGTCTATATTTATCATTCAGCCAGTATTATATGTTTCTCTCTGATTCATAACCATTGTGCTGACACCACTGATGATCGGCTGTTAGTCCCATGAGGATATCACTCAACCTATAGTCTATGTTTCTACTGAGGACTACGCCAGAGTATGGGCTAAATGAGAAGAAGTTGAACTGGACACTTTGTCAGAATGGGTAAACAAATCAGGTCTTTGATAAAACATCACATTCATAAGTTGAAAACTGTGTAAATCATCGACCAGTCAGTTTTCAGAGACAAACAGGCTGTGAAATGTATATCAACTCTTCGTGAGAAGTATGTTGTTATTCCTGCGGACAAATAGTATTGTCTTTGTATGTTAATCGTATTACTACAACAAATTTCAACAAATTGTCGGCATTCCTATGGGAACGAACTGTGCACCTCTCCCTGTCGACATCTTCTTATTTTCATATGAATCGGAGTTCCTTTAGACACTTGTCAAAACAAATGGCTTTAAGAAGTCATTTTTTTTAATTTCTACTTCAGATATATTAATGATGTTCTTTCCATTAACAATCCGAATTTTTCTGATTTGGATTCTTTAATATATCCCCCATACCTAGTAATTAAATAAACATAGGACACGGCTTCTGTCGCCTCGTTTTTAAACTTATATCTCGAATTTGACATGCACAGGCATCTCATGACCAGAATCTATGACAAATGAAACAATTTTGATTTTGAAGTTATCCATGTCCCCACCTTAGAGGCAATATACCATTTTTACCTGCCGATGGCATATATATTTTCCAACTTTTTCAGTATTCAAGAGCTGGCAGCTTCTTCTCAGACTTTGTTAAGGTCACAAGTGTCTGAGCAGAAAGTAATGAACCAGGGGTATGTCAAAGAAAGTCTAGTCCATGTTCTAAAAAAAGGTTCATCGGACAAAGACCATGTTGATAAATATTCCGTATCAATTATAAAAAAAAAAGAAGATGTGGTGTGATTGGTATGAGACAACTCTCCACCAGAGACGAAAATAACACAGAAATTAACAACTATAGTTCATCGTAAGGTCTTCAACAATTAGCAAAGCCCATACTGCACAGTCAGCTATAAAAGGCTCCTAAATGACAATGTAAAACAATTTCAAACGAGAAAGCTAACGGCCTAATTTATTTACAATAAATGAACGAAAAACAAATATGTAACACATAAATAAACGACAACCACTAAATTACAGGCTCCTGACTTGGGACAGGCACACACATACAGAATGTGGCGGGGTTAAACATGTTAGCTGGATATTAACCCTCCCCCTAATCTGGGACAGTGGTATAACAGTACAACATAAGAACGAACTATCAAAATCAATTGAAAAAGGCTTAAGTCATCAGATGAATAAAAATGCAAGTGGACGTGGACGAGTACTTGTACATCCCAACAACAAAAAGACACTAGGTACAGATCTGATAGTACTCGCAGTTAACTGACAGCCAGTTCAAAACCTCTAACAGCTAATAAAAACTAGAATGCATCTTATACTAAATAACTAATATATAATTGAATAACTTCACATATAATACACGATGGTCTTGAAGTATAGATTCTGGGTACTGACGTTGGTTATTAACTTAATAACGTGTTATAGAATTCTTTCATTTGTCGTTAATAATATTACTTTTCAGGTGTAATCAATTTTGGTGATATTCATTTGACGTGACTTATACATCCCGTCATTGTGTAATTGTTCTATGAAAAAAAATTGTAGTCGTGTTTTTCATTTCTGCTAATGTGCTTTGCCTATATAGCTTTTGGTGTTTTATTTGATACATACGCCATGGCTCTGTACTAATACGTCCCATCATTGTGTTATTGCTGTATTATAATTTTTGTATTCTTGTCTTTCATTTTTGCTAATGTATTTTGCAATCTAATTAAAATATAGATTTCTGATTACGTATGAGCTAATTGGTGCTTTGTCTATATGCCCTTTTTTGTTTCTTTGATACATATGACGTGGCTCTGAACTTATACGTCCCCGTCATTGTGCTATGTCCATGGTATTTTTTTGTATTCTTGTCTTTCTTGTTTGCTAATGTGCTTTGTTTATATGCCCTTTTTTTGTGCTTCTTTGTAGCAATATTGTTAGTTTTTTATAGCGATTAAAAAAAATATAACACAATGTAAACGTTGGTTACGGTACTCCTATTTTTGACATATTTAACTAAGAAATATATGTTTGTTTTATTCACACATCGTTGTCAATACAATCGTGGAACTTGATGCGACTGCTATACAAGTGAGAGGCTTAACAAGCTATAAGACCAGGTTTAATCCACCATTTTATACACAAGAAAATGCATGTACCAAGTCAGGAATATGACAATTGTTGTCCATTCATTTGATGTGTTTGAGCTTTTGATTTTGCATTTAAATGAGTTACTTTCCGTTATGGATTTTCCTCAGAGTCAGTATTTTTTGTGATTTTACTTTTCTCTTTGATTTACAACTAGTGGGAAGACATTACTGATGATCGGCTGTTATTCCATGAAAGGGTAGTTCACCCAATATTCTATCTTTCTCTTTGATTTACAACATAGGGTTGAGATCACTGATTTTCGGCTGTTAGTCCATAAGGATATCATTTATTCATTCACCCAGTCCACCGATAAAAGGACTGTTAAACATAAGGGTTTACAGTATAGTCTATGTTACACCGCCGATAAAGGACTGTTAGTTCATAAGGGTTTCCAGTATAGTCTATGTTACACCGCCGATAAAGGACTGTTAGTTCATAAGGGTTTACAGTATAGTCTATATTACACCGCCGATAAAGGACTGTTTGTTCATAAGGGTTTCCAGTATAGTCTATGTTACACCGCCGATAAAGTACTGTTAGTTCACAAAGGTTTCCAGTATAGTCTATGTTACACCGCCGATAAAGGACTGCTAGTTCATAAGGGTTTACAGTATAGTCTATGTTACACCGCCGATAAAGGACTGTTAGTTCATAAGGGTTTCCAGTATAGTCTATGTTACACCGCGATAAAGGACTGTTAGTTCATAAGGGTTTACAGTATAGTCTATATTACACCGCCGATAAAGGACTGTTAGTTCATAAGGGTTTCCAGTATAGTCTACGTTACACCGCCGATAAAGGACTGTTAGTTCATAAGGGTTTCCAGTATAGTCTATGTTACATCGCCGATAAAGTACTGTTAGTTCACGAAGGTTTCCAGTATATATAGTCTATGTTACACCGCCGATAAAGGACTATTAGTTCATAAGGGTTTCCAGTATAGTCTATGTTTCAATATGGTATATTATTTATATATCACGTGCGTTTCGCATTGTTAAGGTGGTTTTTTTTTTACTTATTGACTGGCTAAGACATACGGTTTATTTAGTATATATAGATAGGTTATAAAATAAATATGAGAATTTGGATCAAATTGGTTATAAAGAATTCTAATATGACGTTCTTCTTAAGCTTTGGGTACAAAGCCATGTTCTAATTCAAATAGAACATGGGCTGCACGTGATTGACGTCACAATTGAAATTGCAACGTCAGATGAATTTTGAACAACGCCAGAGATCAAAATTGACATTTTTGTTGGTGTTGCTCGCTAGGAAATTAAATAAAAACATTCTAAGAGTAAGTTAAAATGTTTCTGTTCTTCTTTTATTGATAAACTGCTGATTTTCTATAACGTTTTTGGTTCATGAAATCAAAATGGCGACATTCCGAGCGTTTACTATAGGTCCGCTTCGAAGTGAAAAAGTTCAAATATTCCTATTAGAATCGAAATAATTCTATCCTGCCATGCTCTATGCTCATTTTAACATGGGTAGGCATTATATTTGTAAACATTTAATACCTCGCTAACGCATCCTGCCATGCTCTATGCTCATTTTAACATGGGTAGGCATTATATTTGTAAACATTTAATACCTCGCTAACGCTCGGTATTAAGATATTAACAAATATAATGCCTACCCATGTTAAAATGAGCATAGAGCATGGCAGGATAGAATTATTTCTTAATTCTCATATGACGTTCTTCTTAATCTTTGGGTACAAAGCCATGTTCTAATTCAAATAGAACATGGGCTGTACGTGATTGACGTCACAAATGAAATTGCAACGTCAGATGAATTTTGAACAACGCCAGAAATCAAAAAGGACATTTTTGTTGGTGTTGCTCGCTAGGAAATTAAATAAAAACATTCTAAAAGTAAGTTTAAATGTTTCTGGGTTTTTTTTATTGATAAACTGCTGATTTTCTATAACGTTTTTGGTTCATGAAATCAATATGGCGACATTTCGAGCGTCTACTATACTGTAGGTCCGCTTCGAAGTGAAAAAGTTCAAATATTCCTATTAGAATCGAAATAATTCTATCCTGCCATGCTCTATGCTCATTTTAACATGGGTAGGCATTATATTTGTAAACATTTAATACCTCGCTGACGCTCGGTATTAAGATATTAACAAATATAATGCCTACCCATGTTAAAATGAGCATAGAGCATGGCAGAATAGAATTATTTCTTTAATTTGACAGATACTGCCGCTTTAATATTGAATTTGATGTTTTCTCCTATTTCTAATATATAATACATTGTAGTACAAATACGATTGAGTGTTTATAGATAAGCAAAAATACTTATAAAGTTATACACTGGTTACAAGAGCACATATATAGTACAGATATATAAATACCATTGACCGATATACAAAAAAGTATGTTCATAGTAAAATTATAACAATTATATAACTACGGAAAGTGTCCCTCTACATGATATTTTCAAGAGATACGCTCAAGTTGACAGTTTGTTTTAAAAACATTTACTTTTCAAATTAGACACGGGAGACGAATTCCCCAACAAGGTTCCAGCCACACAAACCTGTTTTACCATAATTAATATCGTATTAATGAACAAATATACTATTTTGGGGGGATTATCCTAAGGGTGTCTTCCTTGAATGCCAACATTTTATATGCTACCTATTCCTTGAATACCAACAAAAATATTTCAATAGATGTTTATATAAGAACAATAGGTGTTTTTATAACTATTTAAATGATTTTTTAAGTATTTAAATGTAAAAATTAATTAGAGAACTTGATAAAATTGCAACATTTTATCACTTTTTGTTAAGAAAATATAGTAGATTTGGGGGTTATAATTATCATGAATTCTAAAGAAATAAAGAAAATAAAAATATTTTTATTACTTTTTATTAAAAAAAATATTTTGGGAATGGAAATGTTTATAAACATAAGACATATTTGAAAAAAAGAAAGAAATTCTAGTTAAATGCAATTATTTCAAACTAAAAAAAAGGATATTAGAGATTTATCTAAATCCATATCATATTGAATATTTTATTAGTAAATATGAACTATATTAACTTTTTAATTTGACAATTAATGACCTTCCATTAATAAAGTTTTACACTTTTAATAGACTGTTAAATGAAAATTGCTTGTATAAAATATTCAATAATGTCACATATGAAGATTTATAGTGCTTTTTGTCAATCTGCTTATATATTTACTTATGTTATATGTATTGTTTTCTGTGTTCTCCGACTGCAAACAAATAATATATTATTCAAAATTTTCATCTTTTTATGCTATGACAAAAGAGGGGGGATAGGACCTTTATCGGGACTCCGGGATCGGGTGTTTTTAAGCTCGGGATTTCGGGATTGACCCTTTCGGGATCCGGGAATCGTTTTTTTTTCGGATTTCGGGACATCGGGATTTACTTTATTTAAATTCGGGACCCCGGGAATTCGTTTTTTTAATTCCGGGATTTCGGGATCAGGACCCCTCCTATCCCCCCTCACAAAAGTATGAGAACATAAAAAGTTTCGAGAAATTCCATTAAGTAAAATAGGAGGATATTACAGTACTTACACATAACTATAGAAATATTGAAAAAAAAGCATCAAAGTCCAAAGACTTAGTTTTTTTGTTTTTTTATTAGATATAAAGGGCAACCATTTTCATTAAAAAAAAAATAGGGGGTGATTTTTACATAAATACCCTGTCTTGGTTTGCTGGGGAAAAAACAAACTTGTCATATTATTACCAAATGTAATGAATATTCTGCAACACCAATTGCAGGAATCAAAAAACGATTTTCCGAGTTGGGCCGAAGCAAATAATGAATACTCCTGCACCGACCTTAAAAAACACACAATTATCGTCCTCTAATGCGCACTTGTATATTAAAAATTGTACAACTTCAATCTGAGACTACTATAACACATGTGTTATGTTATAGTAGTCTCAGCTTCAATGTAGTTCAGATGAATTATTAATATACACTTAAAAAAGTTTAGCAAATTCAAATCATAAATATAAGTTAAAAGACAGCTGTTTGAACATGTTCGTTTCCCGCCATATGTCAAGGTATTGCACAACCTAGTAATCGTTTCTGTCAATTTTGTTACTCGTTGATATTTGTTTTTCTCTGTGCTGTAAAACGTTCAAGTGACATTAGGAAAGTCGGTCAATATTTCTGGTTCTAAAAATACAGCTTATACTTTGCATTGATTGGTTAACTTTTGCATCCATAGCTATTTTGGGATTTGACGTTCGACATAGTATAAAAGCAGCCGGGATTCCCCTTATTTGCTCGTTGTTGCCTGCTCTCGTTCAGGTAGTCGGTGGTTGTTTGCCCTTGGACCGCCGCTACATTTCTGAACAAAATTAAGGACTTGAATGGAAGAAGTGAGTATTTAAAGGCTCAAACGAACGTTTAATCTAACATTTAAAACAATCTTGACAAAAATTTCACAAGAAAAGTGGTCTAAATACAAGAAAATCATCTCGATTCTTCTGACCTAATTTGAAACGAACACGAGGTGATCTGCCGGCCAGCTGATCAAATCCAATATGGAACCCGACCAACATCTTGCGAATGATTATATTACCGATTTCGACTTGGATCAGTTATTGGATGCTTCCGAAGTAAAGAAGGAAATAGAAGATAGGTATAGCAACTGTTGTAAACGAAGTGATGTGTCCTCGCGAAGTGGATCTTCAGGAGCGACCACACCTTGCTCAGATTTGAGTGTACCCCCTTCTCCAACTTACAGCGACGAGGTTCCAAGTCCTTCAGATAGTAATTCTAGTGTATTTAGCGGTCTTAACTGGCTTACTCAAAGTGTGTTTGAGACTGACATGAAATTAAAAACAAGCTTTAGCAATAGTCAAAAGTCCACGCAAAGTCTGGAGGAAGAAATTGATGAAGATGTAGATTGTTTGATATCATCCAGTCCTGAATTTGTTCAAAACTTTAGTAAATATTTGGTTTCTGGTGCGAAGCTGGGAAGCAATCATTAAGTCGTCGGGGCATGCTGGAGGACAAGGCAGCACCAACCAAAATTCCCTCAATAAAAAGATCTCTTAGTCATTCAAGTACAAGTTCAACTAAATCCAAAACAGAAGAAAGTCTTAATTCACTTGAAGATGAAGAACTAGTTGCACTACCAGTGAGAGAACTCAATCGTCGTCTTCAAGGATTACCTAAAGAAGATGTAGTAAAACTGAAACAAAAAAGACGAACATTAAAAAATAGAGGCTATGCTCAAAATTGTCGTTCTAAACGAATGCATCAACGTCAAAGTTTAGAGGTGACTAATAAAACATTAGAAAGTCAAGTTCGTCAACTTCAGAGACAGCAAGCTGTATTGATGCGCGAGTGCCGGTTCTACAAGCAGCAGTGTGAAATTCTCAGGGCAAAGTGCAGTGGTGTAAGTGTTAAACGTGACAGTGAAGGTTCTTTCTCAAGTTACCCAAGTTCTCCCGATTGTCAGTAAAATGTGTGAATGTTGTGTGAAATGAAAAAAAGTAATATGCTATCATCAATAAAACCTTGTCACTGCTTCATAGAACGTAATGAATAAAAATCTGGTAAAAATTATCATGACATGACCATGGATGGATTATTGACAAATACAATTAACATGATTAATAAGTGCATTATTTGTTAGGTGTAAATATCTTCAGAGTTTATTTTAACACAGTAAATAATTTTCTTTCATGTATGTTATTGAAAAAAGAAACAAAAATTAGAATATAGCCTTTATCACTTGTTTAACATAGTTCATATTTAATATCATGTTTGAAGTACTGGTCTTGTTGTCATTTTGCATAATTCATTATTGCCATGCATACATTGTTGTTGTGTAAATTTCACTAAATGTAGTGTAAGATAAATTTAGAGTATTGGATGAAAGAAGTTTTAAATTAGTAGTCCAAAATACATTGATCAACAAAATTCAAATCATTTTGATTTTTAGAAAATCAACTTTAGTTTATTTCCTTATTACATGTACAATGTACAAAATAACATAATCATGACAATTAACAGAAAAAAATAATAATAAAATACAAATATTGCATATCAGTTAGCAATTAACCACAAATTCTTAAAAAAAATCATATTTGGAAAATTTAATACTATTGTTTATGCGAATGTGTATAGCTTTTAATGTTTGGTTCATATGGTGTCGTGTATCATATGGCTCACACTAATCATGTTATATTTTTGCAAGTGTGTAATTATTGTTATCAGTTTGTGTATACTTGTTGAAATTGATTAATACATAGAGTGATATCATATATATATAAGAAAGTGAATGTTAAAATTTTATTAAATGCAATGGAGAGTAGAATATCAAATTTGAATTTTTTAACCTATAGCCTGTTTCAAACAAGAATTTAAGTTATGAATATTACAGTATAATAATGGTGTATGTAATGATATTTTAAGGAGGTCTAACCAAATTGAGTTGTATGAAACAGGCTATAGGATGTTTACAATAAGGTAGAGAAAGGGAGAGGTTTGGATATATTATGGGACACACTGCAAGGGCAACTATTAGTTATAGTAATAACCAGTGTGCTCACCTATTCCATCTGTGATATATAGTTTTATCAGGGACTGCAAGTCTGGTTTTCAAGGTGCCACCCTTTACAGCTGGTGACATTGGATTTATTTTTTAAAAGTTATCTCCCCTAGATATTATTATTAAATGTGTCAGTTAGTAGGGGTGGTAAAATATATCATGGTCTGTCTGAACAACGTACACAGGCAATACTTGAAATCCAGATTTGTAGCCAAGACAAATCTAATTTGTTTGGGTTAACATATTTTTTTAAGTTAACATGGGGAGAGATTTTTACCGAGTTTGTAAGAAAGTTTTTACGATTCACCAGAACCCGTTAAGGAGCGATTGGTAGGATCTAATGTTTTTATAACGAATTTGCCAGAGTATTTGGACAATTTTTATATATATGTTGTTTTGAATTTGTAAGTGCATGTACATGTTTTACTCAAAGGGTTTGATATATGAACCCCCAAAAAAAGGAATTGTTAAAAAAAAAGAGCTACAACAACCAATACAACAAAAATTAATAAAAAAAAAAATTTAAAAAACTCCTGGACTGTTGCGACTAAATGTAAATCATAGTGATAGGGAGGCAAGATACTTAATTTGTTTCAGATAATATTTGTTTGTGTAACAGATTTCTAAGTTGCAACAGTTTTAGGGCCAAAAAAAATAGTAAAAGAAAAGAAAAAAAGATATAAAAAATGTTGTAAGCCATGAAGCTTTGCGGAGAACCAAGCAGGTTGCTTCCAAAGTAAAATCTCGAATTTGCCAGTGAAAAGGAGACTCTTGAATTTATAAACCTATGAAGCAGAATGGCTTGCCTTTCTGCATTGTTATTTAAGTGGTATTGTAAAGCAGTTAGGAATCAGCTAATCAGGAAAGAGGTAGAGAAAAGTATTGTTTTTAATCGCATGCCTTATTTGAACTTTACAAATAAAATATTTATGCCCTGTAGGTTTATTAATTACCCCAAAATAATGACTATTCTACAGGTCTTCTCATTATATATGTAAGCCAATATACGATCCATTAACCAAGTTTTTATATTCTTTTTATCCATCAAAAGATGTGGCCGTGACTGTTAGAAGTTTATTGAATGGTCACACATTGGATATTTTTTTAATGTTTATTGATTATGATATTATTTCCCTACATATTGATCAAAGGCAGCACCACATGGCTTTTAATTTCAGTTAACAAAGGTGTGGTATAAAAAAGGGGGGTTGAATTAGGCTATGGTGCATTATTTTTTAGAGAGATGTCATTTTAATGATTTTTATCTTTATGTATATCCCATGTCGCATCCAACTACATGTAGTAAAGACGTATTAATATTCGATTTTTTTAACAAACAGAAATTGTTGATAGGGCTTTAAGTTACATAATGGCATGTTTCATAGCAAAAATTCAATTGTAATGTAGATTTCCACACAGTATTATGAACAGACCTTGTAAGGAATATGCTAGAACAGGCATATCAAAATTTCTTTCAAAGTTATATTGACTAAATAACTATATTTTGTTGAACCATGTGTTGGTTCTCTGATATTGATTTTAACGTTTGTTTGTACTGTATTTACTTGGGACAAATCTATTTAAATTTCCTCTCTAATTTCTATTGACATTTTTACTTCACTGAACAAGGTAAATGAGAAACCTATCTATTTGAGAAATACAAAAGTTGAAATTATTATAAGCAAAGTAACTTTAACACCTATATAATGACCTACAAATAAGGAATTCTTAGATGTTTTGTTATTTTTCTGTATGAACAATCCTTTAATTGTGATAAATGAAATATTTTTTAATCGATTTTGATGTGCATTTTTAATGTGTTCATTGGGGTATATATATATATAACTGAAATATTAATGAAGTTAACCCATGAATATGGAATAGTTTTAATACTTTTGAAACTTGCAAATCATTTCTTGAATGTTTTAACAGTCCTGATAATTGTTTTAAATTGAGGTTTTTAATTTAAATCCCTCCGGAAAAACTAGTGTGCCAAATTTAGCTAATTTGGAAGTTCAAATTACTGACCCAGGGGCCCAGAAGTTCAACTTTTATAATAAAATATTGTCTTAGTTGAACTGGCGTGTTCATTATAACAATTTACAGTCTTTCATATTGAGTCTTAATAGAACTGTATTCTGATCAAGCTTGTATTGTTAATTGTTACAATTTGTTGATTGTTTTGTTTCTGAAATCTTGTTATTGGTTATTGTAAAAATTATACTTATTATTAAACTTGGAAAAAACTGAATATTTGTGCTGCGTCATGTTTGCAGGGAAAATGTGATAAAAAAAATAATAAAAACTGCTCCCTTCATATGAAAATACAAATATGATCATACTCATTCAATCAGATTTTTTTTTCAAAATTTGAAAATTAAAGCATGTTATCCACTAAAATCAGCCACGGAAAGAAGTTATAATTTGTGGTTTAAAACTGATTTAAAAGTCACATTTTCCCCTGCAGATTTATTTAGTTTTTTCTATGACAATTTGCAGCTGAGTTTTATGTCAGAAATGTTATGAAATTAACATGAAAAATTCAAGAAACGTTCAGAAAAAAACTTTCATATTGGTAAAACAAGTATTACAAAATTATTATTTATGTAGCATTTGTGACTGATTAAACCTTTTTTTACGGTCGACTGAAAGCATTTTATCAAGTTCATCAGGTTTGTGTGGTTAGAACTCAGCTGCAGATTGCCTGTTAAGAATTGGCAATTGGCTGTAATGAGATTTGTATTGTATAATTAAAAACAGTTGACTTTAATGTGATAAGGAAAAGTGCTGGTTGTTTGTTACTATCTGCTTTACAAATACATGTAAAATGTATAAATTATGAAGCAAGATTAAAAAGCATGAAAAAAATTACTACAGTATTTTATTTATTGTCCACTATAGTCTTGAAGTGTTAGAGATATGGAAAACAGATGTAGTTTTTTACTAAAGAAAGTTCAACAATGTTAATGCATATGCCTGTTCCAATAGGTCATTGGACTAGATTATGCTTTTATAGGTTACTTAGACGTGTCAAGATATGCTTGATTGAATTTTTAAGGTTATTCTACTTATGAACAGATATGCTGTTAATGTTAATTGGACAGCAAGTTGACAGAAAAAATGTATCAAAATAGACCTTAAACTGGACCCCTGTTGTGTTCACTTATCACTACACTGACAACAGGTATGGCCTAAATCCCGTGGTCAGAATTTTGACCACGGGATTCCATTATTCGACCAGACTAGTACATCATGGGCTATGTTTAATTATGTATTATATACTGATAGCAAATCAAAGAAAAATTAGCACATTTATTACCCTACTGAGTTCTTAAAGGAACAAAAGATACCGGCTCAGTTTGTCAAGAACATGTTAACACGCTCGTTGGTCATTTATCTGCGCTACTACCATGGGGTTAATTAACAGATACTTGTTTATTTTGCGGCATCGCAGTATTAATATTTAAGGTCAATTTCTTATCACTTTTAATTGGCCAATTTTATTAGCGAATCGTTGAATTTGTTAGACTCGTCCAATTAATGCCAATGTGACAGTGGCACCAACCCGTTCCTTCAGTGCAAAGCTATAGATGGAATGGCGGACCAGTTTAAATAGACCTATGATCATCAACAATGGACTAATGTCAGCGTTACATGTATAATAATCAACAAAAAAAGAGAGACCATTTCAACAAAGGGGGACCATTGTTTGACTCCCACTTAATTTTTTTGAACTGGTGCATTGTTGGTAGCTTTTGCCTTTGTTTTATGCATTTAAATAGACCAATAGTTCTGTGTACTTGGAAGCCCAGGTCCCAGAAAGCATTTTAAATCATCATGAAACCAGAAAACTGGCACTACAGTCCTTCACTTAACACACACTATTTCTGTCATATTACATTACTTTTTACACATGGGAAAACATCTTTTGTTGTGTGACAATTCTGGAAATAGAAGTCGGTATATGTTGGTTTGAAGCATTGCATGTTAATTACCCCCTCCCACCTTAACAGTAAATTTGATCCTCTTTCAAAGTTTTGTTGGAGTTATCTCAAGTATTAGATACTTAAAATAAAATAAAAAACAGATCAAGAAAAATGTAAACAGCCTTGTGATAATGAGAATAAAGATACATAAAATGGAATACCAACTACATATATATGTGTTATGAAAGCAAGAGTTTACACATAATTTTATGTTTACGACTGGTGAGGTGTCAATTTAATGGAAGTTAGTTAATACACATGAAGGGAGTAGGCAAATTAGGTGTACAAATTTTCTGAAAAGGTTGCATCCATTTGTTTTTAAATACTTGCCACTGGACGTTGCACAATGAAAACATATGTTCGTATGCACTGCTATATACACCGCAAAGTAAATGTCCATTTTTGATCCCTCATCTTCATGCATAATTTATGCAAGATCATCTAATAAATGTGATAAAAAAAACTCTTGGTACTTTTGAAACAAGATGAAAATAGACCAAGTTGATACACCTTCTATTCTTCACAGGTGCCGACTCTAGAATTTTCATTAGTGTGCATAACATGTAATATGAATTGCAATTGAAAAAAATTGAGGTCCTCGCCTTTATGATAAATAATCATTGATATTCTCGGCTCCATAGGTTTTAAAATGAACCTAGACTTTGAACTTATTGAAAATTTGCAGGATTTAACCGGGAACAGTTCGACCAATATTAAAAAAAAAGAAGATATGATATGATTGCCATGCAATGTAACAACTCTTCACAAGAGACCAAATGACACAGAAATAGACATCTATAGGTCACCATATGGCCTGCAACAATGAGCAAAATTCATATCGCAGTGATAACTGTTATAAATATATAGCTTGATTTCCCGTCACAAGAAGGCTCAATTGCCCGACTTGAAAGCCTAAAAAAAGCAAGACATATTTAGGAGAAATTAGTTGCCTAAAAATCTGTTCTTGATATATTTATTTGATTGTATGTTAAAACTCATGCTCCGACCATGGATAATCTGGTCCGAGACAGTCCTCTAGCAGTGCAAGGATTTGTGTAGTGAGAATCCTATACATAAAGAGCAGTGGAATAAAATGAAATTACAATTTGGTCCGTGACAGCTGAACATACTACAACATATCAGCCAACCTACTGCGCCTTTGTGATTTTTATCTCGACCGCAATGCATATCTCAAAAAGCAAGTTTTCATGATTAGATCAGTTTCTCAGTTATAATAAGTAATTTGTGTGAAGCTTTATATTTTAGAAGATATAAGCAACTTGATGTGGTCTTCGTGAAGTTTGGTATATTTAGTATCATTTTCGAGGAAGCACGTTTTAGTAACTTTTAAGGTCACTCAGAATCATATACACATGGAAAAAAGTATTGCAACACCTTGATTTTTTAAAATTTGAAAAATGAGCCTCTTTTTTTGGATGAAATATAATAAAATATGTGTACAATATTATTGAAACATAGTTTATGATAACATTGGCATTGAAACGAACAAAAAATGTTTGAAAAAAAATAATTTATATAACCACAATTTTAATACCAAAATGGAGTGTTTTTTGTACCAAAAAATGCATTTTATAACTTTTACTGTAGTCGAACTTTACAATATCAGACATTTCAAAATTAATCCTTAGATGACTGTTCATATCATGGTTGATCGTTATACGCCAAAGAATTAGTACTTTGTGCGCAGCCTCCATTCAAACGGATAACCGCATCTAAACGTCTTCTGAATCCTGCCATAAATCGACTAATTTGTTGCTAAGGTAGCAGCAACCATTTCTGATGTGGGCATTGTTTATTTCATGATGTGTTTGAACTGGGGTGTCCTTTCGCGCACTTTCCGCCCAATAGTGTCCCAAATATGCTCGATATGGTTGAAATCCGGGCTACGATCGTGCCATGGAAGATAAACCGAATTCCATTTGAACATTGAATCTTCCTCCACGATGCTAATTTCCAACTTTGGCGAGCTCTGCACTACATTGGATACGGAAAACTGTGTGTCTGTTCGTTAGCAAAGGTCTCCGAAATGGTCTTATCGCACGTTCACCAGTAGCGATGAGTCGATCTCGAACAGTTCTTGTTAAAAAGCTCCTGTATGGCCACCACTCTCTTTTTAGGATTGTCCTGTATGGGTTTCCTTCTGACCAACCTTCATTATGCTTGATTTTCCTTAGCAAATGGTATAGGGGGTCTTCATTATCTTGAAATGTCTTTAACAGCGTTTATTGCCTGATTTATTCTCAAAACGACTTATAGTGAAATGGTGATGACCAACAATACGTGCAGTTTTTACATCGACATCCCTGCTTCCCTTGTGCTGATAATCTGCCATCTGGCTGCAGTTAAGAGTTGTCAAGGACCCATTATAAGGTGTCAATCACATAACTTTAAAAATTTGGTTATTTAAAGGGTTGTAAACAAAGAGGATAAAAACAACTGTTTTGCTGTTTACGGGTACAGTAGCTGCATGTGCAGATAAAAAAATATCGAGTCGATATTTATTGATTAAACTCAGGTGATACTTAAATAATGTTTAACTAGTTCTATTTTACCAAATTATATCCCAAAAAAATGAAAAGTGTTTTTTTAATTTCAATTTCAATTTGGTGTTGCAATACTTTTTTCCAACTGTATAGATACAGTATGTTATTAGGTGTTTATATGCTTGACCGTGCATGGTGTATTTCTAAATTAGTCCAGTAATCTCTAGGAGAAAGGCTTTCGGAACCAGGTTTGGACAATGATTGACTTAAGATTAATAGATGGTTACTAAGGGGATCTTCGGTTTGGTCGAAAAAGAAGTACACCAAATACCTGCCAAGTTATCTTACACATATCTGGGGTTGTCTAAATGTCTGTGTTGTTAATGTATTCTCGGTGAGTTTGTCGGGTACTAGTATATGCATTTGTTATATCCTTGTCAGACCGTTATTGTCTTACATTTGTTGATATTGGACATCTTCTGCACATGTGTTCTTCGATGAACATATCTATAGCGTTGTCAACATTTAGCAAACATTCTACTTGTGCAGCTATAGAGTGTCTTGAACTTGTATTGAGGTTCGGAATTTTTCTCCCGTTTGGGGATTTATTGTCGTGAATTCATACACAATTCAAGTTGATTATTTTAAAATCATTTCTCACTTGTCGAAATTATATTTGTCTATACTTTACTAATACAATTTGCACGTAATATATAAAACTGTCTCAACTTAAGACACACACTAAAACCTAATAGTTTTGAACATTAAACTACATACACAAATTGTCATATACGTACTATGGTCAATTATGAATTAAAAATCTTCGCGAAATTCAAAAGCAAATTATTATGTATAGAATAGAATGTCAAGTTTGAATATTATGAATGTACTAACGTATTCGAGGTCTACCTTTAATGTCCTTGGGTCATAGTATTTGTTGTATATCAGATTTAATATCCCTTGTTTACTCAGTACGCTTATTCAAAGTAAAAACATTTATATTTTGATCAACACATTAAATTAGCCGGTTTTAAACAAAATTCGTGGCTTTCAAGATGTTTATTCTGGAGTAAATCCATCAAAAAGTGTAGTAGTTGTTATATGAATATTATTCAAGACCGTAAGACAAATGGATTGATTGATTGTTGGTTGCTTAACATCCAGTGGCAAATATTTTTGTATTGCAACAGGCCACCTACGGACCCCACAAAGAGTTGTTGCAAGGGTTCTTAGCGTGCAAAGAGCGTGGCACTCTGTCTACACGAGGCATCGGTTTTAAATCCCCATTCTGACCGGACGTGGCTGCAAAGTTGATACATCCCGCACAGCCAAACGGACGCCCGACTTTGACAAGCGTTTTATTGCCGGTCGGAAGAATACCAAGTGACCATACTTCTATTTCCCAGTCACCTTTGGGTATAAGACAAATGAAAACTATACCAAAGGAGTGACTGAGGAATCATGAGAAATATGGTCAATTAGGTCTTCCGACAGGCAGTAAAACCCTTGCCAAAGTGGGGCTTCTGTTTTGCTGTGCGGGATGTGCATGTACGTAGCCCGTCAGAATGGTAACTTGAAATCTGATGCCTCGTGTAGAGAGAGGGTCATATTCTGCTCGTTAAGAACCCTTGCAACAAATCATTGAGGGGTCCGATAAGATGGCTTGCAAGGCAAAATTTCTGTCCTTATCTAATATACCCTTATTTCCGATGGCAGTCCAAATTTCCCCGACCCCATCCTGCACGACCTTAATTGCAACTATTTAACTTTTGTGTTTATTGTTACATGCATGTTATCTGTTCTCGTCTTGAACATTCACGAAACGTTGCCACTGGACGTTGAGCAACCATCATTCAAAGTAAAGCAGCATACGTAGCGGTCGTACATACGGAATTTTTATTTTCAGCATTTTCATATCAGTCCTTATTCTAGGCAAATTAATTAAACAATAATAAACATAGAAGGAGAAACTGAGTGTCACTTTTCAATATTTTTATTTATACACTTTATTTTTTACTTCGAATTAATGTACACAATTCTCTCAGGAAAACCTAGATGAGCAAGCTTAGATATGTACCCATATTCTGACTATTTTATTTATTGTGACTGTTTAGTTAATAACGCATCAGTGTAAATATAACGGAATTTGATGAGACTGTCATCAAAGTGAGAGGGTTAGCGCTATAAAACCAGGTTTAATCCACCATTTTCTACATTTGAAAATGCCTGTACCAAGTCAGAAATATGACAGTTCTTGTCCATTCGTTTTTGATGCGTTTTGTTATTTGATTTTTCCATGCGATTATGGACTTTCCGAATTGATTTTCCTCTAAGTTCAGTATTTTTGTGCTTTTACTTTTTAGAAGTGTACAAATTGGGATCAACTGTCAAATTATCTAATTATAGGTAATATAAGTTTAAAAGTTACTCAATTTATGACTTAACCTCAAGGTGATTGGTGATAGTTATCATCTTTTTATTACCACAAATAATTGTAAGATACATATAGATAGCAAGACATAGTTTCACTGACCTAAAATAGACTTAAATCGGGAGAGTGAGGGTTTGTTTCCAAACAAAAGCAGTACCCTGTGTCCCGTAAGAATGAGCTCAATAATTATCAATCAATACGATTTTTAGTTGCAACTGGACGTATCAAAATCAAAAATAATATGCTGTTATTTGCATAAAAAATTATACCTTTTTATTTTGCGAGTCCGAATTCAAATAAGGTAGAAACGCTCAAACCAAAATGGAAAGCCCAAGGATGTACTTCTGTGTATGTTCACTTGTGTTAATATGTTGATGTTTTGTAGTCTTTTTATGTTGTTATGCCAGTTACACTATTGTTTCATGTAAGAGCGAAGGTTGGTTCCTATATAAACGTTTAAACCGGCTGCATTTGTTTCCACCTTTCCTAAGCCAGGAACCTGGGGTCGTGTCAACGAAGCTGTCCTAGGACTAGGACATGTCTTAGGATGGTCTTAGGACACGTCTTAGTCCTAAGTCAGGTTAACGAAGGTGTCTTAAAATAAGATATGTCCTAAATTTGGTCCTAAAGTTAGGATATATAAATATGTGTCTTAGGATAGTCCTAAAAGTTACGATGTCCTAAAACGAAATAAAAACAACAAATATGGCATAAATTCATTAATAAAAATACTAATACAATAATAAACTAGTATAATGTTATAAAAAATAAACTAATTAAACAAAATTTTTCAATTTTTTTTAAAGATTCAATTGTGTTACATTATTTTCAATTTGTAGACAAATTTGTTATTTAAAATGCTTCCAGATATAAAAAATAAAAGCGTTCATAGTATTTAGTTCGAGTTTTGGGAATAATAAGCATATTACAAGACATTTGTGTGGGTGTGCTAGAACTTACATTGAGATATTGCGGACAAGTCATTTGGTGAAATGCTTTACTATTAACTAAAATTGCTTTTCTGTACACAACTCTATATGAAATGGACATCAAGAGAAAATCTCCAAAAAGTATGTATGACGATGTCATATATATATATGGTGGTGTTTAACGACCTTGACTGGCTATACAGCCCTCGCACGGTCGGCTCGGTGCCCGAAGACGATTGGTGAGCTTTGACGATGTCATATCATTACGCTCATACATTTATATGGAATAAATGGGGCTGTCCTTTTTGCTTAAAAAATACTATCATCATGAGTAACGGTGCCATGTTAATTTAAATGTGGGGGGGGGGGGGATTACTTCCTTTTACTTAATCCTTATTCAATACATGCAATGAAATCGAGTGGACCCAAAGACAAAACAATCTACATACTAACATTATATTCTAACACAAATCGAATATCTTATTTAACAAAGTTGTGTGACTATTTAGTTTTGTTGCCGTATGCAATTCATTTATATTTTTTTGTCGTGTACAATAACGTTCTACAAGTATTACGTTAAAACTTTTATTTTGTATAAATTGTTTTCCATAAAAGAGTCCCCCTTTCTGCCTCTACAAATATAGTGAAATAGAATAAAAATATATGTCATTGAATTCCCTACATATTTTTTTCAATTAAATAAATGTGTTAGGATGGTCTTAGGACCATCGTAGTTAGGACTATCCTAAGATAGCTTTGTTTTACATCCTAAGACATGTCTCAGACACGTCCTAAGACCATCCTAAATAATGTCCGAAGACATATCTTAGGACATATCCTAGGATACTTTCATTGACACGGCCCCTGATGGTCAGTGGTTGTTGTTTGCTTATGTGGTTCATAAGTGTTTATCGTTTCTCGTTTTTTTTTTAATTTTTTTTATTGAGTTTAGACAATTGGTTTTCCCGTTTGAATGGTTTTACACTAGTCAATTTTGGTACCCTTTATAGCTTGCTGTTCGGTGTGGTCCAAGGATCCATGTTGAAGCAAGTACGTTGACCTATACTGAATTGTTTACTTTTAACTTGGAAGGAGAGTTGTATTATTGTCACTCATACCACATCTTCTTATATCTAGTGAGTACACGAAAAAACTCAGTTACCAAAAGGATTTAAAGAGAATAGCCGAATCTACATAAGGACACAACTTAGTCTCAGTGAGGTGAAAAGTTTGTTTCTTGATAATTTCTAAATTTATCAATGGAGGTATATAGATATGTTGTAAATCATGCCAGAACCGTACACTATCAATGGGTAATCCTTTCAAATATTTCTTTCTTTTGTTTTGCTTCTAAGATTATCATCAGTTGTATTTCAACACATACACATATGTCATTTTATTAATACACTAAAATCCATAAATAGATTTAAATATTTTATAAAAATCATCGATTTTATGAATGAATACTGGTTATATATATTTTGTATGGAGGATATCTTTTCGATCAAAGCCTTGAAGTATTAAATATAAATGATTTATTAATTGAGAGCTGGTCAAGCGAAAATTTTCTACGTGTGGTCTAAACTATGATATATAGCCAAAAACTTAAATAATTGTTCTACGATGTAAATGTTTTGAAAATCGGTGAACAATAGATATCATTTGACACAACTCAATATATATATTTTTTTCTTCACAGATTTCGTATCTTTACAAAAAAAAATGAATTAAACATGGCAACTTTTTTCTTCCTCCGTTAAGTTTAAGTTTTTATAAAGCACAAATGGACATACAGAAAATATATCAGAATTTGTTTTATCTACATGTATATACAAAAATGTCTTTCTTTTTGTACATGCAGTCATTGCCTTAGATTTCTGTTTTTGTTCTTATTATTTTGTCTGGTATAGAAGCCGTATAGTTTCCCTTCAGTGCTGTATCCTTACATTTGCATTTAATAATTGTGTGAATTATGGTTTAATTGGTGACATAGCAAAGATCCGTGTCTTGATGGTGTTGAGAGTCAATTGTGTGGTTTCAGTGATTAAAAAGTCGTACTGGAAACTCAGTATTTTTTACTTTTTCTATCCCCTCTTTTTGTTTGTTTATTAATAACTTGATACTGAATTCGTCAAGTTATATAGACTGACACTTCCTAGTTATTAGAATGTTCGGACCGTGATGAAACTATAATGTTGCTATTTAAAGAAATAATGCAATTTCGGGAAAAACTGTAAATAAACAATAATTTTTAAATTTTTAAAAAATGGGTGTTTATTTTTACGATTTCTGTACCGTCTCAATTTTTCACAATCATAAAACATCGCAAAATGTTTGAATTTTTACAGGTCTTTAAAAGACACTGACGAGACTGGTCAGGGGCGGATCCTGTGGATGGGTGGTTCTGAGAGTTGGAACTCCCATTTTTTTTACTATCTATTCTTTGAATTTAGACATATAAAAAAGGGGAGTCCCTTAATTCTAGGTTTTCTCAGGAACTCGATCTTCCTACGCCTATTAAAACTGACCGCCATGAAATAACACAATAGTGTTGATATACGCGTTAAACACCAATAATAAAAATCAATCATACATATTAGAAAAGAGGAAGAAAATAGCAAAAGGACGGTTAAAATTTGTTAACACGCAATAAACTAAACATTGAGCAACATGAACCCCCACATAAAACATGGTGTGGGAAGGGGCATTGTTCTCAGGTACCGATACTTGAGAAGGTACTTCAACTACTAGTATACTGATCGGATGGATGAATTTTCCGCACTATTAGTAAACCCACACAAATACCTACATATTCACTGATTTTGGTATGTGTAAGTCAATATATTTTATACAATAACAACTTTAAATATTCGACACAACTTTTCGTGGAAATTGTAGACTAGCAGATTTATAACGCTTTTAAATACAGCGGTCATGTAAGCCACCTTCATGACCTTGTGACTGATATTTGTCTTTTTTTTGATTAATAGATGGTAATACGCATTTGATCTGTACCAAGTGTAGTAAAGGATATGCATTAATGATACACCAACCGTGTATATGGTCTACAACTGTTCTGTAAATTCAGCGGCGTATCCAAAAATGTTCATAATGCCCATTCACTGCATGCCCAAGAGGGAGTCTGCTCCAGTCCTGCTTCAGTGGTTCCATAAATAATCAACTTAATTTTTCCCACAAAATGGGAACTCGGCCCCTATGCTACCCCTAAGTCAGCATCTGAAGTAAAGTTGTCGATACATGCAAATGCCAATTGTCCTTGGTTCGTGCACTGATGTGTTTTGTGTGGCTCTAAATCGCTTGTTAGTTAAGAAAGGTAAGCATTGCATTAACTCCGACTCATAGGTCCCATTTGAAATTGATATTAAACACATACACCGCTGACTGAGTTCGGTCTGAACTACAATTCCAACTGGAATCGGGTCAGCAAAACATTAAAACTTACGCAAAGAGTTTTAAATGTCGCAAACCTCAAACACCTCAAATGGTAGCTCTGAGCATATGCTTGTGTACATGCACGACTTTTGTGTCCTTTCGATGTCAGTTATGAGTCACGGAGTACAACCCTTGCTGTCACCCCCCAAACTGGAGATCTAAGAAATATCTGTTTAACTTTGACCTACTTTCCAATGATGTCAAAAAATTTAGCATAGATGTTTGGTTTAATATATCTATGTTCTAAGTAACCGAACGTAAATAAATTACCCGTTACTGTTGGTGGCAAGTATTTCGTCAATGATGTTAACATGCTATTAATTTTCTTTGGAGCATACTGTTTCTTTGGAGCATAAATCCAAAGCACGTCAAAATGTTATTATCTATGCATCGATCTCTATTATTAAGACAAGACATAAACGTCTTGATATGATAAATAATTGATACACATTGTTATTATTGTAATACATTTTTAGTTTGAATAAAAAATGAAATTTAATATAATTAAATAGACATGTACAACGATATTTTTTTCACAAATCATTTTATGTTAGTGACAAACAGAATAATATGATGATTGCTTCTTTCAAAACTTAACACTTTTTGGATGGAGAAGTTGTTTTTCGGGAAAATACTGTTTTCGTTCTACGTGAAGACTTGCGGTAAGCCATCTTTGCGTGAAAGATCTTATTACAATTTTATCTGTAATTTGTCATATAAACGTTATAAAATATTAAGATTCTATTAACTGTGTTGAACAGCTGTGATATATATATTATGTTGAACGACCGAGTTTTCTGACATAAATGAAAGTTAAAATAGTCCATTAGTTTCCTTTTTAGTCCTCTTCGAAAGCAGGGCTCCTAGAATTTTGAAATAAAGTCATAATCAAACAAAGCCACGGGTTATATAAAGTGGAATACTTCTGGAATTCTTTATTTACAACCTTCCTAAAACCGTTACAACCAGTAAAAGTGGTTTCTACATGGAACATTTTCGTCGTGTTTATGTTCCCCAAAAAAAATTACATGTACAACAATGTACAATATACCACGAATTTAATAGGTCTATCGTTGAAATAATGCAACCGTTGAAGTTGAATACAAGTCCGTCTAGATCAACAAAGTTTTTTGGGGGGAGATGGGTGGAGGGGGTGTTTGAATACCTCAAAGTGTTCATTATCCCCATTTCGTCCGTATCAATAGCTATCTAGAGAAATAGCAATTAGTTACTAACCCGCCTTTTTTTCGATTTTTAACAGTTGTTATTCGGATTTTGTTTACTCCTTTTAATTTTATACTAAACCAAATATATCAAATACGAATTTCTTTAATGTTTTTAATTCATAATTACTATAGTAATATTATAAACATAAAAATCTATTAGAGATATATTATCCCCACTATTGTAGGAGTACTCGAAGCATTTCCTCTGAAGCAGCAAAATAAGGGAGAAAGGCAGAATTCTTGAACAGAATTAACTTTTATTGCCAGTTGGCATATTTAAGAAAGAATAAGTCAACCAGCTCAACCAGCAATTTTTTTTATAATTTAAAAACTTTACAAATCCATCTGTGTCAAATTTGCTTAAAGTCACATGTAAACTGTATTGATAAAGTCAAGGAACATATTAATTATAATCTGAAACCTAAAACAAATTCTGAATTCCGGTAATATGGGACATAATATTGAATGATTCATTGCTACTTTTGAGGACAAACTCTACATCTTACAGAATTATTTTGCAAAAAAAAATACACTCATACTGGTGCTATGGACTGTCTTACACTTGTAGTGAGATGAGAGGTTTTTTTTTCTCGTTGTTGAAGACCTCACTGTTACCTTTAGATGAAGAACAGCAATGGAAATTGTTTTCTTTGCTTTTTGTATATGTGCATGTAGTGACTTTATGTCATTAGTGGATATTGAAATCATTCAGATTCAGTATACAGAATAAAAATCGAAGATGTGGTATGAGTGCCTATGAGACAACTCTCATGTCCAAGTCACAATTTGTGAAAGTAAACCATTATCATGATTATACATGTAGGTCAAAGTACACCATAACAAGCTATTAAGGGCCCCAAAAAATATAAGACTTAGAAAGAGATGACAAGACATTAACAGTCTACATACCACTATACATATATAACTAACAATTGAGCAACACCAAACAACATCAAAAGCATGTGCTCTGGAAGGGTCAGAAGTTCCTACTCCACTAATGAATAATGTTACTTATGTTGACATACATTGATGCTATGCATCAAATAACTGCAGAATGGTAGAGTGCACACGCTGAAATGTCTCGCCTTCTTTAGTAAGGCATCAACCATTTGATTTTCTGGGGGGGGGGGGGGGGGCTATGGTTTTTTTTGGAAAAAAAAGTTTGTTTCCAGTTTTTGGAGAAAAAAATAATTTGCTTTTGAATCTGAGAAAAAAAAATTGTTTGTTTCACCCTCAGCTGCCACTATATGTAATGCTAAAATTGAAAGAAAAAAATTGTTTTCGACTTGTCACGAAAAAAATAGATTGTTTTTCGCCGCAGGCGAAAAAAAAAGTTTGTACAGAAAAAAAACCCATAGCCCCCCCAGAAAATCAAATGGTTGCTGCCTAATCATTGATATTATGTTGATGGTCCTAAATATAAAGCTTTATTACAACTGTCAGACTGTCACATAAACTTACCATTAATCAAGATAAACTGTTATCACAGAGATATGTCTCGCCTTTTTGTAATTTTGATTATGCAAATGTTGAAATTAAAATAAACAATACTTTAACATCTTCCACAAGTTATGAAAATATTCAAAGTCAATGAAACATGACTGAGTTACATGGCTAAACAATCTCCATGTAAATGAGATGTGCCAATGCTTATACAACTGCATACGAAATACCACCATGACCCTTGACTTATTATAAGTCGTTCCCAAATCTAAATACAAACATTAACTAGTAAACTATAGAAAAGTTTCAAAGTCAATAAGAGGGGTGTGGCTATATAATCTCAAAGGAAACGATGCTTGCAAATGCAAATAAATCTGCTTATTAAATATCATTGACTTAACATTAGCAGTTCATCTTAAAATGATCTAATCACAAACTAATACATTCATGTAAACTAAGACAAGTTTCAAATTCTTTAGACTGTGACTGAGGGGTGAGGCCAAGTATTCTCCATGGAAATAAGATGTGCAAATGCTTATACAACTGAATACCAATTAACAGTGGCCTACCACTAATGTTTCCCTTGAATTGACCTAATCACAAACTAATGCATGATAACTCAAAGAAAATTTCAAAGTCAATAGACCATGACTAAGGAGGCTGAGCCAAATTATCTCCATGGAAATGAGGTATGCAGATGCTTACACAACTACATACCAAATATCACTGACCTACCACTTGTGGTTCCACATAAAATGACCTAATCACAAACTAAGACATGTAAAATAAGCAAAAGTTTCAAAGTCAATAGACCATGACTAAGGGGGCGGAGCTAAATTATCTCCATGGAAATGGGATGTGCCGGTGCTTACACAACTGCATACCAAATATCATTGACCTACTACTTGTGGTTTCCCATAAACTAACCTAATCACAAACTAATACATGTAATTAAGCAAATGTTTTGAAGTCAATAGACCATGACTGAGGGGGCAGGGCCAAATAATATCCATGGAAATGAGATGTGCCAATGCTTATACAACTGCATACCAAATATGATTGACATACCACTTGTGGTTCACCATAAACTAGACCTAATCACAAACTAATACATTGTTGACGCCGCTGTTACCGACGCCGGAAACAGCATACCTATGTCTCGCTTTTTGACTCCGTCAAGGCGAGACAAAAACTAAACATTAACCAATGAACCATGGAAATGATATAGTTTAAGAACAAGAGTGCACAGGCTGAAATGTCTCGCCTTCTTTACTAATCATTGATATTATGTAGATAGTCCTCAATATAAAGCTTCATTACAACTGTTACATAAACTTAACATTAACCAAGAAAACTAAACATTGACCAATGAACCGTGAAAATGAGGTCAAGGTCAAATAAAACCTATCAGACTGATACGAACAACATAAACTATTCCATACACCAAATATATATGACCTATTGTATATACATTGTAGTATAAGAAAAAAAGACCAAAACTCGCAAACTTAACTTTGACCAATGAACCATGAAAATGAGGTCAAGGTCAGATGACACCTGACAGCTAGACATGTACACCTTACAATCGTTCCATACACCAAATGTAGTAGACCTATTGCATACATTACAAGAAAAACAGACCAAAACACAACCAGATGCTCCGCAGGGCGCAGCTTTATACGACCGCAGAGGTTGAACCCTGAACGGTTGGGGCAAGTATAGACACAACATTCAAGCTGGATTCAGCTCTAAATTTTGATTGTGATTAAATAGTTGACACAGCATAGGTTTCGGACACAAAATGAATGTGGTCTCATGAACTTAAAATATTTTGTTTGCCTTTGAGCAATTCACTATGCTGTTGAATATTGATCCTCTCAAAAAAATGTTTTGAAGAAATTTTCTTTTTTTTTATGAAATCTAAAATGAGAAAAATTTAACCCCCCCTCCATTTTTTTTTCACATCCCCCTTTCCCTTTTTCCAAAACTGATCTCAATTCAAATTTCTAATGGAGTTTGCAACAATAACTACTCATTTAAATACATCATAAAATATCAAAATGTAACAAAAGGTGCTTGTTATCACTGAATGGTAAAGATTGTTTTAATTTATCAGTTGGTAGTAAAAGTGAATATACATTGTTTATTGTATAAAACAATGATTTAAGTTGATTCAACTACTATTCTGGACAAAGAAAGATAACTCCAATCAATTGAAAATTTCTTGCTATTGCACAATATTGTGCAATTAGATATTTCTTACTATTGTACAATACTGTGCAATTGAAAATATTTGCTATTGCACAATACTGTGCAATTGAAGATTTCTTGCTATTGCACAATACTGTGCAATTGAAAATTTTCTTGCTATTGCACAATACTGTGCAATTGAAGATTTCTTGCTATTGCTGAATACTGTGCAATTGAAAATTTCTTGCTATTGCACAATACTTAATATAATAATTTTGGATCCTGATTTGAACCAACTTGAAAACTGGGCCCATAATCAAAAATCTAAGTACATGTTTAGATTCAGCATATCAAAAAAGCCCAAGAATTCAATTTTTGTTAAAATCAAACTTAGTTTAATTTTGGACCCTTTGGACTTTAATGTAGACCAATTTGTAAACGGGACTAAAAAATAAGAATCTACATACACAGTTAGATTTGGCATATCAAAGAACCCCAATTATTCAATTTTTGATGAAATCAAACAAAGTTTAATTTTGGACCCCGATTTGGACCAACTTGAAAACTGGGCCAATAATCAAAAATCTAAGTACATTTTTAGATTCAGCATATCAAAGAACCCCAAGGATTTAATTTTTGTTAAAATCAAACTAAGTTTAATTTTGGACACTTTGGACCTTAATGTAGACCAATTTGAAAACGGGACCAAAAATTAGGAATCTACATACACAGTTAGATTCGGCATATCAAAGAACCCCAATTATTCAATTTTTGATGAAATCAAACAAAGTTCAATTTTGGACCCTTTGGGCCCCTTATTCCTAAACTGTTGGGACCAAAACTCCCAAAATCAAACCCAACCTTCCTTTAGTGATCATAAACCTTGTGTTTAAATTTCATAGATTTCTATTTACTTATACTAAAGTTATGGTGCGAAAACCAAGAATAATGCTTACTTGGGCCCCTTTTTGGCCCTTAATTCTTAAACTGTTCAGACCTCAACTCCCAAAATCAATCCCAACTATCCTTTTGTGGTCATAAACCTTGTGTTTAAATTTCATTGATTTCTATTTACTTATACTAAAGTTATTGTGCAAAAACCAAGAATAATGCTTATTTGGGCCCTTTTTTGGCCCCTAATTCCTAAACTGTTTGAACTAAAACTGCCAAAATCAATCCCAACCTTCCTTTTGTGGTCATAAACCTTGTGTCAAAATTTCATAGATTTCTATTCACTTAAACTAAAGTTATAGTGCGAAAACCAAGAAAATGCTTATTTGGGCCCTTTTTGGCCCCTAATTCCGAAAATGTTGGGACCAAAACTCCCAAAATCAATCCCAACCTTCCTTTTGTGGTCATAAATGTGTTAAAATTTCATTGATTTCTATTCACTTTTACTAAAGTTAAGAGTGCGAAAACTAAAAGTATTCGGACGACGACGACGAAGCAAGACGACGACGACGACGCCAACGTGATAGCAATATACGACCAAAAAATTAAAATTTTTGCGGTCGTATAAAAACTTTACTATAACATCTGAACCATGAAAATGAGGTAGAGGTCAGATGACACCTACCAGTTGTACATGTACACTTTACAGTCCTTCCATACACCAAATATACTAAACTAGTTGCTTAAAGTATCTGAGATATGTCCTTGACCACCAAGACTTAACCTTGTTCACTGATCCATGAAATGAGGTCGAGGTCAACTGAAAATTGTCCGACGGGCATGAGGACCTTGCAAGGTACGCACATACCAAATATAGTTATCCTATTACTTATAATAAGAGAGAAATTAACATTTCAAAAAATTAAAATTTCAAGTAGTCACTGAACCGTGAAAATGAGGTCAACGACATTGGACATGTGACTGACGTAAACTTCATAGCATGAGGCATCCATATACAAAGTATGAAGCATCCAGGTCTTCCACCTTCTAAAATATACAGCTTTTAAGAAGTTAGCTAAGGCCACTGCCGTCGGAGCACTATCCCTAAGTCGAGCTTTCTGCGACAAAAGTTACAGGCTCAACAAAAAACAAATGAAATTTTTTTAATTTTAATTAGAATAAACCTCTAAAGATTCATCACAATACATTGAGCAGATAAAATCTGCTAACATGTCAATGAGTTTAATACATACTTATTTTTGACCAACACATGTTAGTCTCCGTTAGAGTAATGACCTGTTGGTAAAAGATGTTGCAAAATAATACATACAAATATCACAGATAAATAGTAGTCATTGAACTGTACAACGAAGTTAACTTATACAATTTGTTCAAACAACCTTTGTTCATCCATAGCTCTCGACTTGGACTCTTTGTATAGTCAATGATTTCATTGATTTAACATCCAGAATCTGGATTTTCATCATATATAACAAACAACAAAAAACAAACAGGCATTAATCAATATAAATACTTGTAAGATAGGTATATTATATAAATTCAATGCAAAAATATTCATAACAAGTAATCTCTAGTTTTAAAGCTTTATATTCAATTCAATTCAAAGTTTTATTGCCATATATACAGTTTGTGACATATAACAACAACAAAAACAAATAAAGACAATAACTAAGTAACTCAATATATATATATGCAAATTCAGGTAAATATTAAAGGGTCCCCTGTCCTCAGTTCCATTGACTTTTTTATAAAGGATCCTAGTTTATTCACTTGTGTTGGTGTTGATGGGTTAAGTATATATATAACTTTGTCATTGTCAGTGAGATTAGCAAATGAATTACTTTCTCTGTTAATGCAATTAAAATATGTTAATCTAATATTTGAATTATGAGAACAATTTATTAAGAATGTTTCTCATCATCTAGTACTTTGCATTTTTTGCAAAGTCTCTCTTCGCGAGGAATTTTAAAATGCCTTCCTTTTTCAATTAATAATGAATGGTCACTGATTCTAAGTTTTGTAATTAATTTTCTAAATTTAAAGTTTGGGTTAGAGAGGTAAGGTTTGATCAATAGATTTGGCTCAAGTCCTTTATAAAAATTTAAATTACTTTTATCATCTATAGATTTCAACTTATCCATCAACAGGTTGTTGTAATATGAGTTTATTTGGGGTTTAATATAGCTTTTAATATTTTTTAATTGTTTTAAATTATTACAGGTTTTTAGTCTATCTATATCAATGTTAGATTCAGAAAGAATATCTTTTGCAAAAGTGAACCATGAATAGGAGCCACTAGAATCCAAAGTTTTAGTTAATTGAAAAGATTCATGTAATAAGGGATTCAAATTTGAGGTGAAAAGCCTTGCTAAATACATAATAGTTTGGGTTTTTATATGACATTCAATAGGCAGTCTTCCCAATTCGTTCCTTGTACCAAAATTAGAGGCACTCTTGTTAGTGCCAAGGGTAAACTTGCAATAACTAAGATGCAAGTTTTCTATTGGAGTCTTGTCAATAAAATTAAATGGGTCCACAATTTTTCCAGAAACCAAAGCTCTTTTTTTAGCTTTGAAATATGTTATATATGAGTCCAAATATGTTATCTCAGAATTATAAGTTAATATAGGTCTCACTAAGGTGTCAAATAAGTTATTTGACACTCAACTTATTTGACACTCTGATAGGAAGGCTGCCAAGAGAATTAGTATATGTTTTAATAGAAAACAAAACCTTTTTTGCCTTTTTTATTAATTCAGCTGTACTATGACTGAGATTACCATTTGATTTAATCAGCAGACCCAAGTAAGGATATTCCATAACATTCTCTATTTTTTTGTTTTTATATACAAGTATAGATGTTTCAGGCTTTTGTTTTTGTTTCGTTGTTGAAAAGACCATACTTTTTGTTTTATTTATGTTTAGAGAAAGCTGCCAGTTTTCACAAAACATGGAAACTTTATTTAGACTATTTTGGAGACCCTCCTTAGATTCTGAAAGCAGTAAAAGCAGATCATCAGCAAACAGGAGGGAGCCTAGTTTATAGGTACTCATCAATTACTTGCCAATACAAATGCATGCAGAAATCTGCCATTGACTTTTCTTGCAATTTTGACATATCATTCTTGATGCAGTTCACAATCAATTTTAAAAATGAATATAATAGGGTCCTATATGCATTTTTATTTTGTTAAAAGCAAAAAACCTCATACTTAATGCAATAGATAGCTTTTTTGTTTTGGCCTAAAATAATGAAGCAGTGTATTTATAATAGAACCTCATCATGTAAGCATTCTCATAACCATATATGAAAGTTTCATGTCCCAACCTAGGTTCTGGATTTGATCAATTATCTGCCTATGCTGTTGTATTGTATGCCCTTGATGCAACATTTATGGCAATCTTATCATTTTGAAGTTTGACTTCTAATATGAAATGGAAACTTTAAAGGTGTGAGTTAACATAAACAGTACCAATTTTACAACATCAGATGGACATTTCAACAATGAATGTCTCTTCCGTAATGTGAGGCAGAAAAAAATTTAAAAATCACAACCTTATACAAATTTTAAAGAGCTTATGAACAAAAATGAACAAAAAGTAAAATTTCATCTTAACAAATAGGAACTACAGCTCTGCATGATGAAGATATTATTTAATGCAAATGAATTAACAGATTTATATCAGCAAACTTCAAAAAGATTGGGATAAAGATATACATGATCTGACATTTTCTTTAAGAACTTATTACAAAACAATTAAGAGTTTGGTACATTTGTTACTGAAGTGTAATTCATCTTCCACTTCAGATTTACATAAAGGTAACAATTGGTTTTCAATTATTTTATTTTCTAAAACATATGTGAGAAATTCCTGTCTACCATTATATACTAGTTAGTCTAGCAAGTCTATCTTGAAGTATGGTCTCACTAACTGTCCACAACTTCTCAGCTAATTGTTCATCCATCGATTCTTTTGATGGCTGACAGGGACAGCAATTATTAAAGTACATTCCACCTATCTCCTCTACGTCTGGATGAGTAGCACAGTAAACTGAAGTAGCTGCTCCTTGTTGCTGAAATATAAATTTGTTGATGTTAAATCACTTTTCATTTCAAAGATAAATAATTGAAATATGCTACCTCTCATGGCTGCATTTTGTTTGCACCTGTCCTAAGTCAGGAACCTGATGTTCAGTTTGTTGATGTAGTACATAAGTGATTTTCGTTTTCTTAGATGGATTAGACTGTTGGTTTCCCTGTATGAATGTTTCAGGGCTCCGTGTTAAAAAAATACTTTGACCTATAATGATATGTTTTTACAAATTGTAACTTTGATGGAGAATTGTCTCATTGGCACTAATACCACATCTGCTTTTATTCAGCCCTCATGGAAATGTTTACCTGAACATTTTCAATGCATAATCTGGAATTTTGCAGTTTTTACTGGTTTTAAGAATTATTTAATCATGTGAACATAAATGGACCAAGGTATCTATTCTGGATAAATTATACAGAACTATATGTTACAGAAGCATATGTGTATATAAATATTTAAATATTTGCACATATGTTCATAAATAATATAATTAGAATGTCATGTCATATCATAAGTTGGTTAAATTTCATCTTATCTAGTATCATTTCACTTGAATTTTTATTTGTTGGTTTTTTTTCTTGAATGAAATACCAATATTTTAGTTTAAATTTCCTTTAGTTTAAACATATTTATTTATAGTGGATTGGGAAAAAAGTTTTGCAACTTATATTAATCCCTTTCCACTTTGCCGGTGTGAGTGCTGTCTTGTAGCGGCATTAGCCTGCCCTTTTTCGAAATCTACAAGGGTGCCGGGACAGCCATTTATCGTCCCCTTCCGACGGACTATCATCGTTTCCTCAATACCATACTCGCAGATGGTGTCAAGGGAGAGCTGGTAATTCAGTCCCTGAAATTTTCATCCCACCAGGGACCTTTGTGTTGGTAGTCCGATGCACTAAATTTCCTTTTATGAACTAATTAACACTGATTGTTTTTTATTTGCACCTTATCTAATTCAACTGGTCAAAATTTAAAAAAAAAGCAACAGGAGTTGGTTGAGTACACCAAAAAACAGCATCACTGTTGATTTTAATTTCTTTTAATGATGAGGTGTAGATTGCAGATCTTTGGTAACTTGATTGTATCTGTTTTTTGGGTCTTTTAATAATATCTTCAATTACATTAATGGCATCTATTCCAGTGGGCAAACTGCACATTGCGACAATAAAGTGATCCTCAGAACCCAAAATATTTGATAATCCAAATTTTATTAAAGAAAATTAAAAACTGATAAACCAAAAATCTGGGAAATAATTCTGAGTGAATGACATATCTCTGGTAATGTATGACAGAATTTTGATCTCAAAATGTCTTCATTGTTGTGTTTTCATTCTTATGGTTTTCAGTCTTATTGAAAATCACAAATACTTGCATCTCCTTGCATTATTCATATCTAAAAAGAACTTAGTTACAACTGAACCAAATGAAGCTACTATTTCATCTTATTAATGCTATTTACAGGTATTTTAAAATCTTCAGACCATCAGATAAAACATATTGTAATACCCTTTGAAGGAATGATAAAAACAACATATTTACAAGTTTGAAACATTTTGAAAAATTTTAAGTGCAGAAATTATTAGTCAAAAGATCCAATTTATATTTTGAAAAAGGAGAAGAGACATGTTGCAGTTTAAATTTTTTCTCATTTAAGGTATCATTCAGTGCAGTAAGTCTTTCTATATGTCACTGCTGGTATATGCAACAGTTTTATTTTATCAGTGAAATCAAGTGAAAACTTTATTTGTTCAAATTTGGTTTCAGTAACATCTGCTTCTACTGTAGAAAATAAGATTAAAACAATAATTAATTTACAATTTGTTCAACAATTAGTATCTTATACATGAATAAACATAGGCTTACATGAAGGAAAGGGAAGCACCTCATCACATATGAAAATTTATCACAAAAAAAGATCACAGAAAAATGCACAAAATAGCGTAAAAAAGGTGCATTGTACCTTACTTTTTATCAGTTCATAAGATAAACATTGAAATAAACATACAGCCAATCTGTATATAATGGTCAACCATATAACCAGAAAAAGCTAACCTAACAGGAGAGGTTACCTTAGATTTTCGATTCAAAATGCATTGCCCGCCATTGGTGGTTCAACAGCATGAAAAGAAGGTGACCTTTATAACAGGTTTAACTGTAAAACATTTGTACAGTACATGTAATACCATTCATGTGTCTTGGTTTTGCATGTGTCTTAGAGAATATATTAAGTTTACCTTTGATTTTGTAAATGGTCTCACTATGAAGAATACAACTCGATATAGCCACCAGTTCCTCTGTAAATTAGTACTAATACAACTTCCTGGATGTAAGCTATTACTGGTTACTTTTTTGCCGGCCAGAAGTTTGTTTAGATGTAGAGAGAATAAATTATTGCACAATTTTGATATATTATAAGCATTCATGTCACTATATTTGTCTTTTGGTAATGATAAGGAATCTTCGGTTACGTCCTCAATCATGTGGATTTTTGGAAATCTACAAGTAAAGTAAAACATTTCATAAATAAAGGTGAGAAAAGAATAATGTGTCTGAATGCACCTACCCCTTTTAACTTTTCTAGTTGAGTTTTTTTTCAAGTTAAAAAGGGGTATAACTCTACAAAGGTATGACTCTCTCTTATAAACTTGAATTCTTTATGCAAGTTTTGATTCTTAGCATTATGAAGAAGTTTCACAAAATTTGCATGAGGCAAACTTAAGTTAGAGTGTGGAGAGACAAACATAAGGACAATCAATGACAACACTTAATAACCCCATTGACTACGGCGTGGAAATAACAATATATATGTGGTCCATTCAGACATTTTTTTGAGTTTTTCATTTTTTAGATGTTATTATCTTTGCACTTTACCTCATCTTGAAGTCTTAAAATAAAAAAAATATGTGATGCTTAATTTTCTTAGTCTGTACAATAAGTGTCCTCATTTAACAGTAGACTGTAACAAGGAACAAGGAAAATATAATAGTTATTATCATGATAATAATTCAAGGAGCAAAATAACACTTCAGATCAACTACAACCATTATCTTATTAATATAGAATTAGACCAATCATGTGTTAATTATACAGGATGTTTTTAAATTTCTCACTAATATCATTTAGCATCTATACAACTGATTTGTCCCTTTTTGTCGAGCCTTCGACTTTAGTCGAAAAAGCGAGACTAAGTGATCGATCCTACATTCCGTCATTGTCTGTGTCATTGTCGGCGCATCCCCAAATATTCTCTCTGTGGTTAAAGTTTTTGAAATTTTAATAACTTGCTTAAACCATACTGGATTTCTACCAAACTTGGACAGAAGCTTATTTATGATCATAAGATAGTATCCAGAAGTAAATTTTGTGAAAATAAAATTCCATTTTTTCCGTATTTTACTTATAAATGGACTTAGTTTTTCTGTGGGAAAACATTACATACACTCTGTGGTTAAAGTTTTTAAAATTTAAATAACTTTCTTAAACTATCCTGGATTTCTACCAAACTTGGACAGAAGCTTATTTATGATCATAAAATAGTATCCAGAAGTAAATTTTGTGAAAATAAAATTCCATTTTTTCCGTATTTTACTTATAAATGGACTTAGTTTTTCTGTGGGAAAGCATTACATACAATCTGTGGTTAAAGTTTTTAAAATTTTAATAGTTTTCTTAAACTATCCTTGGTTTGTACCAAACTTGGACAGAAGCTTGTTTATGATCATAAGATAGTATCCAGAAGTAAATTTTGTAAAATGACAAATCCATTTTTTCCATATTTTACTTTAAATGGACTTTTTTTCTGCCAGGAAACAACACATTCACTCTGTGGTTAAATTTTTAAAAATTTTGATAACTTTCTTGTACTATTTTTTATTTGTACCAAACTAAGACAGAAGCTTGTTTATGATCAAAAGCAGGTATCTAGAAGGAAATTTTGTTAATATTTTGTACCTGTGTATCTGTATTTTACTTATAAATGAACTTAGTTTTTCTTCCAGTTAACATTACATCCAGTCTGCAGTTAAAGTTTTTAAAACATTTATTAGATTCATAAACTATCCAGGATTTTTTACCAAACTTGGACAGAAGCTTCCTACAATCCAAACATGGTATCAAGCGGAATATTTTTATTGATTTTTTCCCTCATTTTTGTTGATCCTGCAATTTACAGCAAAAGTAGGTGAGACACTGGGTTCCGCGGAACCCTTACAAATTTTATGCAATTAATATTACCATTTCTATAATTCTTACTCTATTTATTCCTTTCCTTACCTGTTGATTATTTTTATGTTATCAACGTGTGGTTCGTTTCATCTCAGTTCTTTATTGGTCAAAATTCAATTACGACTTCAAATTTTCTTACTTTCGACAGAAATTCCTATTGTAATGTCACGAAAAAAGGCAACCATGTCTGATGACGTCACT
Source organism: Mytilus edulis (assembly GCA_019925275.1). Lineage (NCBI taxonomy): Eukaryota > Metazoa > Mollusca > Bivalvia > Mytilida > Mytilidae > Mytilus > Mytilus edulis. The sequence goes on from CM034352.1 coordinate 32,048,146, forward strand.
TACAAAGAACACATCTTTTTGCAGAGCGAAAAAAAAAAGGATTAAAATTGTCTGTAATTTGTATATAAATATTTAGAGAAACAGATTCCACCACCAAATCTCGTGCAATATGATATTTATCCACTCTCGTCAGTTTAATTTCAAATATTTAAAAAGCTCGGCGAGCCTTGCGTTTTAAATTTGAAAATTTAACTGCCTCGAGTGGATAAATATTGTATCATACTCGATGCAGTGTTAAAATCTATATTAATACAACTAGTTTTACCATTAACACAACAAATAAAAATGATAACTCTACCTATTGGACTCACCTATGTGATTCAGATGATACTACTACCACACGACTAGGAGCTGATGATACTAGTAGATCATACAACAATTTGGTCAGGTAAAAATGTGAGATGTGATTGACTTGGAATGTCATTTCAAGGTCATTCTCTGTTACTAAATAGGGTAAGCCAAACACTCCAGCATTCAAGATTAACATGTGCAGGGGCCTGAAAGAAAATTTATATTTATAGTATAGTTACAATATTTGTTACATGTCATCAGCCATCGATGTGAAAACCATTTTGCAACATAAACAATTAAAAAATCTGAAAGTCTGTATAAAACTTGTATTTCACTGCAACAAGGCTGGTAAAGCACTATAGTTATAAAAATTTGTAAGGGTTCCACGAAACCCAGTGTCTCACCTACTTTTGCTGTTAATCGCAGGCTCAACAAAAATGAGGGAAAAAAATAATAATATTATTCCTCTTGATACTATCGTTTGATTGAAAGAAGCTTCTGTCCAAGTTTGGTAAAAATCTTATAAATGTTTTAAAAACTTTAACTACAGACTGTATGTAATTTTAACTGGAAGAAAAACCAAGTTCATTTATAAGTAAAATACAGAAAGGGTGGATTTTTTTTTACAACATTTACTTCTGGATACTATCTTATGATCATAAACAAGCTTCTGTCCAAGTTTGGTAGAATTCCAGGATAGTTTAAGAAAGTTATTAAAATTTCAAAAACTTTAACCACAGAGTGAATATTTGTGGACGCTGACAACAATGGAATGTAGGATTGCTTTTTCTCGCCTTTTCAACAAAAGTCGAAGGCTTGACAGATACACTTTCTTCATGACCTTTTCTTTTTGAAATTTTAATTATGTATCCTTATAATATTAACAGGCCGGTATTTCTCAAAAAAGATCTTAAACTTCAGTCTAGATAGTGTTCCAACTTTATATTCATATAAGTCAGTTTCACTGTAAAATAAAATGATGAGAAATCTAAATTTGTCCTACCTACCAGATTTAACCAAGGATTTGCATTATAGTACATGTATTCCTATACAAATCATTGTTCCTTCCAACAACACTTAATAATTACAAATCCTGTTACATAGTTTAATTCAAACAATTGCCACTTCAAGAATGTTATCTGTGTATCTTAGGACTGCTTCATATAACAGGTATAAATAGATCTTACTGTTTTTTTCATGCAATAATATTTTTGGTCATGACAACAAAAATATCCCACTCCTGCAAGCATAAATCCTAAATGAACTAGAGAGGCATTCTAAGTGACCACAGATAACCCTGTCTGCAGCAACTATGAGATCATAATGTTGTTAAGTTGTCATAAAATTCCACTAAAATTGTCCAATCAATTTCAAAAAGGCATCTCAAATTACTGATTTGCTTATGAAATCAGGAAATTTTTAATTTTTCCTGCAAATAAGTACCACATCTTTGAAACAGTTAAAAGTGGAAATGACAAATACTAAAATCAACCTGGGTTTATTGGTCCAAAATGTTCCACTTAAATTTCAATTAATATCAAATAGTTTTATCATTCTAATCACCTCAAAACATTTTTTTTCTCTCACAATACTCAGGAACAGTAAATGAAGATCAAATTAATTTGTCTTTAGAGATTAAAACATTCCATCAAACTTTCATTTATTTTAAAAAATGTGTTTCTTTTTCATCTGGAAACCAAAAGGGTAAATAATGGACAGACATACATATCATTTAGAAAATGGCCAGTTCCGTTTGGATCGAGAAATGTATGGGGAGTTATTACTCCTACTGAGTGGACAGCCTTGTTTTATTTTGGTCTTGCTTGTATTGAAAACTAAACTCCTACAGAATGGACAGTCCTGTACTCATTCTGGCCTTGCTTGTATTGAAAACTAAACTCCTACAGAATGGACAGTCCTGTATTCATTTTGGCCTTGCTTGTATTGAAAACTTAAAGCCCTGTATTTGGCCTTCGTTATATTAAAGTCAAAACTCCTTCTGTATCAATTTTGGCCTTGCTTGTATTGAAAAACTAAACTCCTAAATAGTGGACAGCTCTGTATAAAGTTTGGACCTGCTAGTATGGAAATAACACCACTGAAAATTGTTTCTATGCTAGTCTACAAACACATTTTACATTAAACACAAATCATTATTTTGATGTACTAAAAATTATATGACAACCATTCATTTTTTACTGAAATTGTGAATTACATAATTTTATAATTGAATGTAATATTTCCAATTTATATACAAGTAACAACTAGTATTTCATTTAAAACTGACACAAGTTTTCTAAATAGGTTTGTTATATGAACTGTGAAAAACATCAGAATTATGTAATTCAAGGACAGCATAGGTTTACATTGGTTTACTTTAAATTGATTCAATTCTCCTTCAACACATAAAAATGACATATTATATCAGAAACAGATTCTCAGAATGGGAAGTATAGATATTATCACATAGAATTTGTTTTTCATACTTGATTTAAGAAAAGCCACAGATTGTCAAACAAAATTATAGTCACCAATTCATTTTGAAAATTTTACACAGTTGTATGAATAATTTCCCAGATGGCTTCTTCCGTGAATAAATTATATATTTTTTAGTCTAGACAAAAACAGAAAAGGGGGTTAATTGTCCACTCTGTCAAATGTAATAAACACTAAGATGACAAGCAGCTGTTGCAGAACTTTAAAAATTCAAGACTGTTCTCTAGTGCACTCATATGAAAGAATATTACATTGTTAAGGGGGAAAAGTTTCACATTGCATTGTCTTTTTACATTTTGAGATATACTGTAGATCATGGCTAGATATTTGAAAAACCATATATATAAAAAAGGGTAACCTACCTGGTAGTTTTTGAGAAAAATCGGCTAAAAATTTTGTAATTCTTATGTAATTTTCGGACAGCTTTTATATTTTCAAAATCCATTATATTTGGCAATAACAAATACAATTAGTTTGAACTAAAGCTCTGATTAATGTGCATTACGGATTTAATTTTCATATTACATGCTGAAAATGTTCAAATTTGCTAACTTCTTTTGAGCAGAGTAACAGGTTTCTTGCAATTTTGTAATATTTCATATCAGTTGACTTTCATAGTACATAAAAAAATATGCATAAAAGTAAATTTTATCATGAAGAGTCAAGAGAAAACTGAGAATTGTTCCTTCATATTTCATGGGAAATTTAGTATCAAAGGTCAGAAAAGTTTAACAATGTCTTCCATCAATTATAAAAGGCATCAGCTCTGACAAAAAACAAATATTTGCTTCCTGTTTCATTCAAAAATGACAAAACAATTATTGTTTTTTAACTCATTAGATTGGTGATTTGTGAATTGTTATAGTGTTCAGGTTTAAAGTCTTGTGATAATATTCTGTTAAAATGACATCTTAAAAAAAGTATTAAATTGTTTCTAGGAACAGGACATAATTAATACGTTTTAAAAGTCTCTTGTTGGGTATACTTTGATGTATACCTAGATCCTATCCTGAAAAGCTTAACCGATTAATTGACCTGAAGTTGAAGTTAATGACTCAAGGCCAAATCACACACCTATCATTTGTATATATTTATTTAGGACCAGACCTCATTCTAAAATTAAGAACTTAACCTGACCTCAGAAGCATGAAATCAAGTGCAAAGCTGAGTGACAATGACTGACACATTTCACCTCAATTAATATTTTGGTAATTCTAAGTGCATTTTGAATAAGGCTTTTAGATTATTGACAAATTGTTATCATGGCTGCCAGAAAAATATTTCCTATGTCTTCCATGACCATTGGGAAGACAACGATGAGTTTTGTAATTAAGAGCCTATATGTATAATGTTGACACATGCTTTTGCACAAATCTCAATAAGTATAATTAAGGAATAACAGTACTGTAGTTGAAGAGTTGCCACCGTCAAATCAAAATTGACGGTGGCAACTCTTCAACTACAGTACTGTTATTCCGGTTCTAATGCATTTCAAAAAGAAATAATACGATAAAACTTGGAAAAATGTCTAAATTTGACAAACAAACAAAAATTTGCGATACTTCATGAATGATTTTGGCACAAAGACGTCATGGGCAAACGTGACGTCATACAAATGAAAACTTACAAACTGGAGGTTATTACGTTACCTGTACGCTTCAAATTCGGATAAAATATCTTTAAAACAGCAAATTTTAGGTAGGTGTTGTTTTATTTTGGATTATATAGTAGTAATCGAACATTTGTTGATTCAATCATTTCAAAATGGTTGTCCCTCCTTAGTTACGCCTGGTCAACTGTGGATTTACATCCAAATTGCATTAGAATCATAGATGTACATGATGTAATACTGTTGATTCATTTTTCGTGGGATACCATTTTTCGTGGATTTTGTTGTTGAGGTGAACCACGAATTTAAATGTTCAACAAAGTAAAAATTCTCTTTTAGGCTTGTATGTAGACTTTTGTAAAACCTTGAAATTAAATATCCACCAAATACAATATTACCTCAATCCATGTCAATTGGTATCCATGCAAATAAATGAATCCACAGTACCCATAGATAAAGCTTGTAAAAAGTTACCTACTGTTCTGGGTATTATATCTATAGTATTATGCTTTTGAAAGACCTCAAACCAAATAGAAAAATTAACCCCTTTAAGAAACAACATTCACAAAGAATTTGGGCAGCAATCCCCTAATACTTGTCTAACCATGATGCTGAACAAGAAAAGGTCATGTCAATTGCAACTATTTTAGTAAAAAAAAAGTTTTTAAAAAAAAATCCAAGCAAAAGCAATTTTGAACCTCATTCAGAAAAGAACCAAGCTCAGGTTTGCCATAAATATATTAGTTCTTGGGATAGGATGTTATGTCCCACCTTTTGCAAACTCATTTACAAAAAAATAAACTTTAAAGATTAATGGGTCTGAAGACATATATGACCCCTCTAAATCTTTGCAATTTTCAAAGTTAAAAAGAACATTAAAAGGCTCAAATTTGAAATTTGTCTCAGAGATATGGTTATTAGCAATGTGTATGAGTTTCATAAAATTTAGAGGAAGAAAACTTAAATCAGAGTGCAGTAACGAAAAGGGGATGGAAGGAATGACAGTCAAGTGTAACACTTTTAATGTCCTCATTGCCTACGACAATGGTAGAAATGGTAGAAGTTCCCTTTTTCCCTTTCTTTAGTCAAGTTTTTCTAATGTTGAAAGGTCAAAAACATTCAGCACAACTATCAGTTTGCATAAGTTAGATGGTAAAAGTTGTAGTATTTTAACAAATAACATTAAAATCTTAAAGCCAATTTTAATTCTTCATGAACCTAATCCTTTGCAAAACTCTGATAATATTAAAGGGAGTGTGTTGGATAAGTACAATAAAACATTTTTGCCTTGAAACTGAACTGCAAAATCCTATAAAGAATTATTTTCATCAACTTATCCCTTAGAGATTTTGCAAAGGTTCTGCAGTAATTTTTAGAACTATCCAAATGTCTCCATTCTCATCAGATTTTCTTATACATTCCATACAAAACTGATGCACCATCAAAAAGGTATCCTTGCTGGATAGGAGAAGACAGGTAACTAACTATATCAATGTCAACATTGGGGTAAAAGAGCTGTGGGAAATAAATATCTATGTAAACAATCATACCAGTATGTAAGATTTTTATGTTTGAGTGTAAGCAGACACACAGATTACTTCCTTTGTTTCAGAATACCATAGTTTTTAGGTCATTATTACTTCAATTATAAACCCGAAAGTCCATACTTATAGCAATCTGACTACCATTGTTTATATTTGTAGTTATCTCCCTTGGTACAGGAAAAAAATAATTAAATGAATCTGTCAAAAAAAAACTTTCTGGACATTGTTAACACAACATTCTACTGGTAATTGCTAGTTATTATTGCTTTATTAAGAAGAATATCAAGATAATTGTTTTCTTCTCTTTGGTCGGGTTGTTGTGTCTTTGAAACATAAAAAAAATCCATGTTTCCATTCTCAAGTCTATCAGTTTGATTAAAGAATTTATGTTGTACTGGCCAACTACTGGGTGCTCATAAAAAAGTTTGGAGGGATTTTGGCTGCTCATCAGTAGCTGTGAGATAAGACCTATTTAACATACTCCTCCTTGAATATCCTTAGGAGTTTAATTTAGAAGAAATAGCAAAGACTAATGGACTCAAGAGTAAGTACAATATGATGTCTTCCTTCAACTTGTCTCTTCTGAACAAACATGTTAAAATCTAAATCTGTGTGTTGGTCCAGTACAATGCAGGATAACACATAATCTTCGCTAGCCAGTGGTCATCTTGGCATAAAGAAAACACAGACACAATCACACCAGCTCCTCTTCACCTTTGGCAGATTTAGTCAGCATTTGTGTATACAGCCTAGTGGTATCTAGCGACCAATAGAAGTCACGCCCACTTTGATTATATCATACTGTGGATTCATTATTATTTGTAAAATGTTTGATACCAATTTTCGTGGGTTTTAGGTGACCATGAAATTCAAATGATCAATGAAAAATAAATTTTGAATAGGCTTTGTATGAAGTGATTGGCAAAACCACAAAATCAATTATCCATTAAAACGCCTCAATCCTCGAAAATTGATACCAACGAAAATAAATTAATCCACAGTAATTGACCAATGACAGCACTTTTACTCTTTAGTTTAAAGATGTCCAGGGTTTACAAATTTTATAGAGCAGAAACCAAAGATATACATCTTCTTTTTTATATTGACATTCCAACATCTACACACGTAAGGAAAATACTCGAAAACTTCACAATTTATTTATTAAGAGCTTTAAAAGTGTCACTAAATAATGCCCTATGTTTAAGGTGTTAAGACATGGTGAACAAACTGCAATTGTTTATCTACATTCTACATGTGACCATCTTAAAGGCATTTTTGATTAGATGCAGCTATATAAAACAGCGTCCAATGAAAATTGTTTTTTTCATGAATCATGTATTCTCACTTGAAATGACATGGGCGAAGAAAGTAGGTTGGATCGTAAAACTAGGCTAGTTTCCATTATACGGTATGAATAAATAAGAAATTGACTGATTTGAGCTAATATTGCAAAATCAAAGTAAATAAGTTAAACTGCATTTTTCAATCTTAATTGACTAAATAAGTGTACAGCTGTTTTAAGTCATGAATTTCAATTCCCTTCAGTGTCATTTTTGAAACATTCATAAAACTATAGCTTATAGTCTTACCATGCTCTTCTTTTATACTCTTCAGCAAACTGTTTGACACTTCTCAACGATGCAAGATCTAAGTGTAGTATTTCTATGGTAGCTTTAGGTCTGTCCTTCATAATATTACTCCTACACTTCTCAGCTTTTTCAGTATTTCTACATGCCATTATAATTGTAGCACCATGAAATGCTAATGATCTTGCTGTTTCATACCCTAAAGATGGAAAGTGGAGAATTGTGAGAAATAGAATCATTGCCAGCGTGTTTACAGATAAATTGTGTGGGAAATATAGGTAAAGACCACAAATGAAAATAACTTGTTTTCATTGTTAATTCAAAATAACATCATGCCCTGAAAGATAGTATAGAACCTCTGCAACTTTGTTGAATTGGGCATAATGGTATTGTAATATACAAATATATAGATATAAGAAGATGTGGTATGAGTGCCAATGAGACAAATCTCCATCCGACTCACAATTTGTAAAAGTAAACCATTATAGGTTAAAGTATGGTCTTCAAAACAGAGCATTGGCCAACAATAGCTATAAAGGGCCCTGTATACCTGTACCTAATTTTTCAGTCTTCAAGTGCTTAAATGATAATTTTCATTCTACTTTGAAGCAAGAAAAAGATATTTACTATTTTGATAGATATGTCAACTGACCAAAAAAAAATACTGAAAAAACTTACCAATCCCATCACTGGCACCCGTTATAATGGCATATTTGCCAGTTAAATCTCTTCCATTCAAAATTTGCAATGCAAAGCTATTTCCATCAAATTTCTGTCTAAAATCCTTAGGTGAAGTTTTCAATGGTTCTGCAAAAGCTAATCTAGGGTCAGTAAAGCAGGTCTTCTTGTTGATGTGACTTAAAATCATTACAAATATTAATAAAGTATTTTGTTAACAAACTAGTACAGGAAAAATGATGTACTGTATTCGTTGAATTTATATAGGCATTGCAATACAATCCAAGTAATAAAGATGTTATCAATGATTTTCAATAAAGAGAATTTTCCTTATAGGAATTGTCGTAAATATGTTAGTAACACATCTCTATAATCCTGATAGGGAGTGTACATGGACTCTATTGCACCCTTACAGCTCTCGAGGGTTTGTTTGGATAACGGAGGAATTTACCAGTACATACATGTACATACATACATAAAGATGTCTTGTATTTTCTATAAAAATGAAATCATTAGCTTACTTATAAATTATACTTTTAATCACTAAACATTAAATTATGATAATCATTTAAAATCAATAGTTAGACAATGAGAGTTACTCTAAATAATTTACCATTCAGCAAGTGTTTGAAATACACATATTTATTACTCTTGGCTCAGGTGACCGAAGTAAGTTAAGATTGTTAGTCCCCAGTCTGACAGAGAGTAATTGTTTTAACATGTACATGTATCCTCATTTTGTCTTTAAAATTGCCTTAAATAATATTACATGGTATGCATAATCACTCCAAGCCATAACTGTTAGGAAGTAAAACAGGACATTTTTATAGCCCTGCAGTTCAGAACCTGCAGTGATATATATAAAGTAAGGTGGTCTAAACAGTAAGATATAAAGTAAATAACACACTTACTCAACATACACAATTGTTCCATCATCCTGAATAACTCTTTCCCATCCATAAGGTAATTCTGAAAGATATCATTTTCATCATTTATAATTTGAATTAATTGTTGAGTGATTACCTTCTCATTTATGATTATTGATGTCTAAAAAATAATACAGATTCTCATTTCAGCCAAGAAGAAATTTGAAATAAATATGAAGACCTGAAAATTCTTTGAAACAATTATCAAAAACACAAAATCAACGCTACAAAGCTACATAAATAAGCATGTTGTAAATAGACCTGCAGTTTTCTATCTTAATTTGTGTAGCTTTTTCAATTAAATTTATGTCATAAAAAAAGGGCGGTGAGAATTAAATCACAAACCTTCAGGAAAGTATTTATACAGATGTATTCAGTAATTACTGACAACACTTTTAAGTTTTTTAGACCTCCAAAATATCCAATTTAAAAAAGGTATTTATACAAAATTAAAGATCTCATACTCTAGAGTTACACATTTTTAACCTTGCAAAATATTTGCTTTATATAAGATTTTTAGCTCACCTGGCCCGAAGGGCCAAGTGAGCTTTTCTCATCACTTGGCGTCTCGTCTGTCATCGTTAACATTTTAGATTTTGAACTTCTTCTAGAGAACCACTGAATGGAATGAAACCAAACAAGGCATGAATGTTCCTTATGAGGTGCTGACCAAGTGTTGTTCCTTTGTAGCCAATCCATCATCCAAGATGGCCACCAGCGGGGAACTTAGTTTTAACATTGGACCCTTCGGGAAATGCATACAAATGACTTCTTTTAGAGAACCACTAAATGAAATGAAACCAAGCATGGCATGAATGTTCCTTATGAGGTGCTGACCAAGTGTTGTTACTTTGTAGCCGATCCATCATCCAAGATGGCCGTCAGCGGGGGACTTAGTTTAACATAGGACCCTTTGAGAAATGCATACAAATGACTTCTTTTAGAGAACCAATGAATGGAATGCAACCAAACATGGCATGAATATTCCTTATGAGGTGCTGACCAAGTGTTGTTACTTTGTAGCCGATCCATCATCCAAGATGGCCGTCAGCGGGGGACTTAGTTTAACATAGGACCCTTTGAGAAATGCATACAAATGACTTCTTTTAGAGAACCACTGAATCAAATGAAACCAAACATGGCATGAATATTCATTATAAGGTGCTGACCAAGTGTTGTTACTTTGTAGCCGATCCATCATCCAAGATGGCCGTCAGCGGGGGACTTGTTTAACATAGGACCCTTTGAGAAATGCATACAAATGACTTCTTTTAGAGAACCACTGAATCAAATGAAACCAAACATGGCATGAATATTCATTATAAGGTGCTGACCAAGTGTTGTTACTTTGTAGCAGATCCATCATCCAAGATGGCTGCCAGCAGGGGACTTAGTTTAACATAAGACCCTATGGGAAGTACATACAAATGACTTCTTTTAGTGAACCATTGAATGGAATGAAACAAAACATAGCATGAATGTTCCTAATGAGTTGCTGACCAAGTGTTGCTACTTTGTCATCCATCAAACATCCAAGATGGCCACCAGTGGGGGGACTTAGTTTAACATAGGACCCTATGGGAAATACATTCAAATTCTTCTTTTTGAGAACCACTGAATGGAATGAAATCAAACATAGCATTAATGTTTCTTTTGAGATGCTGACCAAGTGTTGTTATTTTGTAGCCGATCCATCATCCAAGATGGCCGCCAGCAGGGGGTTTAGTTTAACATAGGACCCTAGGGGAAATGCATTCAAAAGTCTTCTTTTAGAGAACCACTGAATGGAATGAAACCCTACATAGCATGAATGTTCCTTATGAGGTGCTGACCAAGATTTGTAACTTTGTAGCCAAATTTTTTTTTTTTTATATGATTTCAAAAACCCAAGTAGAGTCAGGTGAGCGATACGGGCTCTTGAGAGCCTCTAGTTTTATTATTGTAGCCATTAAAAGTCAACATTGTAACCAACCTCCTCTGACATATTTTTCCTTCCCCGTCACAGGATGTTTCCATTGAGTGTTGTGTTGATCATGACTGAAAACAGATATATATGTTATTCACACATGTATAAATGCATAGCATTATCACAATTACAGTACATGTATTTACAAATTAAACCATATATTTCTAATTTACTGTGACATTAAAATTTTAATAATTTGTGTGTTTAAGACATTTGAATGTAAAAACAAGAAAGAATCTTAATTTGATAAAAAAAGCAATGACACTAGAACTTAAATTACAATTGTACAAATTGAAATTGGCCCAATATAAATGCTCCCTTAAGATAAGTTGATCTGTTGGCTGTGAGTGACTGAAGAAGTCTAACATACCTTGCATAAAATACTCTTCCCTCAAATGTTACTCTTTCTTCCCATCCAGGTGGTATTTCATCCTCACTGTCAGTGTCTATAATGTTGTTAGACATCTGTAAGTCCTGCAAATACCAAATAAATTAATAAAATGCTTGGCTAATAGCAGCCTGATATGACTGCAAAGGTTGAACACAATATTCAAGCTTGATACTGTCTGAATTTGGATTGTGATCAAATTTATGACATAATATACTAGGTTTCTGACACAAAAAAGATGTGGTCAAAAATCTCAAAAATCTATAGTGCAAAACTGTGCAATTCAAGATTTCTCCTTGAAACTTTTCAAAAAATTTGAAATTTGAAGAAAAAAATATGAACCCCTTAAAAAAATTGGAAAAAAAAAATCCCCAACAATTTTTGATCCCCCTCCCCTTTAGAGCAATTACATATATATACCCCTAAACTCAATCCCAGCCTTCCCTATGTAGTATGAAACCTTGTAGAACAATTTTAGAGAGATCCATTCACTTAAACACAAATTATTGTCTGCAAACTAGAAAAAACTTGTTTTTTTCCCCTTTTTTACCCCTGATTCCTGCATGTTTGGGTCAATTATCCCCAAACTCAACCCCATCCTTCCCTTTGGAACCTTGTGGTACAAGGTTAGAGAGGTCCATACACTTGCACACTAGTTATTGTCCAGAAACTACAAAAATGCTTGTTGTTGGCCCCTAAATCCTAAACTGCTGGTACCATAGCCCCCAAAATCAATCCCAACCTTCCTTTTGTGGTATTGAATTAATACTTCTCATAAAATTTCATATAGATCCATCCAAATGTGTCTTCGGACCACAATGACGACTTCATAGCAATATACTATTTTTGTGGTCGTATAAAAATAAATTGACAGCTTAACACCTTAAGATAATATCATGGCTTAAAGTAGTATCTAATAGTTATAATTTTAGTAAAATTTAAATTTAATAAATTGACAGCTAATCACCACAGGGGCGGATTCAGCCATTTTTAAAAGGGAGTCCCAACCCAGGATAAAGAGGGGGGGCCAACTATATGTCCCCATTCAAATGCATTGATCATCCTAAAAAAAGGGGGGGCTTTAAGTAACAGGAGGGCACCAACATGGAATAGAAGCTCACATCTAACTTCAAAACTGGTCTAAACAGCACATTGAGAGGAATTTCTTACTTGATCTAAATCAATACAATACTGATGCAGCTGTGAAAATTAAAATAGGATTGCAGCTCAATAGCACAGGCACTCGTCTCAGAAAAAAAATCCCTATACACCTTTATATAACATAAGGTACTTTACTTGGGATTTAGAAAAATGTCAGCTGGTGCCGAAATTTCATTATATGCCGATTTCTCAGCTGTCAACACAACTAAAACTTGTTATGTCGTAAATCAAAATTGATTCATCTTCACTATGGCGTATAACACGCCTACTCTTGTTGTCGGAATTATCCGTAGCAATCCTATCCAAGTATGTCAAATTATTTAGTCCACTGACGATGGATTGGAAACACACAACTCACCAGAAAAAAAATCTGAGACAAGTGCCTGTGCTCAATAGCAAGAAATAAAACAAATATGGCCAAAATATAATCAAAAAAATTATTAATGTCCATGCAAGTCCTAGGTCTTTCCTTGGTCTGTGCTTCAATGGACCCTGCAGGCTGTACTATGACTGGTGCCAGTGGCAGATCAAGAACTTTTCATAAGGGGGGCCTACTGACTGACCTAAGGTGGGCTCGCTCCAGTCATGCTTCAGAGATTTCCTATATAATCAACCAAATTTTTCTGAATACAAATTTAACTTTAAACATTAAATAATTCTTATTGCGTATGAAAAGAAATAAATAAGACCGGCATCCTGATCCGATCTTCATACTTTGTCGATATACTGTCAGCGTAATCAATCAGTGTGCCAGAATCCCAGTTAAGAAATAAATGTAAAAACAAAATAGGGTTCACAAAATAGGTGCTAAGAATATTACCGGAAACGAGAATACTATTTTAGAAATCGAACTCGGAAAAAGTAATCTGGATTAGGAATATTCACTATTTTGTGCCACATTTTCAAAATTTTCAGGATCTTTAATGACTTTTTAGCAAATTTATTTAGATATAGACCTTTTCTTTAAATATTACATGTCACTTCAATGCAAAAAAAATATAAGACGACCCTTCTTAAAATCTATCTTGAGACGGTCCACGATTGATTTGCGTTCGATTAGTCGGGTACGAAATCAAGATAAAAATATTAGTAATTAAAAAAAAAGAAGCACACGCTCATATATCTCGCCTGATTACTTAATCGTGATTGGATTTGTATTGAAAGTTAAATGAAAATTTCACTAAAAGTCATATAAACGTAATATTACTTAACTGTAGAATAATCATGATCAGCCCTGCTCCACTGTTGACACCCGTTATGAAACCGAGAAGAATATTGTTTATGTCGCATTCGGTGAAATGGGGTCTCCAGCATTTAATAAAATAGCTTTTCTACATTGAATAGGTTTTCTACATTGAACTTCTTCAGAAAAAGGTCAATCGGGTGGTATTGTCTCTTTTCGGATGAAATTTGTGTTTCTTTTTTAAAATAATTAAAATTGTTGAAATTGAATCGCCTAAAATCAACTCGAAATAAGTCGACCAATAATTCACCAAGTCTTTTTTTTTCTTCTCATATTTCGAAAAAAAAAATCAATTAAAGATCGTTTCTATGTTATCTTCCCTGAAATATATATCTATATATAAAGTGGTCGAGGACTATACTTCATCTTTGACCAGTAATCATACATTATGTGCAATACTAGACGGGTTGCGTGTATACACCTACTGCCGCGTAATGCAGTCTTGAGAAATGAATGTATTTATTTCCGAAATAAGAAAATAATCTTCACATTCCATGGTTCAGAGCTTCCATATTCTCACTAAAAATGTATGTCGATGCCGATTCCCGTATGCGCGAAACACGCTTTTGCTAAAGAAAAAAAAAGACAGGATAAATCACGTGAATAATCACAGATTATAGGCCGACGGAAAACAAACAAATCAGGAAGTTGGTTTTCTGTTTTTAATTGTTGCACATTTCGCCATGCCGGCCGGGTCCCGGCTTCATATTTTACTATACAATTTGGGAAATGTTCATTGCTGAAGGCTGTAAGGTGACTATCTATATAGTTGTTTACATTATCGTCATTTGGTCGCTGGCAGAGAGTTGTATTTTCGACAGTCAAGACACATCTTCACAATATGCAAAAAGGGGGATGGACACGACACAGCGAAAAAAAAAATGCAAAAAACAAACTAAAACTTCAGCAACTTAATGTCATATCAAAGTATATTAAGTTTTTTTTCTGAGACAAGTGCCTGTGTGTGTGACTGGCTAAACTGTATCTCTTTCTGTCTATATATATATATAACACTGTTTGGTGTAATTTTCAGACTTATATATCAAACGTCTGAATAATAGTCAACGATTTTTCCCACGTGGGAGCTGGATCGTTACAAGTAACGATACATGTACACAATAAAATAAATTATATAAACGCCTAAAAAGTGTACATAACAACACCAATGATATAAAAAGGAACTATAAATGTAATTATTTATAAATATTTCGGATAACAGATATCCTTCGTCAGTCAGATTCTGATGTTAAATGAATCATCTTTAAGTCTTCTTAAATTAAACTTTTACTAAATCTTGAAACTTATACAATAAAAAAGGCAAACCGAACATCAGTTAAGACGCTTGCACCATTCTAAAAATTTGTTGAATATGACATAGGTTATATGACTAATTACATCAGAGAGTTCACATATATGCTTTAAATAAAAATAATAATGTGCCATGTGAACTAGCACAATTTTAAAGCTTTAACGGTGTCGATATTATGTTGTTACAAGAAAGATTGCGTCAATAAGAATTCCAAATAAACAGCACTGAACGGTCTAAATTTCTAAATATTTCAGATTTGACAACTGTAGTGTAGTTAAATTAGAGTCTGCGATGTTTAAAACAAACGGCCGTTAAACTATAATAACAAATTTTGACTAAAGTAAAATAGTTGGACGTGGCTTGGTACTTATACATCCCTCAAAAAATTAAGTAATTTAAATTGTTATATTCAACAGATTTATTTTAGAGATGAGTAAGGTAAAGAAATAGAAACGGAGACTGTAATAATAAGTAATATAACCCAGATGTGAAGCACTGCATGGTTTCGAACTACATCTTTTCATTTATCCCATTTGGTGCCAAAGTTGTTAATTTTCTAATCCAAAATCTTTCCCGAGTAAGTCTATCCTCCCTAGACCAAGCAGAGTTGTGGTCAATGATAGTAATGGTCAGTCGATTGAGATATGCCTTAGTGTATATATGCTATCTTTTATTTTAAGTCCGATGAATGCTATGACCGCCGGCAAGATTTTGAGTTTTCATCCAGATGATAACATATTTAGTAGCTTCTTTTTAATTAATCTTCATTACTTAGGTACGTTCGAGATCAAAATTTGGAAAGCCAGAAATATAAAACAAAGTCGCATACTAAATTACCGAATGAAAATAACAAGAAGTAATTGATATGTAAGTATTTTAAATGATCTTAAATAAACTCCAAGTATAAATTGATGTATATGAAAATAGTTCGAATTTCAAAAAAGATATTGAACGAGCTGCCACAAGTTCAAACTATAGCTGATAGAATAATGAAGAGGTTCGTAGGCCTGTGTTCTCTTAGGGAGAAATATAGGACATAATTGAAGTATAAATCAGTGGATAGTTGTGTACGTATTTCATTTTATTACTCTTTTTTTCATTTTGCCTCAGATGGAATTGTAGTTCACGACAAAATTACGCTGAGTAAAAACGTAGATATTCTATACACTTTGGAATGGACATGCTAAATCATCCCATACCTATTCAGTGTTGGAATACTGCGCTATCTGCTTGTTAAAGATCCTACTTATAATAACTGTGTAAGGGATCAGTACGCTTGTGACCTGTTCAGTCACACAAAAATGTCTGCCCCTATCGACATGTGCACTATTTCCCGGACGTTAAGCTTTGCAAAGCCTATCGTTTATATTTATTATTTTGAATTTGTTTTCCAGAAAATGCTAGGAAAAAAATGTCACAAGACGTTTTATGAAACAAGTTGAACAATTAATCAACCAAAACTTAACAAGCTTGTAGGTATCAGAACTTTGTAAGAACGTGTGTTAAAAATATGTTCGTACTTCATATAAGGAATAAAACATAAAAAATGGGAACTGAAATTTATTCAGTATGAATACAAAAATAATCTGAAAAATTCAAGAATGCAGAAATGTAGGCCCCCATCCAAATCTTACGGGGATAGAATAAAACCATTCGCAAAGGAAGCGGACAGAAAACGGGATATTTAAAAATTATAAGAAGACGTTTAAGTGTCTATCTGTTACTTGTTGTCGGTGGTTCCTGTCTGTCATATTTGTTTTCGTAAATTGTATTGCATACTGAATAAGGCCGTTAGTTTTTTCGTTTTTATTGTATCACCTTTCTTGAGACGGAGCCTTAAATAGCTGACTAGACGGTATTGGGTTTGATCATTGTGGAGGGTTTTTACTACAATTGCTTGACCTCACCTGTTACCTTTCAAGTAGCAACTGACGTCTATTTTGATCATGGAATTATCAACATTTACATTCATTTTTTATTCATTTTACAGAACTTAAATGTTCGTATATTACGCCACTGAGATCGGATGTCTTTCGCAATCTTGGATTGTAAAATAGCAGAACAAAACTGGTCTAGTTATTTATAAAATATACACATGTCGAGAGAGGAATGTAATGTATCTATAAGACTTTTAATTTTATGAAAAAATGTGTGTGTAGTATCTAATCATAATGATTCTTTTTTAATATTCAGACTGATACTTTTGTGTGATTTATTTTTTCCAGCTTTAACATATAAGTGGAGATAACTCAAATTAACTATTTTATAAAGTACCCAGTAGTTAGAACTGCTTTATCAATATTGTTTTGTAGTGAGAAACGGGATCCATAAATCTTTTTTTTCTAGAAGCACATTTCAAAAATTGCTTTATCATATTTTATCATAAAATTCGATCATTTGGGAGTTTTCCGTTGTCAAGGCGATCACTCAAAATTTTACAAGTTAGCACAACCGGTAGCTAAAAACCTCACTGAAATATACTTTTCATTATCCATCTTTGAAAATTAAATATAAACGGCATTTTTGCTAAATATTCCAAAATTCAGTTGTTGTTTTTTTTTAAATAATTTTTTACCTAACTTTCTTCTTTTCTGTATCTTCCTCCTGCTAATAATTGATCATGATAACTTAAGTTGGTTTTTCAAGCACACCTAAGTTTTGCGCATGTGAACAAAATTTCATTGCACTTCCGCATTTCCCACAATATCCGGTAAAGACGATGGCGGCTGTCAAGCACGTTTTCAGTTGATTTGCATTTATAACAGCAATAGTTATGGAATTTCCGTCGAATGTAAATACAGGCAATATGTTTTACAATGTAGATACACAATCCAGAGATTGTCACACACTATGTTTGCCCTTAGCTAAATTGCTGTCTGAAACATCAAACGCATGACTGCAAAAATCTTATGAATCATTTTACCTGCCACGGTTGTCTCTAAAATCAGCATTTAGAGACTGTGGCAACACGTAGACAGACATAGAAGAACATTAATAGTTAAAACTTAATTATTCACAAACCATGAAAAGGTGTCTAAAATGCAAGAAAAGGGTGTTGTGTAGGAAGACACTACTTTCATTGCCCAAAACAAAAGTGGTGTTTTTTTTACAGTCATGAGGGGGGATAGGAGGGGTCCTGACCCCGAAATCCCGGGCTTAAAAACACGACATCCCGAAATCCTGGGCTTAAAAATACGAAATCCCGAGGTCCCGAAATCCGAGAAAAAGAATTCCCAGATCCCGAAATCCCGAGCTTAAAAACACCCGATCCTGGAGTCCCGATAAAGGTCCTATCCCCCCTCAGTCATATAAGAAGGAGACGATCTGTTTCCTTAAAATTTGATAATGTTTGCCTTTTGGCCATTCAACTTCCAGGAGGTGTACATTGTATATCTTCCTAATATAAATGCATTTTTATTTATTTATAACAGAAAATCTTGTTTGCATAGAAAAAGTCAACCTAGTTCATGATGTATGTTGATTAACCGGTCTCACTAATTAGCGACAAGAACGGACAAGAAAACATTTTTTTTTAATTTAAATTACTTATTCCAAATAAATATTAAAAGAATTTGCAAGTTAATATTGATAGAAAAAAGTAAGTGTTTTAATTTAGAACAATTATATCATATATTTTATCAGAGACATATTATAATTGTAATATATGTCTCTTGATTTTATTATTTATGTTATAACTTGTTTTTTAAACTCTCTTTTATGTCCATAAAATACAGAAACAAATTGTGAAATACAAAAAACCGAAATCAAACAAGAATAAAAACAAAATTAAAATTTGAATATTTTTCATCATTTTATTTTGTCTATTTAAAGATATTTTTCATTATAATAAGAAAGTTATTTAATGTTTTCTCGACAGTTGATTGTCACCTGTGTAATCGGTAGAAATTCATGTTCGCTCAACCTTGACCCGTTTATACATGTGATCCACTACAATACTGATTAAACATGTAAATGGTATTTCAATTTTATTTTTTTTCCCGTTTGTTATATTTGTTTCTGTCCTGTTTATTCTGTATTTCTGTTATATTTTTACTACTTGTAATAGCATATTTTCTACTCTTACTTTTGAATTTTTTTATCCTTTTAATTTTAAAAAAGACAAATAAATTTGAACTCTTCACTGAAAGGTGAGGATTGATATTTAGTTGCTTAACGTCCAGTGGCCAATATTTCAAGCAAGGTTTTAAATGAATAGAACACAGGCAAATGCTAAAAGATTCCATTGCTCATCTTTGAGGCCTTGGTCTCTGTCTTATGATTTATTATGTTTTATAAAGGGACACTAAACTCATGTTCTTAAAAAATAAATATGTTCAGTTTTAATGAAGTTTTAGTCTAATCTAAGTTCTGATGTGATTCATTGAGAATTTTGTTTCATTTCTGTTGATCAGAGGCAACACCAAATTAAATTGAGAAAGGAAATGGGGAAAGTGTGCAAGAGACAACAACTCTAGCGTCTCTTAATAATGACAGAACAGGCTTTTGAGTCTTAACTAAATTATTAAGTTAATTCTCCCACATTGTAAATTATATTTCTTACATCACTATTCTTAAATAACATTATAAAAGGAAATGGTATTCATCTTCAATTTTTGAAATAAAGATGAATTGTTTAAAAAAAAAAAGCATTGACATCAGTAATAAAGTTATCTTTCATGGAAGACAGTTATGATTTATATTCTCTTTTAAAACATAAAGAAATGTTATTACATAAAATAGTATTTACCTCTTGGAGTTTTTCGATAATACTTCTGTAATTTGGTTTTGAAGAACCCCAAGGACGCCACATACGCTCATATATACATCTGTCAGTAACTGCGAGTACTCTCAAATCTTATTTTCTTGTTAATTCGACCTGTTGATACTGTTTATAATGCTTTTTTGTTATTTTTTATTTATATGGATCTTGTCTGTACACCAGCTTTGATTATTTGTAATATCTTCAATTTTTCACTTATTCTTACAACATTTGTATAAACTTCAAGATTATAAAAAAAACGTTTTTTTTTCTAAAGTGAACATTAATTGGTTAAATATTTCTCAGTCATGTACTGTGTTTGAATTTGTTTGTTAGCTTTTTGGTCATGAATGTTTGTCTCTTATATTTAATTAACTGTGCATTTGTATTCAGATATCGCAGATCAAATTTATTCGTTCATTGTTTAATCATAGGTTTTTTGATTGAGTTACGTCTGCCAATTGATATTTTATCGTATGTTTTTCTTTGTTGTGATGTTATGCTATTGTTTCAGAAAAAGGGAGAAGGTTTGGATCCATTAAAACGTTTAATCCCGCTGCAAATGTTTGCACCTGTCCTAAGTCAGGAATCTGATGTACAGTAGTTGTCGTTTGTTTATGTAATATATACGTGTTTCTCGTTTTGTTTATATAGATTAGACCGTTGGTTTTCCCATTTGAATGGTTTTACACTAGTAATTTTGGGGCCCTTTATAGCTTGTTGTTCGGTGTGAGCCAAGGCTCCGTGTTGAAGGCCGTACTTTAACCTATAATGGTTTACTTTTTAAATTGTTATTTGTATGGAGAGTTGTCTCATTGGCACTCACACCACATAGATATAGGAAGATGTGGTATGAGTGCCAATGAGGCAACTCCCCATCCAAATAACAATTTATAAAAGTAAACCATTATAGGTCAAGGTACGGCCTTCAACACGAAGCATTGGATCACACCAAACAACAAGCTATAAAGAGTCCCAAAAATTACTAGTGTAAAACCATTCGAACGGGAAAACCAATGGTCTAATCTATATAAAAAAAGTCTTTCAATGTATAATGATAGCATGTGACTATAGAGTTGTAAATATGGACATGAAATCTCAGAAGCATTTGTTTTCTTAATTTTTATCTCATAACTGGCTTCTTTAAAAAAAAAACAAGTTTACACAGTCTGTCCAAAAACTTTTTCATCTACTAGTCTAGACCCTCAATAGCAAGAATTGTCCCTATACATGTATGACTATATAAAATTTTCACTTGTCCGAATCAATATTTACTAGTCTGGGGCATCGGACTAGTGGCTAATGGTGCAGACTGTTTACATATATAGCAATTTACTTTTTAATCAAAATAAAACAAAGGCAAAGTAAACCATTTGTAAACACAACATTCAATTTTTCTTTTTTCTTTCATCAGCTTGAAATTATAACACCCTAAACCGTTAGGTTTATTCAACAACATAAACTAATCAACTAGTGACGACCAAAAGACAATTGTTATTTGGATATGGTTGATTGAATTTGATGAATTTGATGATTGGGAATTTCCAGTAAGCCGTTGGTCACGTGCCGAGTGGCACACACTGATTAAAAAGTCGTTTTACTTCAAATTAACAATATCTATTGATACCAAACTTTATATATACTCATATCCTCTTATATCATGTATATCCATGTTCTTTGTGGTCTTAAAACATCATTTTAGTGTCCTTAGTGCAAAAACTTTCCTCTTAATGCACTAAGAAGTCCTTTGCGGTATTTCTACACACCGGTACTGTTATTACTTTAGGGTGAAGGCACATAGATCTAATGTTGTTCCAATCAAGAACAATGAATTGTATTGTTATTTTTTGTTTCAATAATTCCTTCAAAAGGGAAGTTCAAAATGTTCGTTTTTATTTCCATTTTATAGCGTGTGCATTCCCGACACAATTCCTTTCTTCCTCACAAATGTTTAATTTCTTTATAGATTTATCAATCCATAAAAAAAATTATCAATTTATTTGTGCCTGTTTAAAAAATTTTAAAAAAATGAATATGTCTTTATATTTTATTAAAAAAAAGTTTTCTTCAATGTCACTAATTAGTGAGACCCCTGATTAACAGATTAAATATTATATTATATAGATAACTAGTTTCATTTTATCTTGTGTGCTAAATTTAGCTAAAATATGTAAATCTTTAAGACAAAATAATGAATGCTCTCATGTCATCACTCATTATCTCCTCCCTTACACAGATGAAAAGGGAGAGGTCTAAAGACCTTCAAATTTAATTATGGTGATTAAGAAGGCAGGTATTTAAAATATGAATCTTTTGTCTGATCTTCCATTGATTACCTTGATTCAGAATTATTTTGTCTGAAAAATAGGAAATTGAGGTTTCCATGAAAGTGATTTAACATCTTGATTTGGAATGGCAAGCCTTGAAATTGGTTTATTTCAAAGTTCTCACATAAGAAAATATTCCACTTTACAATCATGATCATGTGAAAAAATAGTAAAATATGAGGTTTTGTCTCGATCATTAAGTAGGATTAAACAAATCAAGAATAAATCACAATAAAATTAAGAAAGGAAATGGGAAATATTTCAGAGACAACAACCCCAACAAAGAGCAGATAACAGCCAAAGGCCACCTGTGGGTCTTCAATGCAGAGAGAAAATCCAGCACCCGAATGTTTTTCTATCTTATATTTATGCCCCATTTATGGGCATTATGTTTTCTAGTCTGTGGCAGCGTCTGTTCGTTCGACTGTCCCACTTCAGGTTAAAGTTTTGGGTTGTGGTAGTTTTTGATGAAGTTGAAGTCCAATCAACTTGAAACTTAGTATACATGTTCCTTATGATAAGATCTTTCTAATTTTAATGCCAAATAAGAGTTTTCACCCCATTTTCACGGTCCACTGAACATAAAAAATGATAATGCGGATGGGGCATCTGTGTACTAGGGACACATTCTTGTTTTCTATTGGTTCATTTATAGGGGTGCATGCCCATCTCTTTTCTCAATCATGTTAATCAGCAATTTCTTTTACACATGTTACATAGATAAATGTCATTAATATTTTACAGGAGATAACATTTGGAGACTTCGATAATCTGAAACAGGACGATGAAGTCTACCATATATTGTATGGTCCTCGTCAGGCGGAAGGTGGTAGGGTAGAGGTAAGCAAACATGTAACTTCTGTTTATAAACATGTACATTGTTAAAAAAAATATTTCTTAATCAAAATTATCACAACTACATCGTGTGACAAGTGCAGTGAACGCCCATTATATGGGACCAGTGTTTTCCTTTTTTCACTAAGGTAAGGTAGGTGTTTTAAAAAAATTCACTTGCAACCTGGTGGTTTATTTACTGTGGGTGCACATGGGGGTCACAAAAATAAATAAAGATTAGTATAATATTCACATTTAATGGAATGGTATTTTCTTTATCATCATCGTCATCTGTCTTTCTTTTTCCTCGATTGATTAATGAAAACATTGAAATTTGACGATTGGACGCCATCTTTGTCAATGAAAACAAATCAGCGAGGTGCGATTAGTATTCAAATTTTAACGGTACAGAACCAAAAAAAAACACGACCACCTCCTAAAATAGAAAGGTGGTCGGCTAACCCGGCTTAAATGCCGAATGGAAAACACTGGGGACGTATAATATTATACTGTTGTCCATAATATCTGTCTGTTGTCTACCTGTCAATAACTCAAAAAGGCCCAAATAAGCATTTTTCTTGGTTTTCGCACTCTTAACTTTAGTATAAGGAAATAGAAATCTATGATATTTTAACATAAAGTTTATGACCACAAAAGGAAGGTTGGGATTGATTTTGGGAGTTTGGTCATAACAGTTTAGGAATCTGGGAATTAGGGGCCAAAAGGGTCCAAAATTAAACTTTGTTTGATTTCATCAAAAAATGAATTTTTGGGTTCTTTGATATGCTGAATCTAACCGTGTATTTAGATTCTTAATATTTGGTCCTGTTTTCAAATTGGTCTACATTAAGGTCCAAAGGGTCCAAAATTAAACTTAGTTTGAATTGAATTCTTGGGGTTCTTTGATATGCTGAATCTAAACATGTACTTAGATTTTTGATTATGGGCCCAGTTTTCAAGTTGGTCCAAATCAGGGTTTTCAACAAAAATTTAATATATGGGGTTCTTCAATATGCTGAATCTAACCATGTATTTAGATTTTTATACGACCGCAAAATTTGAAAAATTTTTCGCCGTATATTGCTATCACGTTGGCGTCGTCGTCTGCGTCGTCGTCGTCGTCGTCCGAATACTTTTAGTTTTCGCACTCTAACTTTAGTAAAAGTGAATGGAAATCTATGAAATTTTAACACAAGGTTTATGACCACAAAAGGAAGGTTGGTATTGATTTTGGGAGTTTGGGTCCCAATATTTTAGGAATTAGGGGCCAAAAAGGGCCCAAATAAGCATTTTCTTGGTTTTCGCACTATAACTTTAGTTTAAGTAAATAGAAATCAATGAAATTTAAACACAATGTTAATGACTACAAAAGGAAGGTTGGTATTGATTTTGGGAGTTTAGGTCCCAACAGTTTAGGAATTAGGGGCCAAAAAGGGACCCAAATAAGCATTTTTCTTGGTTTTCGCACCATAACGTTAGTATAAGTAAATAGAAATCTATGAAATTTAAACACAAGGTTTATGACCATAAAAGGAAGGTTGGTATTGATTTTGGGAGTTTTGGTCCCAACAGAATAAGGGGCCCAAAGGGTCCAAAATTAAACTTTGTTTGATTTCATCAAAATTGAATAATTGGGGTTCTTTGATATGCCGAATCTAACTGTCATGACTGTGTATGTAGATTCTTAACTTTTGGTCCCGATTTCAAATTGGTCTACATTAAGGTCCAAAGGGTCCAAAATTAAACTTAGTTTGATTTTGACAAAAAATGAATCAGTTAGGTTCTTTGATATGCTGAATCTAAAAATGTACTTAGATTCTTGATTATTGGCCCAGTTTTCAAGTTGGTCCAAATCGGGGTCCAAAATTAAACTTTGTTTGATTTCATCAAAAATTGAATAAATGGGGTTCTTTGATATACCAAATCTAACTGTGTATGTAGATTCTTCATTTTTGGTCCTGTTTTCAAATTGGTCTACACTAAAGTCCAAAGGGTCCAAAATTAAACTTAGTCTGATTTTAACAAAAATTGAAATCTTGGGGTTCTTTGATATGCTGAATCCAAAAATGGACTTAGATTTTTTATTATGGGCCCAGTTTTCAAGTTGGTCAAAATCAGGATCTAAAATTATTATATTAAGTATTGTGCAATAGCAAGTCTTTTCAATTGCACAGTATTGCGCAAAGGCAAGAAATATCTAATTGCACAATATTGTGAAATAGCAAATTTTTTTTAATTAGAGTTATCTTTCTTTGTCCAGAATAGTAAGCAAGAAATATGTTATTGCAAAATATTGTGCAATAGCAAGATTTTTTTTTAATTGGAGTTATCTTTCTTTGTCCAGAATCAACTTAAATCTTTGTTATATACAATATACAATGTATATTCACTTTTTACTACCAACTGATAAATTAAAATAATCTTTACCATTCAGTGATAACAAGCAGTTTTTTTACATCTTAATATTTTATGATGTATTTAAATGAGTAGTTATTGTTGCAAACTCCATTAGAAATTTTAATTGAGATTAGTTTTGGAATAAGGGAAAGGGGGATGTGATTAAAAAAATTGGGTTCAATTTTTCTCATTTGAAATTTCATAAATAAAAAAGAAAATTTCTTCAAACATTTTTTTGAGAGGATTAATATTCAACAGCATAGTGAATTGCTCTAAGAGAAAACAAAAATTTTAAGTTCATTAGAACACATTCATTCTGTGTCAGAAACCTATGCTGTGTCAACTATTTAATCACAATCCAAATTTAGAGCTGAATCCAGCTTGAATGTTGTGTCCATACTTGCCCCAACCGTTCAGGGTTCAACCTCTGCGGTCGTATTAAGCTACGCCCTGCGGAGCATCTGGTTAATATTTGGGCCCAGTTATCAAATTGGTCCACGTTGAGGTCTAAAGGGTCTAA
This sequence comes from Mytilus edulis, assembly GCA_019925275.1. NCBI lineage: Eukaryota > Metazoa > Mollusca > Bivalvia > Mytilida > Mytilidae > Mytilus > Mytilus edulis. The sequence goes on from CM034352.1 coordinate 32,074,180, forward strand.
AATTGAACATTATTTGATTTCATCAACAATTGAGTTCTTGGGGTTCTATGATATATGCTGAATCTAACCATGTATTTAGATTTTGGATATTGGACCATAAAAGGTAAATGTCCAATTTAAAAATTTTAAGTTTTTATCCGGATTTTTGTGACAAAAATGTCGGTTATTGATTTGGGGATGTACGGCGGGCGGGCGGCAGTCAAATATTGTCCGTGCATTAACTCATGAACCGTTCAACCAAAGCTTAAAAAATTTTAATATGTTGTTACTGACAACTAAATGAAGGTCAAGTTCAATAATGGCGATTTTGACTTTTACCGTTCAGGAGTTATGGTTCTTGAAAGATTGAAAATGAAGTTTCCAGTCGTGTCCGTGCATTTACGCTTGAACTGTTCTACCTTAGCTTCCCAAATTTTAATATTTGTTACTGATGACAAAATGGAGGTCAAGTTCAATAATGGCGATTTTGACTTTTACCGTTCAGGAGTTATGGTTCTTGAAAGATTGAAAAATGGAGTTTCCAGTCGTGTCCGTGCATTTACGCATGAACTGTTCTACCTAAGCTTCCCAAATTTTAATATGTTGTTACTGATGACAAAATAGAGGTCAAGATCAATAATGACGATTTTGACTTTTACCGTTCAGGAGTTATGGTTCTTGAAAGATTGAAAAATGGTGTTTCCAGTCGTGTCTGTGCATTTTCTCATGAACCATTCAACCAAAGCTTTTGAAATTTTTGTATGTTGTTACTGATGGCAAATTAGAGGTCAAGTTCAATAATGACGATTTTGACTTTTACCGTTCAGGAGTTATGGTTCTTGAAAGATTGTGAAATGGCGTTTCCATTCACGTTGTTGCATTTACTCATGAACCATTCAATCTAAGCTTTTCAAATTTTAAGATGTTGATACTGTTGACAAAATGGAGGTCAAATTTGATATTGACGATTTTCACTTTCACCATTCATCAGTAATGGTTCTTGTGATATTGCCAGGACACAAATAAATATTAATAAATCCGGTTTGCTGTCGTTGTGACAGCCTCTTGTTAAGTTTAAGTTCTTAGACCACATTCATTCTGTGTCAGAAACCTATGTTGTGTCAACTATTTAATCACAATCCAAATTCAGAGCTGTATCAAGCTTAAATGTTGTGTCCATACTTGCCCCAACTGTTCAGGGTTCGACCTCTGCGGTCATATAAAGCTGTGCCCCTGCGGAGCATCTGGTTATTTTTATCAAATTAAAAAGATGAATATTTTATTATTGGGTAAAAAAACATGTGCTTATTAAGTAGTATGATGTAAATTAATCATCTTAGATAAGTGTGGTTATGATAATGAAATTGAATTCTTTGCAATCTTGTGTATTTGTTTCAGTTTCCATGGGATTCCAAAGAGAATTGCAGCTATGGTGCTCCTGAAGGTGAGTGCAAAGAGTTGAAAAAAATAGGTCTTTTAGAGATCTTTGAATGCTGTTAACATCTTATCAACACCAACATATTTGTTTCATTGGATTTTTTCTGACATGTTTATAAAATACATTTGTATTGAAATATCTTTGGGCATAAAATTATGTTTGAATATAAATGACAAGGTACCAAATTTGGCTTTTCAACCATTTTGCAGTGAGAATTTCTAGTCCAAGAAGAAAAAGAGCTTTATAGATATAAGAAGATTTGGCAGGAGTGCCAATGAGATAACTCTCCACCCAAGTCACAATTTGTTAAAGTATAAAACCATTACAGGTCAAAGTTTATGCATTGTTCAGAGCATTAATTTGTATCTGTTTTTCCCCATTTAGTTACAGATGAAGACAAATTGAATCAGCAACAAGATATGCAAGTAGAAATAAATTTTTCTGGTGAAACATACTTTAACCAGCAGGATGCCAGCGGTTTACACGAAAGTTTTTCTTTTGGCAGCGATAGCTATACAGAGTATACACTTGATCAAAGTCAAATGGACATGGACGGAAACAATAGTTCATCATCATCAAAACCTTACGAGCGAAGAAATAAAAAAAGAAGGCCACCAGGCTATTATGAAAAACTTCAAGAGGAAATTGAAAAAGAGAGAATTAGAAAGCTGGAATCTAATATGCATGCCGAAAATAAAACTCGAAATGCAGTGAACTTTGAAGAAACTTCATATACTAGTCAAAGTGATAGAGACACTGAACAAACACAATATATACAGAAAAATCACACAGATTATGCTCAAAATTATGCAAGTGCTCCACCAGTTCAGAACAATTTCCAAACAAACATTTCTGAAGGTGTGGAACTAGTGACAGGTGACATTTCTCGTGTAACTTTGTCAAAGGACGATAGTCTTGCACATTCACACATGGTCCACACAACACACGAAAATGTTTCACACCCATCAATGTTTCACACTTCACAGACACCCATATATCCTTCACAAACATCTTGTCCTCCCCCTCAAACATCTGTTTATACACCGCAACCGTGGTTACCAGATTCTTCACAAGACACAAAGACTGTCACTCATAATACTAATCCCACCTCATCAGAACACATAGACTTGTCTTTTACGTCAGTCAATAAGCCAACCAAAAGCAGCATTTCTTCAGGATATAAAGATTCGTCACAGGCATCACAGGAAATTGTAACACAGGTTGATTCAGGTGTTAATCAAACGAATATTTCTGAAGACGTTGAAACTGAAAGTGAAAATTTAGTGGACTTTGCCAGTTATCCCCCTTTGCAACCAGCATCGAACAATATTCCAATAGGTGCTCCAGGAAATAGACAAGAAAGTGTTGAAAAAAGTTCTGAAATTTCAAATGTTGAGGAAAATTCTCCGGCAAAGCAAGAGAATTCCTCAGGAGAACAGTCAGCCTCAGTTTGGGGAGCAAAACCCAAATCCTGGGCGAACTTATTTAAAGGGGATTCCCCTTCAACAGCAGCATCTGTGATATACAATGAAAACTATGTAGATGTTAATTATCCATCACTTGACCAGGAAAAGGATCCTAAAGAAAAACAAATAGTAAATATGTCTCCTGTTCCTGCCATTCATGATTCAGCAGCAGACATACTTGGAGGTAATAATACTATTTTTTTTAAATGAGGTTTAAAAGAAATTTATACAAATTATTTATACATGTATTTACTATTTTATTTTTTGTTTACAGCTGATTCTTTTGAAATAGATTTTCTAGTGCCTTATCTTGATTCTTTATATGTTTTTATGGAATATCCCTTCATTATTATATAACTGCTGCTAACAATCTAAATTATGAATACCAGCAATCCGTATGTACAAATGTAATGCAATGATTAATAACATTATTATGATTATACTGCGCTCTGAGGAAGGTTATTTATTACATGTATCTTATATAAGAAATTAAAAAGAAAAAAATCAAGGAAATAGAATATGAATTAGAATTTAAATTAAATCAAGTTTCCTGACTTGCTAGAAGGAGGATCTCTAAAATATTTGGAAAAAAAAATGATGATAATTTTTTGAGGGGGAATTGAAATAAGAATGACAATATGTAATCATGATCTTAAATCAGCACAAGAAGTGTGTCAGGTCATCAATAGACCATCCTTTAATTTATCGCTTAAACGATTTAATGTGACTGTATGGTAGCAAATAATTGATGTTTTGTGTGAAAGAGAGACAAGATACCAGCATTTTGACAAGAGGGACATTTAAACTCATAATACATGTACATGTAAGTCGAAATTAACAGAAAATGCCATGGTAAAAAAAGATGAAGACCAACAGGCAAACAAAAGTACACAAAATACTAAGCAACAGAAACCCCACCAAAAACTGGTCACATGATCAGATACAATGTACATCCCACCAAAAACTGGTCACATGATCAGATACATCCCACCAAAAACTGGTCACATGAGCAGATACATCCCACCAAAAACTGGTCACATGATCAGATACATTCAGAAGTTTGTAACATTGTGCAAATAAATTCATCTTTTGTACCCCAACCATTTGTCTCCCCTGAATTTTCAAATAGCACCATGGAAATTAAACATAGCACTGTTTTCCAAAACAATAAAGCACAATGGCCCCTACATGTACATATTCTATTTTAAATCTTCCAAGATAATACCAGGGCACCACAGTGCGTTAAGGCCATGTGGAAAACACTGCCACCACCCAACACCAAATATATGCCTCTCCTGTAGGATCATAAGATTGTGTTCGAAATTACATGAAAGAACATGATATTTTTTTTCTGTGTGAAATAAGGATACATGTAGAAGCAAAAACAATTCTGTAACAAATGAAAATATGAATTTTGTGTGGTCATGGTGTTAGGGTATAAAAAGTTGTCCAAACATTAAAAAAGATAATTGAGACAAACCTTTGATTTGTTATGGAACAAGTAGTTATGATAGAAGTGTGAAATTATGATGATTACTTGTATTATTCCACAAACAGGAATTGAAAATTATAGAATTAATTGAGAGTTATGATTCACATGTTACAGATCTATATGCAGCCTTGTCATATAAGCACATAAATTTAGCAGGTCATCAGAACACATTTGGTGTAATTAAAATTAATCATAAAAATATGTAAATACAATTGATTGATTTATCTTACAAAAGTGATATGGAATATAGTGAATGTTTGCACACGTACAAAACTTATATGGATGGTGATATAAAATGATAAATTATAAAAGATACTGATAGTTTTAAAATTTATCCGTCTTTTCTAATTTTCATCATGTAAATTCAGTACAGAGAAACGTCTAAATTTAAAAGGGAAAGTAAATGATGTTCTTATTAAACTTCTTTTATTTTGTAGATTTCTTCTGCCAGAATAAAATAATGCATACTCAAGTTGGTCTCCAGCCAAGAGGATTGATGAATAGAGGCAATTGGTGCTATATTAATGCTGTATCCTTTTAAATTTTATCATTATAATAATTATGTACATACATATATGGTCAGGTGTATACTAAAAGGTGATTGATTGTCAGATTCATTCCCAGCAAATAGAAGCAAACACTTATATGATTTATTACATACAAAAATATTGACCAGATGCAACTGAGCTTTACAATACCATGATAATGTAGGTTTTGTCTTGAACTTATAGATTAATCTTTTTATATGAAATTTGATTTACCCTTATCCTATTACTTTCTACAGTAATAAAAATTTTTGGCAAATATTCTGATATGCCTGTATGCTATTTGAAATATTTTGAGAGAATACTGATATAAAATTATATGTCAATCTGAACATCTCCCATTGGTTTTTACGATTTCCTTAATTGCTAACAGACTTTGCAAGCCTTAATATCTTGCCCACCATTCTACAATCTGATGAAGAAAATCCCTACCTTCCCACCAATTAGGAGAGGACCTACTTCCACCCCTATCCTGGATAGCATGTAAGTATATATTGTTATGACCAGAAAAACAAGAAAGAACAGCAAAAAATGTCTTGAGTTTTTATTAAACCGCAGTTAATAGTTCGATCAGTTGATACAGTCTAAACTTTATACAGTTTTTTTTAAGACATCAATGAATTGTCAAACCCTCATGGAATTTTACAAAAAATGGACAAGTTTTATGATTTTAACATCAAGAGCAAGATTTAAAAAGAAAATTCCTCATTTTTCAATATTTCAAGAAATTGTAAAAACTATTATCATGATCATGATGATAATGTTTGTTTTTAATAGTAAATAAACATCAGGACGATTATTTCAAATTGTCTCTTGATGACCATTGGATTGACAGGTGCATGTTTTGGTTGATCAAATGCTAATTTGAATATACAACCATTTAATAGACTATCAGTGATATTTTGTATAATAACCAAAGGATATTGAAGACATAAATAGATATGATAAATGAATCTGTATAGGTGATAAGTGGCAAATGTTTTATTGCAGTTAAAGTAATTGACCTACATTTTGTCACTGATATTGATTTTATAATGGTCAAAGCCAAGGTCAAAATTGTATATGAGGGAGAAAATAGTGATGCCAGAAATGTTTTTTATGGCTGTTGCTTTGTTTTCAGATGAAAAGAAAAAAAATTATTACATTCCTATGCCCACCCTGTAGAGGAGGGAACATTAAGTTTTACCCTTGTCCGTACATCCCAAAGTTGGTTTCAGATGTCTAACTTGAGTTTGCCTCAACCAAATGTTATTAAACTTATACACCATGCTTATTACCACATAATACAGATCACGTTTAAAATTGGGTGGGTCACTTATAGGGTATTTTGAATTATGCCCCTTTATAAACATGAAAATTACGGAATTTTGTGTTTCTGTTCTTCATTTTTGTTTGCCTAAACCAAATGTTATGAAACTTATTACCACATAATACTGGACACATTTGAAATTGGGTGGCATCACTTTTACTGTGCTTGAGTGATGCCCCTTCATAAACATAAAAATTGCTGAGTTTTTGGTTTCCTTTCTCTAACTTTAGTTTGCCTGAACCAAATGTTATGAGACTTATACACAATGCTTATTACCACAAACCTCAGATCAAGTACAAACTTTAAACGTTCCACAGTTATTTCTGTTTTTATCTTTATATGATATGCAAGCAAGGACATCATCTTTGTGTTTGTCCCATGGAAACATCCCTATTTACTTTCAGTTTACTTTCTAATTAACCTTTGAAGTAATACACCTTTGTTTTGTGTGTATCTTTTTAATTGTGGAACCAATTTAAACAGATTTGGTTAGTTTCATTTGATGCTTACAGTTATTTTAGTATTGAAGTCCTTGTATTTGAGGTATTACATAATTTAATATCAAAATTTGATACCAGTATTAGATAATAAACAATGTTTAATACCATTGGAAATACTTCAACGCAGTGGATGGTGTTCAAAATTTAACAGGGTCACAAATGAATTTTTGAAAATTTTTCCCAATGTGCTGATAGAAGGATAATAATAACAAAAAGCTTAAAATGTAAACAGAAAAACCAGATGTGGACAGAAAATGTCACATCACTAGGTAGACAGCTGTGTGTTATAATGATGACCACTTTAGGCTAGAGTTTCAGACAAACAGGTTCACCACTTGTTTGAATGAGGTTTGATACCATTCTGAATAACACATATATCATTCAAGTCTACACAGGAATGTTCATTTCAATAGCATATGTTGGAAATTTCTTGATCTGCTATGCTAATAATAAATTGTAAAACAAGAAAAACTGGTTATCTTTAGTTGAAACAATGATTGATTGATGGATGGATTAATGTCCAACAGCAAATACTGCATGAGTTTCAACCAAACAAGTTCACCACTTGTTTGAACAAGGTTTAATACCATTATGAATAACATTTCATATAGTAAGTGCCCCAAAACATATTATTCTGACTCAAAGTCAACCGGTGTTATATCACACTACCCTATGCTATTCATCAGGGAACCCATCATATCTCAATCGTTTTGGTATGCTGCATGTTTAAAGTGGAAGCATGAAGCAGCTTATGTCAATTTTATAAAGTGATGGTTTGATCTTTTTCAAAATGCTGTCTTGAATGGCTGTGTTATTTATGTGTTATAATGATGACCAATTTAGGCTAGAGTTTCAGACAAGCAGGTTCATCACTTGTTTGAATGAGGTTACCACCATTCTGAATAACATACCATATATTTAGTTACCCTCCCTCCAAGGAGACATTATTCTGACTTTTGTGACAAAACATCTTAGCATGCACTGCTGCTGCATGGTAAGTGGAGAAACCTCAGAAGGAACAAGTGTTAATCATAAAATTGTATTTTTTGACCTGTTGAAGATAATTTCTTGAATCACTTTTTTATGTGTACAAGTTCACCACTTGTTTGAATGAGGTTTACTACCCTTCTCAATAACATACCATATATTAAGTTACCCTCCCTCCAAGGAGACATTATTCTGACTCCGAGAAAACCCATCTTATATCTCACTTCTTCTGCATGTTATGTCGAACAGCCTCAGAAGGAACAAGTGTTAACATAAAATTGTATCTTTTGGCATGTTGAAGACATTTTCTTGAATCAATTTGTTGTGTGTTATAATGATGACCACTTTAGGCTAGAGTTTCAGACAACAGTTTCACCACTTGTTTGAATGAGGTTTACTACCATTCTGAATAACATACCATATATTTAGTTACCCTCCCTCCAAGGAACATTATTCTGATTCTGAGAAAACCTCTTATATCTCACTCCTGCTTCAGTTATGGAGACCTAGAAGGAACCAAGTAACTAAATTTGTATCTTTTGGCCTGTTGAAGACATTTTCTTGAATAGCAATGTTATGTGTTATAATGATGACACTTAGGCTAGAGTTTCAGACAAACAGGTTCACCACTTGTTTGGATGAGGTTTACTACCATTCTGAATAACATACCATATATTTAGTTACCCTCCCTCCAAGGAGACATTATTCTGACTGAGAAAACCCATCTTATATCTCACTCCTGCTAAGTTATCGGAGAAGCCTCAGAAGGAACGAGTGTTACATAAAAAATAAATTGTATCTTTTGGCCTGTTGAAGACATTTTCTTGAATCAATGTTGTGTGTTATAATGATGACCACTTTAGGCTAGAGTTTCAGACAAACAGTTTCACCACATTGTTTGAATGAGGTTTACTACCATTCTGAATAACATACCATATATTTAGTTACCCTCCCTCCAAGGAGACATTATTCTGACTTTGAGAAAACCCTCTTATATCTCACTCCTACTTCATGTTATGTGGAGACGCCTCAGAAGGAACAAGTGTTTACATAAAATTGTATCTTTTGGCATGTTGAAGACATTTTCTTGAATCAATTTGTTGTGTGTTATAATGATGACCACTTTAGGCTAGAGTTTCAGACAGACAGTTTCACCACTTGTTTGAATGAGGTTTACTACCATTCTGAATAACATACCATATATTTAGTTACCCTCCCTCCAAGGAGACATTATTCTGACTCTGAGAAAACCCATCTTATATCTCACTCCTGCTGCATGTTATGTGGAGACGTTAGAAGGAACAAGTAAAATTGTATCTTTTGGCCTGTTGAAGACATTTTCTTGAATAGCAATGTTATGTGTTATAATGATGATCCACTTAGGCTAGAGTTTCAGACAAACAGGTTCACCACTTGTTTGGATGAGGTTTACTACCATTCTGAATAACATACCATATATTTAGTTACCCTCCCTCCAAGGAGACATTATTCTGACTACGAGAAAACCCATCTTATATCTCACTCCTGCTTCAAGTTATCTGGAGACTAGAAGGAACGAGTGTTAACATAAAAAATAAATTGTATCTTTTGGCCTGTTGAAGACATTTTCTTGAATCAATTGTTGTGTGTTTAATGATGACCACTTTAGGCTAGAGTTTCAGACAACAGTTTCACCACTTGTTTGAATGAGTTTACTACCATTCTGAATAACATACCATATATTTAGTTACCCTCCCTCCAAGGAGACATTATTCTGACTTTGAGAAAACCCATCTTATATCTCACTCCTACTTCATGTATGTGGAGACCTAGAAGGAACAAGTTACATAAATTGTATCTTTGGCCTGTTGAAGACATTTTCTTGAATCAATTTGTTGTGTTATAATGATGACCACTTTAGGCTAGAGTTTCAGACAGACAGTTTCACCACTTGTTTGAATGAGGTTTACTACCATTCTGAATAACATACCATATATTTAGTTACCCTCCCTCCAAGGAGACATTATTCTGACTCGAGAAAACCCATCTTATATCTCACTCCTGCTGCATGTTATGTGGAGACTTAGAAGAACAAATAAAATTGTATCTTTTGGCCTGTTGAAGACATTTTCTTGAATAGCAATGTTATGTGTTATAATGATGATCACTTAAGGCTAGAGTTTCAGACAACAGGTTCACCACTTGTTTGAATGAGGTTTACTACCATTCTGAATAACATACCATATATTTAGTTACCCTCCCTCCAAGGAGACATTATTCTGACTTTGAGAAAACCCATCTTATATCTCACTCCTGCTGCATGTTATGTGGAGACTTAGAAGGAACAAGTGTTTACATAAAATTGTATCTTTTGGCCTGTTGAAGACATTTTCTTGAATCAATTTGTTGTGTGTTGTAATGATGACCACTTTAGGCTAGAGTTTAAGACGAACAGTTTCACCACTTGTTTGAATGAGGTTTTCTACCATTCTGAATAACATACCATATATTTAGTTACCCTCCCTCCAAGGAGACATTATTCTGACTGAGAAAACCCGTCTTATATGTCACTCCTGCTGCATGCTATGTGGTAGACATTAGAAGGAACAAGTAAAATTGTATCTTTTGGCCTGTTGAAGACATTTTCTTGAATAGCAATGTTATGTGTTATAATGATGACCACTTTAGGCTAGAGTTTCAGACAGACAGGTTCACCGCTTGTTTGAATGAGGTTTACTACCATCCTGAATAACATACCATATATTTAGTTACCCTCCCTCCAAGGAGACATTATTCTGACTACGAGAAAACCCATCTTATATCTCACTCCTGCTTCAAGTTATCGGGAGAAGCCTCAGAAGAAACCAAGTGTTAACATAAAAAATAAATTGTATCTTTTGGCCTGTTGAAGACATTTTCTTGAATCAATTTTTGTGTGTTATAATGATGACCACTTTAGGCTAGAGTTTCAGACAGACAGGTTCACCACTTGTTTGAATGAGGTTTACTACCATTCTGAATAACATACCATATATTTAGTTGCCCTCCCTCCAAGGAGACATTATTCTGACTTTGAGAAAACCCATCTTATATCTCACTCCTGCTGCATGTTATGTGGAGACGCCTCAGAAGGAACAAGTGTTTACATAAAATTGTATCTTTTGGCCTGTTGAAGACATTTTCTTGAATCAATTTGTTGTGTGTTATAATGATGACCACTTTAGGCTAGAGTTTCAGACGAACAGTTTCACCACTTGTTTGAATGAGGTTTACTACCATTCTGAATAACATACCATATATTTAGTTACCCTCCGTCCAAGGAGACATTATTCTAACTGAGAAAACCTGTCTTATATCTCACTCCTGCTGCATGCTATGTGGTAGACATTAGAAGGAACAAGTAAAATTGTATCTTTTGGCCTGTTGAAGACATTTTCTTGAATAGCAATGTTATGTGTTATAATGATGACCACTTTAGGCTAGAGTTTCAGACAGACAGGTTCACCACTTGTTTGAATGAGGTTTACTACCATTCTGAATAACATACCATATATTTAGTTACCCTTCCTCCAAGGAGACATTATTTTGACTACGAGAAAACCCATCTTATATCTCACTCCTGCTGCATGTTATGTGGAGATGCCTCAGAAGGAACCAAGTGTTAACATAAAAAAATAAATTGTATCTTTTGGCCTGTTGAAGACATTTTCTGGAATAGCAATGTTCAATATGTGTTATAATGATGACCACTTTAGGCTAGAGTTTCAGACAAACAGTTTCACCACTTGTTTGAATGAGGTTTACTACCATTCTGAATAACATACCATATATTTAGTTACCCTCCCTCCAAGGAGACATTATTCTGACTTTGAGAAAACCCATCTTATATCTCACTCCTGCTGCATGTTATGTGGAGACATTAGAAGGAACAAGTGTTAACATACAATTGTATCTTTTGGCCTGTTGAAGACATTTTCTTGAATCAATTTGTTGTGTGTTATAATGATGACCACTTTAGGCTGGAGTTTAAGACAGACAGGTTCACCACTTGTTTGAATGAGGTTTACTACTATTCTGAATAACATACCATATATGTAGTTACCCTCCCTCCAAGGAGACATTATTCTGACTTTGAGAAAACCCATCTTATATCTCACTCCTACTTCATGTTATGTGGAGACGCCTCAGAAGGAACAAGTGTTTACATAAAATTGTATCTTTTGGCATGTTGAAGACATTTTCTTGAATCAATTTGTTGTGTGTTATAATGATGACCACTTTAGGCTAGAGTTTCAGACAAACAGTTTCACCACTTGTTTGAATGAGGTTTACTACCATTCTGAATAACATACCATATATTTAGTTACCCTCCCTCCAAGGAGACATTATTCTGACTGAGAAAACCTGTCTTATATCTCACTCCTGCTGCATGCTATGTGGTATGACATTAGAAGGAACAAGTAAAATTGTATCTTTTGGCCTGTTGAAGACATTTTCTTGAATAGCAATGTTATGTGTTATAATGATGACCACTTTAGGCTAGAGTTTCAGACAGACAGGTTCACCACTTGTTTGAATGAGGTTTACTACCATTCTGAATAACATACCATATATTTAGTTACCCTCCCTCCAAGGAGACATTATTTTGACTACGAGAAAACCCATCTTATATCTCACTCCTGCTGCATGTTATGTGGAGACGCCTCAGAAGGAACCAAGTGTTAACATAAAAAAATAAATTGTATCTTTTGGCCTGTTGAAGACATTTTCTGGAATCAATTTGTTGTGTGTTATAATGATGACCACTTTAGGCTAGAGTTTCAGACAAACAGTTTCACCACTTGTTTGAATGAGGTTTACTACCATTCTGAATAACATACCATATATTTAGTTACCCTCCCTCCAAGGAGACATTATTCTGACTTTGAGAAAACACATCTTATATCTCACTCCTGCTGCATGTTATGTGGAGACATTAGAAGGAACAAGTGTTAACATACAATTGTATCTTTTGGCCTGTTGAAGACATTTTCTTGAATCAATTTGTTGTGTGTTATAATGATGACCACTTTAGGCTAGAGTTTAAGACAGACAGGTTCACCACTTGTTTGAATGAGGTTTACTACTATTCTGAATAACATACCATATATGTAGTTACCCTCCCTCCAAGGAGACATTATTCTGACTTTGAGAAAACCCATCTTATATCTCACTCCTACTTCATGTTATGTGGAGACGCCTCAGAAGGAACAAGTGTTTACATAAAATTGTATCTTTTGGCATGTTGAAGACATTTTCTTGAATCAATTTGTTGTGTGTTATAATGATGACCACTTTAGGCTAGAGTTTCAGACAAACAGTTTCACCACTTGTTTGAATGAGGTTTACTACCATTCTGAATAACATACCATATATTTAGTTACCCTCCCTCCAAGGAGACATTATTCTGACTTTGAGAAAACCCATCTTATATCTCACTCCTACTTCATGTTATGTGGAGACGCCTCAGAAGGAACAAGTGTTTACATAAAATTGTATTTTTTGGCCTGTTGAAGACATTTTCTTGAATCAATTTGTTGTGTGTTATAATGATGACCACTTTAGGCTAGAGTTTCAGACAGACAGGTTCACCACTTGTTTGAATGAGGTTTACTACCATTCTGAATAACATACATATATTTAGTTACCATTCTGAATAATACATTATAAATAAGTCTACACAGAAATGTCGATGTCAATAGTGAAACAATACTTTATATCATATTATATTGCTGAAGACGACACTTTTTTTTTGTGCTGCTGTATTGTTAAATCATTATTCCCCCACTGTAGCAGAGGGGACATTAAGTTTTACCTTTGTCTGTCTATCTGTATGTCCCAAAATTTCTGTTCTCCTTTAGTTTGCCTTAGCCAAATGTTATGAAACTTATACACAAGGCTAATTACCACAAAACACAGGTCAGATTTGAATTTTGGTGGCATCACATTTACCATTCTAGAGGTATACCTCTTTACCAAAGGAAACATTGGGGCAAAATTTTTGTTCTGTTCTCTTACGTTTGATTGTTGCAAGCAAATTTTATGAAACTTATACACAATGCTCATTACCATAGAACATAGATCAAGTACAAATTTGGATAGTGTCACTTTTACTGTTCTAGAGTTATAAAAATTGACAAATTGCTGAACTTTTCATTTCCGTTCTTACTTTAATTGCCTTGACCAAATGTTGTGAAAATTAGACACCACGCTAATTACCACAAAACACAGATCAAGTTTGAGTTTTGGTGGCGTCATTTTTACCATTCTAGAGAAATGGCCATACAATTGAAAAAAATTGCTAGATTTTTCGTTTCTGTTCTCTAACTTTAGTTTACCTCAACTAAATGTTTTGAAACATATACACAATGCTTATTACCAAAAAACCCTGATCAAGTACGATTTTGGGTAGCGTCACTTATACAGTTCTAGAATTAGGTCCCTTAGTAATGTTATATGCTAGCGGGGTATCATCTATGTCATTCCTCATTTATTTCTAAATGCAATATTTCAAAAAAAAATATATCAATACCTTTAAAAACAAGTGATGTTTTTTTTTTTAGGATACAGTTTGTTGGAGAGTTTACACCTTGTGCAAGAGCAACAACAGACAAATGTAAGATTTTATAATTGCATGCATACACTGTATCGTTATTTATCTGCCATTACTGGGCATCTCAAGGGTAACAGAAAATGTCAGATGCCACAAAGAAAAAGTTATTGATGTATGAAGTCAATAGTTCAAGTGTCAGACTCTCAGGTCAAGTGTTGCATATTCCTATATAGCAATAATTTTATTCTTTGCTAGTCAAGAATAAATAAGACATATGCTTTATTGATATGTTCCTTTAGGTTTGTTGATCCTTATATATAAATGAAAAAAATGAAGAAAAAAAAATATATATTTGAAGAAATTAAACTTATAAATATTTACAGGGATCTCAAATATTTACAGGTCTTGGATCAAGAGAGACAATCAATTGCATTATATACATATGTTTTACTTTTCAGCAAAATTTAGATAGAAAGATAAAATTTAAATACAGTTATAAAATAGAAAAAAGTTTAACAAGTCTGACAAGTGCTTTTATTGATTTACACAATTAGCATCCCCCTTTTCAATTGAGATCAAGGTTTTACTCATAATTGTAACAAAGCTTATTAATAATTATTTATTTGCAGTCAAGGGTAAAAAACAACCACCAGAATTGCCACCAGGACAAATGTTTGAACCCACTAATGTTTACAAAATGCTACAGGTGCTTCAAGATACAGCAACATTTAAGGTTTGTCCAATTATAATTCAACATATGATCATGTGACAAGAAATGCACTCACTGGCACAATGTATTCAAGACATGGCAAAAGTATTTTTCCTTGGTACAAATTTTGCTAAAAAAAAATATATGTATAGCAAAACTTCAAATGTAGTTTAGCTTTTAAAATGATTTGTTGGTTAGATTAAGCACAGTTCTGATACCCACACCTAAAGCAATAGGCTGATTTACTCTGTCCTTTTGTCTGTTTATCTGTCCGACATAAACACATTTCTGTAGCATTTTCTCTATAACTACAAATCCGAACTTAATATTACAAGTTTTATATTGATTGTATTATGTGACACATTATAAGATCACGCTTGTTGACTCAAGGTATTATGTGACACATTATAAGATCACACTTGTTGACTCAAGGATTTCACACACCTGCATATTCTACACAGCAACCAGATTTCATACAAAGCTCTCAGAATTTTCTAAAAAATAATTTGTAAGGGTTCAAGGAACCCGGTGTCTTGCCTACTTTTGCTGTAAATCGCAGGCTCAACAAAAGTGAGGAAAAAAATCTAATAAAAATATTTCTCTTGATACTATCTTTTGGTTGTAAGAAGCTTCTGTCCAAGTTTGGTAAAAATCCAGGATAGTTTTTGAATCTAATAAATGTTTTAAAAACTTTAACTGCAGACTGTATGTAATGTTAACTGGAAGAAAATCTAAGTCCATTTATAAGTAAAATACGTAAAAAATGGATTTATTTTTATGCCCCACCTACGATAGTAGAGGGGCATTATGTTTTCTGGTCTGTGGCTCTGTTCGTCCGTCTGTGCGTCCCTCCGTTCAGGTTAAATTTTTTGGTCAAGGTAGTTTTTGATGAAGCTAAAGTCCAATCAACTTGAAACTTACTAGACTTGTTGCTTATGATATGATCTTTCTAATTTTAAAGCCAAATTAGACTTTTGACCCAAATTTCACGGTCCACTGAACATAGAAAATGAAAGTGGGAGTTTCAGGTTAAAGTTTTTGTTCAAGGTAGTTTTTGGTGAAGCTGAAGTCCAATCAACTTGAAACTTAGTAAACTTGTTGCTTATGATATAATCTTTTTAATTTTGAAGCCAAATTAGACTTTTGACCCCAATTTCACGGTCCACTAAACATAGAAAATGAAAGTAGGAGTTTCAGGTTAAAGTTTTTGGTCAAGGTAGTTTTTGATAAAATTGGAAGTCCAATCAACTTGAAACTTAGTACATATGTTCCCTATAGTATAATCTTCCTAATTTTAATACCAAATTAGATTATTACCCAATTTCACAGTCCATGGAACATCGAAAAGGATAGTGCGAGTGGGGCATCCGTGTACACATTCTTGTTTTACAAAATTTACTTCTGGATACTATCTTATGATCATAACAAGCTTCTGTCCAAGTTTGGTACAAACCAAGGATAGTTTAAGAAAGTTATTAAGATTTTAAAAACTTTAACCACAGAGTGAATGTAATGTTTCCCCGCAGAAAAACTAAGTCCATTTAAAAGTAAAATACGGAAAAATGGAATTTTATTTTAACAAAATTTACTTCTGGATACTATCTTATGATCATAAACAAGCTTCTTTCCAAGCTTGGTAGAAATCCAGTAAAGTTTAAGAAAGTTATTAAAATTTCAAAATCTTTAACCACAGAGTGAATATTTGTGGATGCCGCCGCCGACGGAATGTGGGATCGCTTAGTCTAGCTTTTTCGACTAAAGTCTAAGGCTCTACAAAAATCATGATCAGGAAAAAAAACACATGATAAATGAGATATTTAAATTTCTAAAACATCATTTTCCATTTTTGTAACAGTTAGGTAGACAAGAAGATGCCGAGGAATTCCTGAGCTGTATACTTGATGGGATGCATGAAGAAATGGTGGCTTGTATGAGAGTACACAAAGGGGAAACAGGTAAAGGTTATCTCAAGTCAGAATCTGTGCAAAGACTTTTGTTACCTTAAGATTGTTACCTTAAGATAGACTGGTTTTACTGTTCATCTGTGCAAAAAGCTTGAAGACCATTATATAGGCTCTTTGATAAAGCAATGTTTGTTTGTTTTATAGTTGGTAATTGTTTGTCTGTTGCTTGTTTAATGTCCAATAGCAAAGGTTTCATGCATATTCAGGACTAGTGCAAATTAAAGATACACATTAAACAAGTTCTACAATGTTAGTGAACTGTTATGATGGATAATCAGTGATATTGTTGGCTTTTTTAAAACTACCTCTACCCTTTTTTATTGGGAAAATATGGGTCATTTTCATCAAATTGGGAAATTTAAAATAAACCATGAATTTGTCTGAAACGTCAATTTACAGACCCATTTTCAAGAGTCAAACCCTGCTTTAAAATAAGACCCCATTTTGTCAGTGATGTTACATAAATAGACCCTTAAATGTGCACACATAGTCATTTCAAATTGGGATTCTTCTCCAGGGGAAAAGGCCTTTATTCTCCACTAATTTAAGGCAAACAATATCACTGGATATTAAAGAACAGAATTGTGTCTTGCAACAGGCCACTCTAAAAGAGTTAAAGTTGTTGCAAGGGTTCTGTACCATGTACTTACCCTAAATGAGGTGTTTATTGTTCCTATTTGAACCAGACATACATAACAAAAATTTTATGCATCCTTCACAGCCAAACAGACAACCAACTCTTATTTTATTAGCCCAGTCAAGTTTTAAGGTTATTGTAAATTAATCTGCTTGTATAATAATGAATTTACCTTGAATTTGACAGAGTATGAAGCTAATGGTGTAATAGATAACAGTGGTGATGAAGATGTTGATCCTGATTCATGGGAACAGGTCGGACCTAAAAAGAAAAGTGTACTAACAAGAAAGGTAAAACCTTTTAATTGTTTGTTTATACTCCATAGTAAGTGAATCCAGTTGTTTAGTTTAATGTTTTAGTCCCATATCTTTGCAAATAAGGTATATCTTTTAATCTGCATCTCTTGCACTAATGTCAGACAGAGTTTCACTGAAATTTTAATAAAAACTTTTAATACACCATGTCATGTGATATTTGTCTACCGTCTTTTGGTGTGTATAGTGCACACCCTTTGTGATCCAAGAAACAAGAGAAAAAGAGTTTATTGGTCATATAATACTCCTAGACATTTTCGGAAAAGTTACAGCTTCAAAATCGGCAAACAGGAAGTTTTTTTAATAGACACCAATGTCGGAGAATTCTGTACGGAATACATAATTAATATGAAATTGAAAGTATTCCAACAAATGAATAAGAATTTTATTAGATTGAGATAAATATTTTAATCCAAATTTAAAAAATTATTTGAGTATCAAGGACAAGATTTTAAAATGTCCAAATTATTGTTCTGATTCAAAGAATAAAATAATTACGAATCCGTCTAATAATTATAATTAATTTCATTAGTGCTGTAATATATTGTTAAAATCTCATTGTTTTTATTTTTTGTTTGATGATTCTAGCTGTTAATTCGGATTATCACACCTCAATCAACGTGTCTAATCGATGTCAAAACAAATCAGTAACGGGTTGACCTTGTTCCTAATTAAATTCGTTCAGGTTACAATTATGGGATTATCATGTTTTCAATCAAATTTCTTGAATGGTTTTAAACAGTTCTTTAGAAGTTGAAAAGTTACAAAGTAAAAACATTTTTCCTAATAAATTTTTATATAGAGTAAATCATCACTTTACAATATAAAGTCACATGACCTGATCAATACATTAGAAAAAATGGCGGTTTATCTTTTCAAAACGAGCGTGGTTTATTCAATTTTCATACACTTTTTTCAACTTTCTATGATGAACACATACAAAAATAGTAAGTTATGACAATGAAGAACACAGAGGCTAATTTAATCGACAGCAAAAGCTTTATTGTGTCTTTATTAAGACTTGGCAAATTTCCGGATTGCAAAACAGATGGACAAATTTACACAATAAACGTAACAGCAAAAATATTAAATGTATTTTATTTGAATAAAACATGACAAATCAAGAACAATACGATACATATTACAATTATAACATGTAAAACATAAAAACAATCGAGGTTTTAGCAAAAATATTCTGTACTCTTCACTTGGAAATTTCTTTGTCGGAGTTTGGACCTGAAAAAAAAAGACCTAAGAAATTTTTTGTAGTCATGTATAACACGCACCCCTCTTACAAGAAACATGACCTAGGGTATAAATGTGCATGTTATACATACCAAAAGACGGTAACTGGCAATCATATTACTTCTCTCGATCTTACTAGTTAGTTTTGCATATTTTGCTGTTGCAGAATGATTTTGAAGTGAGTCCTCTAGCAGATATCTTTGTTGGATACATTAGATCAGCAGTATTCAAAACAACATCAAAAGATTCAGCAACTGTGGAACCATTCTTCACACTCAAATTGGACATTCAGGTAATTTTGATCCTCAAAACAGTTGAGTACTATTTGTCAGCCATTACTGGACATCCCAGTCATTTAAGATTTTTTACATTACAAGAAAATATCTGCCTCCACAAAGGAAATGTCAGTCCAAATGTCACAAATTCTTGAATCAAGTATTGTAGATTCCAAAATAGTGACAAGATCTATTGGTTAGGTTTAAGTTATGTTATCTTTGAAAAATTACTGAATTAGTAAAATACATCAAGTAATTTGGATAAAAGCCAGTTATGGTGCATTTATTGCATTTTGTGTTTATTTTGACATGGTCTCATTTGATTAGATTGACAAATAATAAGATTCTTCTAAGCAATGACAACATGGTAGTAATATCAGTCTCTCCAGTTTAGCTGAAATTTCCCTAAAAAAAAACCTCAGTTCTATAAAATTTGGTTCTTTTATGTTGTCGAATTTCAAGTAACTATTATATATCTGTTAAATTCCAGAGGAAACATTTTGTCCATGAGGGATATATAATTGTTATGTTCCAGACCGTATGAGTATTTTGACCGTACGCGTACGGTTGGACCATATGCATACTTTTTCAAAATACTCATACAGTCATACCGTATGGTCTGACTAATATTTAGAAGTTGGTCAAGTTTATAAAATACAAATGCATATTACAGATCAACATAACTTAACTCTCAAATTAATATAAAAAAGTTCAATTGTAATTGAAATAAAAACTTTATATTCTAACTATTTAAAAAAAAAAATCACGCTAATCAACTCTGTTAATCTCTTGTATTTAGCATGTCCATCAGTTATACATTAATTGAATTATGATCATCCGAAATTGAAGATTCTGAAGTAAACATAGTATAAGAGAACAGTTGTTTAAGAATGTTTAACAACTTTACAAAATACAAAGGCAAATACAAAGGAACATGCATGAACTGCAAACATGTACATTTTTAAATGTAAAAAAAATATTACGTTACTTGTTGTAGCAAGTGTCACCTTGGGCAAGTGTACCAAAATAGGATTCGTCTTTCAGTTAACCATCTAATTATAATAATAACAATTTGTAAAACTTAAAATAAAGATTGTGATAAATTGTTTAAATATAGCCCATATGATCAAATCACATGTATGGTCAGCTCGTACTGGACCATACGCGTATACTCATACGATCCAGACTGTACACATACGGTCCAAACACTCATATGGTCTGGAGCAGTTATATTGATAAGATATAGCAAAAATTACTAATTGTGACATTTTTACTTGTGCAACCTGGCTTTAATATTTGAATACATGTGGAATCGTTTTTATTTTTCTTCATTTGTACAACTTTATACCACTTAATGTTTTAAGATTTAAAGTCAAGAATCAATTGAAAAATAAGTATATTTAATAACAGTATAGTCTCAAAACTTTTACTGTTTATGCACTAATTGGTTTGCTTATCTGTTTTGTAGTCTGAGAAAGTATGCACTGTACGTGAGGCATTAGAGAGGATGGTTAGTAAGGAATCAGTCAGTGGATTTACATGCTCTAAAACAAATGCAGAGGTAAGTTGTTGCAAAAAGGAGTGGAAACATTGTATACAAAACCCTGCAAATCAAAATAAATGAAACAAGTAAAATAGCAGAGAAAAGGGGCCATCAATAGAGAAAAAAGAATCAAACAATATCAAAGAAATATAGAAACGGTAGTGTTATAAAATATAAAGGCAATTTTTTTTTACCAAACTGAAAGCTCAAAATGGATCATTGCTCGAAAGGCAGCTTTAAAGCATAATTTACTGTATGTTTCATTGACTATTTGTTCTAGTCATAATCAAAAATTAACTTATACTTAATTATTTTTTATATGGAAACCGTTTCAGTTCTTGGTTCAATTTATTCAAACTTTTCCAAATATTTTGAACAACTGATCAAATAAATAGACAAATCAGCCACAATTTTCTTTACAAGGAGTCCATTTATTTAACTGATAGATTTTCAATATAATTCAAGTTTATTTGAAAAAATAAGATCACTCATTTGGATGCATCCTTCTCCTTACTTCCAATAGCATTAACAAATAAAATCAGAAAATATAGCTGTTCATATCATCTAATCTTAATTGGTATATGTTTATTTCAGATGGAAATAACAAAAAAACTTACAATAGAACAGTTACCTCCTGTTCTGATCTTACATTTGAAATGTTTTGTTTATGACAAAGATGGTGGAAGTCAGAAACTTCTTAAAGATGTTAACTTTACTATTGATCTGGAAATCACAAAAGGTTGTTTTTATTTGGAGGGGACATTTAAACAGGGTTGGCAAAAACCCGGGTTTTATGAGTATTGCCCAGCCCAGTGGGAAATACTGGGAAAACCCGGGTTTTACTGGGTTTTAATGGGTAATACTGGGCAATACTGGGTAATATAAAATACTGGCCTGAATTTTAAAGAGGATTCAGTGATCAAACTCAGTTGCAATACATTTAAGATATTTATAAACACATTTTGATTTATAAATTAGTTTACTTGTTTGAGAGTGATGATACAAGTGTATATACATTTGAAAAAAGTACTATTCTTGCAACTATTTAACAAGTAAACATGAAGTCACACATTACACAAATATTAATGGAAAAGGCCTTTATCAATAATTTTCTTCTGAAAGTCTATTAAATCACCCTTTCGTCTAGATTGGTCAAACTGTTAACATAAATTCAAAGAATTCATTTTTCAAATGTATTTATCTTACATTAAGAATTAACAAGAAAATGTAAGAAAAATTACTTTTGCATAATTTATATGTACATCACTAATTAATAAGTAATTATTCAGATTAGGACATTGATATGTTTATATAACAATATTCAGCCTTTTCATTTCTATAAGGGTTAATGACTTGACCCTGTAGGGTGTTTATTTAGCAATATGATTGCATAGACATTTAAATTTACAATTCACATAAACACTGCTATAAAATGCATTTTTTTTTAAAGTTTGGATAGTTGAAACAATACATGAAAATTAACAAGGTATTAATAATTCGAAAATATTCAAATTTTGTATTCTGCCTACATAGAAGTAGTGAAGAAAAGAATGAAATTGAATTTTCAATCTTCTAGAAACATGACTCTCAATGGTTATCTGTATAAAATGTATATTTTTAGCTATAATACTATGAAACTACAACAAGACTTTACTATTTTGTGTTAAAATAAGCTTAAAAAGTCTTATTGCCCAGTATTACCCAGTATTACCCATTTCTGGGAGTATTGCCCAGCCCGGGAAAACCCAGGAATTCCCACCTGGGTTTTCCCGGGCGGGTAATACTTTGCCAACCCTGCATTTAAACCATATAGTAATTTAATTTTTTTAGTACATTATTATTATGCCTCTCCTGTAGCGGAGGGGGATTAAGATTTACCCTTGTCTGTACGTACAAATGTTCCAAAATTGGTTTCCGTTCTCTAACTTGAGTTTGCCTCAAATTTTATGAAACTTATACACAGTGCTTTTTACCTCAAAACACAGTTAAAATTTGATTTTTAACCGGATTTTTGTGACAAAAATGTCGGTTATTGATTTGGGGATGTACGGCGGGCGGCAATCAAATGTTGTCCGTGCATTAACTCATGAACCGTTCAACCAAAGCTTTTAATTTTAATATGTTATTACTGACAACTATACAAAGGTCAAGTTCAATAATGGCGATTTTGACTTTTGCCGTTCAGGAGTTATGGTTCTTGAAAGATTGAAAAATGGAGTTTCCAGTCGTGTCCGTGCATTTACGCATGAACTGTTCTACCAAAGCTTCCCAAATTTTAATATGTTGTTACTGATGACAGAATGGAGGTCAAGTTCAATAATGACGATTTTGACTTTTACCGGTCAGGAGTTATGGTTCTTGAAAGATTGAAAAATGGAGTTTCCAGTCGTGTCCGTGCATTTATGCATAAACTGTTCTACCAAAGCTTCCGAAATTTTAATATGCTGTTACTGATGACAAAATGGAGGTCAAGTTCAATAATAACGATTTTGACCTTTACCGTTCAGGAGTTAAGGTTCTTGAAAGATTGAAAAATGGTGTTTCCCGTTGTGTCCATGCATTTTCTCATGAACCATTCAACCAAAGCTTTTGAAATTTTAATATCATGTTACTGATGACAAAATAGAGGTCAAGTTCAATAATGACGATTTTGACTTTTACCGTTCAGGAGTTATGGTTCTTGAAAGATCGTAAAATGGCGTTTCCATTCACGTTGTTGCATTTACTCATGAACCTTTCAATCTAAGCTTTTCAAATTTCAATATGTTGATACTGATGACAAAATGGAGGTCAAATTTGATATTGACGATTTTCACTTTCACCATTCATCAGTAATGGTTCTTGTGATATTGCCAGGACACAAATAAATGTTAATAAATCCGGTTTGCTGTCGATGTGACAGCCTCTTGTTTATAGTGTCACTCTAACCATTCTAAAACTGGAAAAATTGCAAAAAGTTTTAGTTTCCATTCTCTAATATAAGTTTGCCCCAACTTAACATTATGAAACCCATACACATTACCTATTACCACAAAACTCAGAACAAGTACACATTTTGGTAGCGTCACTTTTATCGTTCTTGAATTATGTTGCTTTAAATATGATGTTTAATGCAAGCAGGGGGAGGGCAACATCTGTGTCCATGGGGTAACATATCCTTAATGATCTTCTTAGTCCTATCATAGTGTAGTAACTTGTAACTGAACATATCACAAAATGTCCCAATTTTATAGTATTTTTGGTTTCATACATGCAGAACTTTTAACAAATGGGTATTACATTCACGCACTCTAGCTTAAACAAGTTACATTGCAATAACTTGCATTTTTGTGTTCCATTCCTAAAACAATACAAAATTCATTTCAAGTAAACGTTTAAAAACAGCATTAATTAGAGTGACCAGTGGTTAATAAAAACCTTCTAAGGCTTGTATTATTATTGAAAACAGCTTTGCCCCTTAATTCCATGGACAAATGTTTGCTAAATTTATACTTTGAATTAAATTTAGTTTCAATATAATGTAAAATTTTCATATATATGGATCTCCAATGTCCCATACAATAAATATTTTATAATTGCTGTAGAGAAATTGACATAAACTTTATCTAAAAGAATTTGGCATACTTGTATACATATGTATTTATATATTTTTTTACAGATTTACTTTCTCCCAGTGTGAAAAACAAGTACCCTAACTATTACAGACAATATAAATTATTTGCAGGTAATTTATACAACAGTCTTAAGAACTTTTCAGAGTATGAATTCACATAAGAATAAGACAAAAAATAAAAATATTACTATTTTGATTTCAACCATTTACATTGTGGAATATCAAAATAATGATTTGATATTATAAGCCAGTTTGATTCAATTTTGTAGAAAAAGATCAAAAATGTTTAGATTAATATTGTCTTGCAAGACACATCACCAGTCATATGATCGCACACATTCTAGCCATTTACAATCAATATAAAAAAAGATGTGGTATGAGACAACTCCCAACCAGAAACCAAATGACCTAGAACTTTACATCTAATAGGTCACAGTGTGACCTTCAACAATGAGCAAAACCTTTACAGCATAGTCAGCTATAAAATGCTGCAAAATAACATACATAAAACAATTCAAATGAGAAAACTAATGGCCTGATTTATGTAAAAAAAAACAATGAACTAAATTCAAATATGTTATACAGCAACAAACAACAACCACTGACTTGTTTATACAATAATAATAGATGTACATGTATAAACATTAATGTCACTTAATTTGAGCGTCACTGGTGAGTCTTAAAGACTTAATTAGACGAAACAAGCGTATGGCATATACTGCGGATTCATTTATTTTTCGTGGGTACCAAATTTTGTGGATTGATGAAAACTTGCATGTTTGTGGTTATTTAATTTCTTGGTTTTGCCTAAACCTGCATACAAGCCTATAGAAAATTTGTTATTCGTTTATTTATTTTCGTGATTCACTTCCACCCACAAATCCAAAAAAATTGGTATCCAACAAATAATAATGAATTCACAGTATACAAAATTTCAATCCTGGTATCTGTGATGAGTTTATTTTATACAGTAGAACAATGTTTAAGTACCTGACAATTAATTTGTTTTTTTCCAGTTGTATATCACCATGGTAAGAAGGCTACTGGAGGACATTATACCACAGCAGTGTTCCATCCTGCTATCAATAGATGGGTGATCTTTGATGATAGCAATGTTAAAATTGTTCCAGTAACAACAGTCTTACAGTTCACTGCCCCTCGTGTTCCATACCTCTTATACTACAGACGGCTTGATTCACATTAAAATTACCTCCATCATAAAGAACAGACTAATGTTATCTTCAATATAAGAGAGTTTGTCTGCATTTTGTAGACCTTCAATTTTGTGAAGTTGCAAAGATATATTTTTCTTAAATGGAAAAATTGTTTCAAATTATGCAGTCATAACAATTTTAGCCTATGGCTATACTAATATACATAAGTCAATTTAAAATGAAAATATGTAAAATTTTGATCACAAATTTGTCCAATTGTATAGAATTGACTTAAAAATGTTGATTTGTGTTGAAGTCTTTGTTGAGTTATTTAATTGTTGCTGTTTGTATTGTATATATGATATATATATAGTGTTGATTATATTTTTGTATGATTATTGTGTTAAAAAAAGATCTTCATTATTTTTTGTAAGCATTTGATTTCCTTCCTTAAAAAGGTTGTACAGAAAAATGGTTTTATTTTACACTTCATGTAATTCTTGAAAATAATCCTGTTTTTCAAATTCACATACTGATAAAATATTTATTGGAATGAATTGGTTAAAGTAAGTTTGAAGAAATGCCAAATTAGTGTTTTTAACCCAATTTCATGGTCCACTGAACATAGAAGATGATAGTACGAATGGGGCATTCGTGTACTATGGACACATTCTTATTTTTATTGTACCATGATTAAGAAGCGTGATATATTTGAAAGTTTCATTGAAATGATATTATAAATAATGAACATGCACAACTATCTAAAGGTAGGAAAAGGTTGATTACTCAAAAAAAACCATCATATTTGTCCCTAGATTTTATTTTTTTTACTGGTCCTGAAAGCTTGTATTAGTCATGCAGATAAGATGAAATACCCTTTTGACATCTTAGAGCTTTTTTCTTGGTTATTCACTAAGTAGTAATTAGGATACTGTAAGAATCACATATTTTGTGTGTTATTGTTTTGATTTTGCTATTTGAAATGTATAATAGTTTGTGGTTTGCATGTGATAGTCCTTAAGATTCATTTTCATTTTTTGAGATGGTGTTTAATTGTTGACTGATTCTTTGAATTGTGTACTTCAACGTAATTATCTATTAAATCATATATGTTTTAGTTCAACATTTTAGAAAGAAATTAGCAAATTTCAAGTAGATAGCAGTCTGTCCATTAAAAGGGATGACAGTTTTATGGAGTTTAAATTTTGCTTATTGTAGTTAATATATTTCTTTTTCTCCTTATCTCTTTTATTTATGTTTTGTACATTAAGTGCTATTTATGTGTGTTATGAAGAATTTCAACTGTTTCATTATTTTTGTATAATCTTTAAAAGAAAACATATTCTTTTTGAAATATTTCTTGAAATTAATATTTGTTTGTTTTATCAATTTCAATTAAAAATATGCTTGCTTTGCATAAAAACATGCTAGCCATTGGTACATGTGCTTACCTGAAAAGCCTGTAGAATTTGTTTGAATCATGAATGTATATTAAATGCATAAAATGAATGAAGTCAAACAGTTTTGTAAGATAATCATTTCATAATCAACCACATGGTCACTAAAGTGCTATGAGGATCCAAGTATAAAAGTAGCTTCACAGCTTCTGAAACCGGTTTAATATGTCAAATTGATTAAATATTTTTCACTATCATGCTATTTGATACGACAAAAAGGTTACATGTTACAATGAATGTGCAGTTTGAAAGTGTTTTAAGTATCTGAGCTAATTTGACTATCGATCGGTG
Source organism: Mytilus edulis (assembly GCA_019925275.1). Taxonomy (NCBI): domain Eukaryota; kingdom Metazoa; phylum Mollusca; class Bivalvia; order Mytilida; family Mytilidae; genus Mytilus; species Mytilus edulis. Next base: position 32,101,669 of record CM034352.1, read on the forward strand.
GCCTACTTTTGTAATTTACAAGCTATAGATTTACTTTTACACTTGATTCCTAACGAAAGATGGGGAAAATAAACATTTGTAAATATTCCATTTTCAAAATAAATCTAGGGTTTTCTAATTGCAATAAGCAGATACTGTTTTGAATTTTGTTCTGTATTATATGTGACAGGATGTTGTGAGAATGTCTGTGGAAGCAGAGCTTGTTATGGTTGGTCTTGGTCTTTATAATTCTTTTCTGGTCAAATACAGGAACAATAACTCTGCTCTCTTCTTGTACTTTATAAACAAATTCTGTGTTTTAGTCATATTTTTATGTGAAAATTAATTTAGTCCTTGAGGGATATAAATAGTTTTACTGGATAAGGACGGACTTAAACAATGTTTTTTTCAAATTAAAGTTCCTTTATTATGATTGGTGCAAAATGAAATATATAGACAACTTTTGAATGAATTTTCCCCAAATATAGTTAAATATATATGTGAAAATGTTAGGGTCTCTATAATATCATTTTCAAGTAATGATGTGTTTCAAATCATATTATATTAGAAGAATATTCTTTTGTTTACTAATGGTAGGACTATACAATCTCCAAAATATCACCTACTGTCAAACTACTTTAATTCGTGGGTATCAATTTTTGTGGTTTGAGCAACATTTACATGTTCGTGGGTTTTTAAATTCGTGGATTTTACTTTTCTAACAAAATAAAAATAAAAAAATTGAAGCCCTTAGAAACGAAGGTTACAAATTGTCTGGATTGAAAGAAATTGCAAAGTAAACATTGCCAGTGAGTGATCACACTAATTAACACGAGATAGAGTGTGATCATCAAATTAAAAACCATCAAAGGTGTTGACTAGGCCATAAACATGTCACCTAAAGAAAAAAGTTACATAAACAAATCCTATAAGCGTATTTTTTAAAATTGTAAAATAAATCTTATCAAAAGCATCCCCATCATGAAATTATTATTTCCAATCCGTAACAGAATTATGAGGACATAAAATGAACACTTTATCATAGCATATCAATACCGGAAATCTGACTTTCATCGATCAAAAATATATGTTTATGAGAATTAAAAGATCAAGAGTTGTACAGTTAAGGTTTTTGCAGATTAAATGAGTATAATCCTGCCTACAGTTGTAATTCATAGTGCTTTTCCCCTGTGACTACTCTTATAGTATTCGCAGATTTGGTGATATTCAATATATTCTCTAGATTATATCAGTAGTCAAATTACATGGGGATCTTTCCATGTCTTGATTTGGACAACGGTAGTTTTATTTTGTTGGACACTTAAATTCATGGATACGGTCATCCACGAAAATTGGTTCCCCACGAATAAAAGTACTTTCACAGTATTACTATTGGAAAAAAGGAAAAAGTTGGATATTCATTTTTGTTGTAGAATTTTTAGAAAATGTGATTTAATTCTTGTAAATTTCTATCAATATTCTATATAATTATCTCCCCTGAATATCAAAATTTGTTTCATGTTTACAAATCACATGACATTTTGTTACTTTGTGAATATTAGACACTTCAAGCAATTGTATTTCCAAGGAAATAATTAGACTTCTGTCAAGGACGTAAAATTGTTTTGTTTCATCTGTTATGGTATGAGAAACAGATAAGAATTATGAAGCTGGGCACTACCAGTGTGATGTGCATATATCTTATAATTATTAATAATAAAATGCATTGAATTCATCTTGTTTTAATGAATCTTACTTGTGTGCAAATTTTTCTTAGTTACTAGTCCCCTATGGACTAAGTCGAAGGGGACTTAAGGTTTGCACATGTCGTCTGTATATCTATCCATCTGTCAGTCTGGCAAATCAATTTTCCACACTTCTTTTTGTCATTCTTGAAGATATTGATTTTAAAATTGATATATAGTTTTATCATGACAGGTTACAGTTCAAGTTTGATTTTGTGTGGAGTTAGTGTCCTTAGACTTAGAAAATTCACTCAAATAATCAGTTTTCCACTTTTTTTTGTCAAGCTTGAAATTATTGACTTGATATTTGTCATATAGATTCCACCATTTACAAGATATAGATCAAGTTAGCATTTTGTATCAAAACAATGAGTTTTTAACCGGTAGGTCATTATGTATTGCCATCAAATACACATAGAATGCTTGTTTTTTTCAACCGCAATAAAATTTGCATTATACAGGGTATTATTTAAACTTGAAATCATTTTCAATTATAGAATTTGCATAATTTCTTGTGCTTGAAATTTTTGATAAGTTCCATGTTTATTCTTTATTATATAGTTTCGAGTTGCGCAGAACACATTCCATACAATGTATTTTGGGGATACGATTGCTTTTAAGCAATCTGTAGACTTATACCATTGACTCAGGGCCATGCCCTCACTTCAACCGTTTTATTCTAAACATCAAGGAACATCTCAGATTCTTGAGATTGTCTTGCTTTAAATGGTATAAAAAACAAAAGGATTGAATTTAAACAACTGCCCTATAATGTTCTTCTCATAATCTTCATGTTTCGATATTTCCCTTGACTTGTATGCTTGTTTATAACAACACAGAAAATCGGAATTAAGCAGTATTTATATTTAGTGTTTTTATAAATTAAGAAACACGTCGGAGGGAATTCCCCAGTTTTGATAACATGGGAGAGTTCTCTGAATTCCGATCGATAAATCTATTTCTGTCATATAAGAACTGAAGTGGGGTTTTCTTATATGTCACGTTATGAAACTGATATTTGATATTGTACCTCCATAAAGAAATGGAGGTCGTTTAATTAACATTTAATATATGTCATTGCTACAAATCACAAGTCTAGGGTTTGTTTAGGTAAGTATGTGCTTGCGTATAGTTTTCTTGACTTGAAGGGGAATCAGATTGAATGGTTGCTCTGGATTCCCAATTCCATTAATTAATTTGAAACTCACGAGATCCTTTCTATGTCTGTCTGCTATTGAGGGTTATTGTTGTTGCATCATTTAAGTTAAGATAAAAGTAGTCCACAACGTAAAGGTGTAACTAGAACACCCTTCAGCCAAAATGGAGTCTTCCATATTAGAGCTTCAAGTTGTCTCCCTTTCGCAAGTAACTTTCGTCAAATGACAATACGTCGAGAAAAAATAACTCGTTCTGTCGATAGACGTCATATTATATTAAAAACGATCGCAATTTAAACAGGGGAATGTGTACGAAAAGAAGTCATGCCCACTGACCCAAAGGAAATTAAATATTTAAAGAGTTGGTAATGAAGTTCTACCTAGAATTCACGTAGGAAAATAGGTGTTGAGGTGTGAAGTGAAATACCTTCTCTCACTCTCAGTGACTGCTGTGGAAAGTCGACTTGGAATTGATAGTACAAAAATAAAACACAATAAGTACATTGTTCATACACTTGTATCGAGGATTGGCTATTTTTAAAGTTGAATAACTACTGGAATTACGTAAATTACATTTTGCAAATATTTTACATGTGCAGTTGAATCATTTTTGAAAATAATACTAATACATGTATCAATGAAAAACAATGGCAATCGTATCCCTCAGAGCAATCTGCTCTTTGATTTATAGATAGTGTTGTGCACAGCACAGTACATTCTATTGAAAATGTGCTATCTTCTTTTAATAGAAAGTGTTGTGTGCAGCACAAAACATTACAATACAGAATAAACCTGGAATTTATTATTCAAATCATATAACCAATTCTTTGACTACAGTTATTCTGTGTCAGAAACCCATTATGTGTCAAATATTTAATTACAATCCAAATTCAGACCTGTATCAAGCTCGAATATTGTGTCCATTTTTGCCCCAACTGTTCATGGTTGGACCTCTGCAGTGGTATCCAGCTGGGCAAGGTAATTTATTCATAGATTATGTTGTTAACTGAACATGCACATGGAGTGGGACCTACTGTTCAAATGACCACTGACCAGGTGATAACATCTCTCCATGTGACAGCATTATGTTGTTCATAGATGACCTGTTGTCACAGTACTGTTCTGAGATTTCTTTGTCATTGTAAGATGCCAACAACAAGCATCCTGTTGTGTAGCTCAACATGGAAACATGCTAATTGGTTTTCTCTGTAAACATAAATAAATCATAAGTTTGCAATTTGGTCTCCAGATAGAAAGGTATGATCATACAAGGACAGTGCATGTTCACAGGAATCAACTGGCTTAGATTTATCTGAAAGATGGTGGTTGCATATTATTATACAAATAGATAAGAATGGTGTTGGATGTCCAGTGGCAAATAGTACATGTATTCAGAACAAGAACATGTTATTGTAACATGAATCTAAAACCTGCTTTGTACTAAACTGACACTCACCTGGATTTTTGATGTGCTGTTCACAAGATAACTGTCTGCAGAAAGACATGAAGCTCTACCCAAACACATTGTTCTGATCTGAGAAGACGAGCTTGACAATGTTCTTGCATCGATTACTTAGATATGTGCATGTCCAGGGTCATATTATCATTGTATAAGTTCAAGGTCATTACAGTACTGCAATGATGTTTTTTGACAATGCATTAGTTTACCTTGTAAGGCATTTGGATACATTGTTGTGCATTTGTTTTTGCTGAATATGAAAATGTTTTTAACACAAGAACATTTATTTCAAAGTTTATTTACATGAACAAATTATCTTTTAAAAAATCAGTGCAACTGAAGCACTTTACTGGATTTACCTTTATCAGGAATTTTTTGCGTAGTCCTAGTAGAAGCTCTTGAGCATTAGTTGATCATCAGAAACTATTTGCAACTTCAACAATGGCCGCTCATCAATATCAAATAATATAATTCATCAATATTTAAGAAAAGAATATATTTTTTGAATACTGTTTATCTCTACAATAGTTTATAATATTAGTTAAAATATAATCATTTATAGGAAATAAGTCATAAAATGACCGAAAGACAATTTTACCTATGTGACTTAATTGTACATCTTGTCGTTCCGATCTTTTTTTTCTGTTTGAACTCTTACTTTTGCTGTACTTAGTTTCTGCAGCAACAAAAAAAAACAAGAGTGCACATGTTGAAATGTCTCGCCTTCTTTACTATAATCATTGAAATTATGTTGATAGCCCTATAAAATATAAAGCTTTATTACAACTGTCACATAAACATAACCAAGAAAACTACACATTGACCAATTAACCATGAAAATGAGGTCAAGGTAAGATGAACCATGCCAGGCAGGCATGTACAGCTAACAATTCTCCCATACAACAATATAGTTGACCTATATAGCTATTGCTTATAGTTTAAGAAAAACAGACCAAAACACAAAAACTTAACACTGAGCAATGAACCTTGAAAATGAGTTCAAGGTCAAATAAAACCTGCACGACTGACAAATAAATCATAAAATATTTCCATACACCAAATATAGTTGACCTATTGCAATAAGAATTAGAAAAAAGACAAAAACTTGACTATGACCACTGAACCATGAAAATGAGGTCAAGGTCAAATGACACCTGCCAGCTAGACATGTACACCTTTCTATCATTCCATACACCACATATACTAGACCTATGAGATATATGGACTTGATCACAAAAACTTAACCTTTTTCACTGATCCATGAAATGAGGTCGAGGTCAAGTGAAAACTGTCTGACGGGCATGAGTACCTTGCAAGGTACGCACATACCAAATATAGTTATCATATTACTTATAATAAGAGAGAATCTAACATTACAAAAAAATCTTAACCTTTTTTCAAGTAGTTGTTGAACCATGAAAATGAGGTCAACAACATTGGACATGTGACTGACGGAAACTTTGTTTAATATAGCTTTTAAGCCTTAAGAAAAATAGACCACAACACAAAAACTTAACACTGAGCAATGAACCGTGAAAATGTGGTCACGTTAAAATGAAACCTGCATGACTGACATATAAATCATAAAAGATTTCCGTACACTAAATATAGTGACCTATTGCATATAGTATTAGAAAAAAAGACCAAAACTCAAAAACTTAACTTTGACCACTTAACCATGAAAAATGAGGTCAAGGTCAGATGACACCTGCTAGCTAGACATGTACACCTTACAGTTCCTCCATACACCGAAATTATACTAGACCTATTGCGTATAGTATCTGAGATATGGACTTGACCACCAAAACTTAACCTTGTTCACTAATCCATAAAAAGAGGTCGAGGTCAAGTGAAAACTGTCTGACGGTAATGAGTACCTTGCAAGGTACGCACATACCAAATAATTATATAGTAATCCTATTACTCATAATAAGAGAGAAATTAACATTGCAAAAAAAAAAATGTTCTAAATTTATAAAACAATAAATTAAAATTTTAAGGGAGAAAATACCCAGTATTAATGACCCTATAATAAAAAGGCATGAACACTTTCATTTTCATACATTTCAACGACTTTTCATGACAGTGTTGTCTTTTATAAAATCCTTGATAAAGTTAAGACACGGAATTTATACGTGCATAAATCCGAAACCGATCTAATTTAGTCATTCCTCCTAAACTTCCGTAAGTTGGAAACTTGTTTGGATACCAGGATAGTTTAGGAACTATACAAATTTTATACTTTAGGCAACTTTACTTCGTCATCAACCCCCGTAACTAATTTAAAATAAATAGATCATTGTTTGAATATGCACAACCGTAAATCTACAGTCATACTGAGTACTAAACAATGTTACGCATTTTTAAAATAATTTAAAAATCCCTCTTTTTTAATTAAGTTTATCTCTAACTTGTTTTTTGTCCGAATTGAGTAACATTCTACCATTAGTTACAGAAAAAAGTCTGCAAATTCTTACGAAAATTATGAAATGTTTAAAGAGATCCCTGCTTAAAAAACAAACAATGAATTTCTGCACATAAACATGGTCATGTAAGTAGGAAATGACACATACATGACATAAATGATATATTGACCTAATTTCAAATTTGACTTATTTGTATAAAATGATGAGTTTACATTAATGCCATTTTATAAAATCAATTCTTAAGGACTATAAAATTCCACAAACATTAAAGAGTTTAACATTTTACACAGACATTAAAAGTTTTCAACAATATTTGAACATAATATTTCATAAAAAAGATTTTATATACACAAATTGACAAATACAACAAAAGTTGTTAACACATAACTATGAAAACTTGTCCTTCAGGTGGACACTTTCATATATTTTGCAATAATATTTTGTCCACCTGAAGGACAATATTTCATGGCAATTGAGATTGTTTACTTTAATACCAATATTCCATGAAAAACTGTCAGGTTGACACAGGACACTATTATGTCTTGAATATCCAAATATAACAAAGTTGTAAACACATTATTACCTCTGACTGTACAAACTAGACAAATTGTAATTTATATAGACTCTTATTTCGGTTTCAATAAATGATCCTCCTTAATACACCTTATCGCTAACCCCGGCTGACCCGGCCGCTTGAACTTTTGACGCATACAACAATCACTTTTCCATTGTGGCGTCAGATATTTTGTATTGTGACGTCAAAATTTTACGGGGAACCTGTGTGATATCCAGTAATGGCGGACAAATAGCGATATGGTGTATTTTAACAAGGAGATATAAATTTTAGTGTTGAAAGATACAATTTTGAATTCAAATAAAGAAACATGAATATGATGTATAGTCAATACTTGCATAGAAAATGGCAATATTATTCCATTCCAAGTTTACTTTACTCTTTATACCATTGTAAAATAGTACCACTCATTTTCTTATACTTTTTAATCTGCTAATGATTAATCTTTTTATTATCAGATACAATAATAATAATATAATAATAATAAGAAGAAGAAATTCTTTATTTAAAGAGGGAGACTTAATTAGAACTAGTCTAATTTTCATAGAGGCACTCAAACAAAATACATGTATACAGTTAACATTCATACATTCATACCAGTTTATACACAATTCAATTATTCAAATATATGTAAATGGCAATATTTGATAGTTCTGTTAAAGGAAAACAAATTATTTGACCTGCATATAATTTTCAAGAAAATGATTATAACAATGTTTCTTGAATAATTCCACATTACAACATTTTTTATTTCGAGTGGTAAATTATTCCATACTTTGGTCATGTTGGTTGCAGAATAATGAAAAGATTTTTTTTATAAAAATTTGTGTTTGGTCTTGAAACAAAAAGAGACAGATCCGTAAGTTGTGGTGTTGCACATCATCAATATTTAGCATTGCTAAGTAATCAGGTGTTAGTCCATTTACAATTTTATACATTAGAATTGATTGTTGGTAATTTATTCTTTTGGTAAAAGATAGCCATTTTAAAGATGAAAACATGAAATTATATGGAATAGAAATATCGCATTTCAGTATAATTCTTGCTACTCTTTTTTGAAGTTTTATGATTCTATCTGAATCTTTTTGTAATAAATTTCCCCAAACTGAACTAAAATACTGTAAACCAACTTATTTTCGCGAGCTATTTATTTTCGCGAGTAGAAAAATAACGCGAATATAAATCGTCGTGAACATGTAAAACTTAGATCTTTCCTTCAAGTAAATAAGAAAAGCGCGAAATAAAATAGCCCCGAAGTGGCCAAGAAAGGGCAGAACGCGAAATAAAGTATCCGCGAAAATAAGTTGGTTTACAGTAGTCTATATATGGTAGAATATATGCATTATAAAATTATAAAATAGTTGCCTTGTGTGTATTGGCAAATATACTTTAATTTTATATAAAAGTGATATTTTAAATGTAGCACTTATTTAAGAGGAAAGAAAATTTATAATTAAGGGACTCAATTTAAATTAAAAATCAATTGTTTTAGAGAAAAATTGAAGGTCTTTCCACCCATAAAGATCAATTTTGATATAGAACTATGAAAATTCAAATGATAGCTTCTTGTACACTGATGCCAAAAATTTAAGGTTTCAGTATTAACCCTATTAATCCAGTCAGTATATTCCGACTCACTATCAATCCTCTCAAGAGGACACTGACCGATAGAGGGCTCTAAATCCTTCCAGTTAGGTTTCTAAATAAGGGAGATAAATTGTTACTTCCGGTTTTATTTGATAGTTTACTTGATACTGATTCCAAAATTTATTATTTAATATACTTTTACATTAAATAAGTACAAAAAATAGCTAATTCTGGTTTACACTAGGTCACTTCCGGTTGGCTTTTCCATGGTCAAGTGGCTTGCAACATTATGCAAAAAGTCCCACAGCTTTATCTTGTATACATATGAGGTAAAAGCAAAGGTCAAAATCTAGAATGCCAATTTTACCTTTGATCTTGAGTTCAATTTCAAGGTCATAAACAAAGGGCTTCAAATCAAAAGACCATAGGTCTTTATTATATATGGTTAATGAGTTATATCCCTTATGCCTAATTTTTAATATAAGAGGGGAGAAAACTCAAATTTAATTTTAGCATACCCTTTCAACCAAAACGTATGTGTTACATGTCACAACTTCCATTTTAGTAAAAATATGTAGTTGATATCTTTTACGGTTTTTAATTAATTAATTAAAAGAATTGAAAATAAGCCAAAATCAAAATTTGAAATATGACCTTGACCTCTGACCTTGACCTAATTTTCTTATTTTGGATCCAGAACCTCAAATCAAAAGATCCTAAGTCTCTATCACTTATGGTTTACAAGATAGAAATGCATATCACTAATATCACATGCATAAGGGGAAATAACTCTCATATGGAGTTTTCATATCGCCTCGGTCAAAAAAGAACATATCATGGGAAGGATATAATGAGCAATTTTATAAAAAAAAATTGTCGCTTTCTTTTACGGTTATGGAGATGTAGTCACAAGGAAAAGTGTTTGGGGAGATAACTCTTACAAAGAAAATTGTTTGTCTTATCAGGGTGAAATTTAAAAGCACATGAACTATACAATACAATATACAATGTATGAGAAATATTTAAAAAAAAACTTTCTTGGAAAAAATCAGAATAGTCGCAAAAAAAGTTAGGAGCCTGTAATTTGTGGTTGTGGTTTGTTGCTGTGTTATATAAATTTGTTTTTCGTTCATTATTTTGTACATACATCATTACATGTATATTAAGCTTTTTATTATTCTTGTTTGTTAGTAAGTTAGTAATTTTGATTTAATTTAACATAATAATTAATTAGTCTTAGTATACAGTCATATTTTTCCTCTGTACACCCAGATAATGTAGGAACATGAGGTCTCTAGTGCTCTTTAGTCATGTTAGTCTACTGAGATATATAAGACACTGTAACAACAAAATCAATCATACAATACAACATATACAAGCAATACAGGGCTGCCAAGCCTCACACAATTAGAGTGAGGCTCGCACATTTTCATGCTTATTTGGCAGCATTTTTCTTTGATCTATTATGTTTTTTCTCTTTGATTTTGGCCAAATCTCACATATTTGCTTCGTGATGGCAAAACAAAGAAGCACATATCGACTTGTTTTACAAACATGATAAAGCACATACACAATCAATATAAAAAAATTGTAAGGGTTCCGCAGAACCCAGTGTCTCGCCTACTTTTTCTGTTAATGGCAGGCTGAACAAAGTGAGGAAAAAAATTAATAAAAATATTCCTCTCGATACTATCTTTTGATTGTAAGAAGCTTCTGTCCAAGTTTGGTAAAAATCAAGATTGTTTATAAATCTAATAAATGTTTTAAGGATTATGTACCTTTGTGTTGAATCAATGCTATACATATGAAAAATTTATAGAAAATCCACAGCCTTTATACTTGTACTCTCATATTGAGCAATTGGGTGACTGATAGATATGGGATTATTGCATGCAGTGCTAGCATTGATTTCCTTAAAACAAGTTTATTAATGAAGTTATTAGTTAAAACAAATAAAAATATGGACCAAATCAAGTAGACCTTCAAGGGTGCGCTTGACTTTAATGACTCGGCAAAGAGGTGTTTTGGAATTTACAGGTTTCTTAGAACTTTTTGTAAAAAAAAATGCTAGCACATCATAGAAAAGAAAGTGTCTAATCTATGTTTCAATTCTTATAACAAAAATCTCTGTATTAAAGGCTGTGGATTTTCTATAGAAATCTTAGTTTATTTGCCACAAAGTCCTCTTTTTCTATTAAATGCAATGAAACAGTAAATAATTATGCTTTGCATCAAGTTTCCCCTTGGTATATGTACAAAATGTCCTATCTCTATTATTCATTATATCTGTAGTTTTGATACAATTGAAGTTTGAAAAATTTGTACAAAAATGGCTACAGAAGGGGTCATAAACCTTAAAAACTTTTTTAACTGCAGACTGAATGTAATGTTAACAGGAAGAAAAACTAAGTCCATTTATAAGTAAAATACAGATAAACAGGTACAAAGTTTTAACAAAATTTCCATCTAGATACTAGCTTTTGATCATAAACAAGCTTCTGTCCAAGTTTGGTACAAATCCAGGATAGTTTAAGAAAGTTAACGGTATTAAAATTTTAAAAACTTTAACCACAGAGTGAATGTTTGTGGACGCCTACAACTACGATGCTGACAAAGGATGGTATGATCACTATGTCTCGCTTTGTCAACAAAAGTTGAAGGCTCGACAAAATCAAAGCAACATTAGCATATAAAATATTTAAAGCAAAAGATATCAGTACAGACAAAACACATGCAATATGAGAGGCAAGCAACATTTACAAATAAAACATATACAAGCAATAGAATTATAGAAACAGAAGCTATCAATCACAATAAGGGAAGAGACTGGGTAAGTAGGTCTTCTCTTTTTTTGGCAAGGGGGAAATTGAATTTCAGATATTTTTTTGATTTCCTGCCTATCTGGTTTAAAAAAACACTTTTTTATATCAGGGCAAGAAAAATTTTTGAGTAGGCAGATACTTTTTGGGTAGGAATTCGGGTTAGGCAAACTTGCTTTTTTCTTTTTTAATATGGCCTGAGTGCAAGCATTTGCAGCACATTTTAAACATTTATAAGTAAAAGGAATAGAGGTTATTCCGTAAAATTTGATATAAAAATTATAGAATTAAAAGAATAAATAAAGCACAACAATTAACAACAGATTCTTCAGTTTAGAACTTGAACAGCATCAAATGCCAATAATTTCCCTGATGATGTGTTTGTTATATATATATCAATTTAAAATACTCGAAATATTGATTTTTTATTTTTTTAAGCAATTTTTCTCTTTTTTTCAGAATAACTAAATGGATTTCATGTGAAGGCTTGTGGAGATTAACATAACCATAGATAAAAGTTATATAAATTAAACTGCTTAATAAAATCATAATACATAAAAATCGTGTCATTTTAAAAATTGGTACATTATATACAAAACAAGTGTAACATCTGTAGAAACATCTGTTCTGTTGTGGTGTATATAGTGATGAGAAAACGATTGTTGAATGAAGATGATGAAAGTGATGATGAAAATAAACCAATAAAGAGAAGAGCAATGAAAGTAATACAACTTAATCCCAAAACCAAAACTGTGGTTGTTATAGTTCTCATTTTTGCAGCTATCATTTATTTGATGAACTTTCCAATTTTTTCTTCTAATAAAGTAGAAGAATTTGACATTCCTAATGACAATGTTCATGATGTTATCAAAGCTGAAGATGCTTATGTTAGTCCTGGAAGTTTAAAGTTTAAAAAACGACAGTTTTATCTTGATGGGCAGCCATTACGTATTTTGAGTGGTGCTGTACATTACTTTCGTATACCAGAGGACTATTGGGATGATATTTTAAAGAAAGCTAAAGCAGCTGGTCTGAATACAATCGATACGTAAGTTAGCTTTTTAATTTTATTTAACAATCCATTTTTAAAGAAATGATGTTATGAAATAAAGGGGAATGAAGGATTATGTCTTAGAAACAGCAGCCCAAATACAAATAGTCAAAGACATCCAGAGGTGAACGTATGTAGCATCTACATGTATTACTAATGCAGTATACAGGGGGTCTCATTGGGGAGTTCTGATCCCGGTCAAGATTGAAATGTTTATTAATGTGAGACCTAAGCATTAACACTGATTCATAAACTTGCAGTGGGTTATAAGAGATAAACTTCTGCAAATTCAATGTGGTTATCTGTTGAGACTGTAAATCTAAATAAATAATTGACAGCTGTAAATCTCAATAACTTGTGGTCAGTTGTGTATAGATCTTATGGTTAGCTGTAAAGTTAAGCAACGTTATTGAAATCTAGGCACTTTAGTACCAAGACAAAGCTGCACAGTGGGGGATCCAAGGGGAGGATTCCGGGGGGTTGGAACCCCCCCCCCCCTTTTTTTGGGACAATCAATGGACAATCAATGCATTTGAATGGGAGCATATAGTTGGAACCCCCCCCCCCCTTTTACTCTGGTATGGGACCCCCCCCCCCCCTTTTGTTTTTAAATGGCTGGATCCGCCCTGCTGCATGAGGACATTTTTGTACCTGTTAAAGATACATATATTTTGGCAACTCAAAACAAATGGGCACCTCATACAATGTAATGACAAAAAACTATGGCATTTATTTTCTCGGTTTAGTTTTAAAACCTTTATAGTTGTCACTTATCCCATCTGTGTTTGTGGCCTTTCATTGAAGTTTCTGTATACTGAATATAGAAAACTTGCACATAGTGCATATAGTTAACTTGCACATAGCGCAAATAGTTGACTTGCACATAGTGCATATAGTTGACTTGCACATATTGCATATAGAAAACTTGTACATAGTGCATATAGTTAACTTGCACATAGTTAACAATTGGAATGTTAATAACAATAAAATCTATTTACTCTTTAGAATTTAGCACATAGCAATAAAATCTATTTAAATTACTCTTTAGAATTTTACACATCAAACCATCACCATTAAAACACAAGCTATGCACGTTTGATCTTCATTTCAAAATACTTATTATGATTTCATTAAATATTGATAATCCATAATCCAATATTTTTACAATTATATTATAACTTACATTGTTTTTTTATGCCCTATTTATTGGCATTATGTTTTCTGGTATGTCCGTCCCTGAAATCGTCCGTCCGTTCTGCTTCAGGTTAAAGTTTTTGGTTGAGGTAGTTTTAAATGAATTTGAAGTCCTAATATATCTACTTGAAACTTAGTGCACAAGTTCCCTATGATATGATCTTTCTAATTTGAATGCCAAATAAGAGTTTTTACCCCATTTTCACAGTCCACTGAACATAGAAAATGATAGTGCAGATGGGGCATCCATGTACTATGGACACGTTCTTGTTTTTTTTAGTAATTTAACATACTTTTGGTATAGTTATAAACATTTTGAATTCCTTCTTGACAGTTTATATTTTTTTTTACATTGTAGATATGTACCTTGGAATTTACACGAGGACAGACCTGGAAATTATTACTTTGCACAACATCTTGACATCGAGTAAGTTTTATTGCAAACCTATCCAACAAGTTATTGTGGCTATACATATTTAAAACTAAGAACTGATATATTGAAGATCATTCACCCAAAATTGATTTGTTTTCACTTTTCAGATAAAACCTGTTGTCAGTTTAAACAATATGATAATTTTGTAACTTTCTATACTATTACAAGTTGTATCAAAGTAATGTATTTTTCAAACATAATTTTCTTTCTTCCAGAAAATTTTTGCGAAAGGCAAATGACCTAGGATTATATGTGATATTTCGTCCAGGACCATATATATGCTCAGAATGGGAATTTGGAGGCTTACCAGGGTTTGTAATATAAAAAAACCAACCAAGTTTCTAATAAATTATATTTGATATATATTTCAAATTAACATATTCAGTTCTGGGTAATAATTCAAGTTCAAGTATTTCAGTGTTTACCTTTAATCTTGTAAATTATATGAAATTATCCTATATTATATAGTATTTGGTGAGAAGGGGGGGGGGGTTATAGGGGAGATAACTGCAGGAAATAGTATTATTGTTAAATTAAATGATGGAATTAATTTCAATACTAATCTTTAAGATTTAAGACTTTAAGTCTTTTAAGTCTTTAAGACTTAATAACGTATTTAATTTATATGGAAATATTATGAACTTTTATTTTGCTATTTTTACAGTAGACATTTTACACCAAAATTTATTGTATTTGAACATCTCATTGATAATTTGATTAAATTCATTGTTCATAACCAAAACACAGGAAAATTGATCACAGAGAAGATTTAAGTGCCCTATCTTAGTCCAAAATCGTGATAATAACCTAATAGACTATATCTGATCCCTTTGTGAAGCATTTCTTATGTATGAGATAATTACCACTATCAAAGTATATGTAGAATTTAGCTGAAAATATTGTCATTTATTGTCTTATTATAATCATGTTGTATTTTCCATTAGCAAACAGACAAAATATCTACCAGTATTTTGTGATATATGTTAAGACTGTTTGCAATTGAACAAAAAGATATTCCAATATTTTAGATGGCTGTTGAAAGATCCAGACATGGTGATAAGATCTAACTATAAACCATATCAAGATGCAGTGGACAGATGGTTTGGTGCACTTATTCCTAAAATTAAAGATTTTCAGGTAAAATGCCAAATCACATGGATCTTTAAGTAACGTTCCAGAATATGTAAGTTTGGGCATAAAAAATAATGTTGGTCAGCCATAATTAAGTAACCAGATAACAGGATATGTTTGGTTCAGGGATTATTTCGACGAGGGGCACATCCCAATGAAACAGCATTCCAATAGATAGGTGTCATAAATAGTGATCTACTCTAAAATATTAAGTAGCATCACATTTAATATTCTTTTAAATGTTAAGAAATAATAGATTTTGTTTTTATAATAATAAAAGAGGTGTCTGGAATATTTTAGTGAGACATCAATCAAATGAGACAAAAGTCAATAAAATTAAGAACTGAAATGGGGAATGTGTCAAAGAGACAACAACCAGACCAAAGAGCAGACAACAGCAGAAGGTCATCATTGGGTCTACAATGCAGCTAGAAAATCCCGTAATTGGATGTGTGCCTAACAAATATGCATACTAGTTCAGTGATAATGGACATCATACTTAACTCCGAAATATACACAAGAAACTAAAGGCTTTCAATTGTTAACAAGTGTCTTTACAATATATGCCAACTTGCCAAGTATAAGTTGATGAAAAATAACTTTTTGAGTGACACAATCATCCTTAACGTTATTGGGGCACACATAAATGTTTAGAGTAAAAACTGAGACACATAAATGTTTAGAGTAAAAACTGAGACACATAAATGTTTAGAGTAAAAACTGAGACACATAAATGTTTAGAGTAAAAACTGAGACACATAAATGTTTAGAGTAAAAACTGAGACACATAAATGTTTAGAGTACACATAAATGTTTAGAGTAAAAACTGAGACACATAAATGTTTAGAGTAAAAACTGAGACACATAAATGTTTAGAGTAAAAACTGAGACACATAAATGTTTAGAGTACACATAAATGTTTAGAGTAAAAACTGAGACACATAAATGTTTAGAGTAAAAACTGAGACACATAAATGTTTATAGTAAAAACTGAGACACATTTATTTTGTAAGGAAACTTGGACACAAACTAAAGAACATTTAATTTTTCCCTGAGAAACAAAGGTTGATACAATAAGCCACGTTTAATTTCTTAAAAATTCCCTTTTTACAAACACTGAGCCCCACAATTATATATAACATTTATAATGTAACTTATTTTTCCAGAGATCCAAAGGTGGACCTATCATTGCAGTTCAAGTTGAGAATGAGTTTGGTCACTATAGTGATGAAATAGAACATCTTTTGTTTATCAAAAAAGTAAGTTTATTTTACTATGAAGCTGTTTATGGTCCACGACTAAGTTGTAGGGGCATAGAGTTTACTGTAACCAGATTGTTTTGGTCCTATATTAAGGATTGATTGATTGATTGATTGTTGGTTGCTTAACGTCCAGTGGCAAATATTTCATGCATATTCAGGACGAGAACAAGTTCACAATAAATACAATAGGTAGGTTGATACGATAAAGGCCATCTGGGATGTTGGTCGGGGAAATTTGGACTGCCACTAGAAAATGAGGGTATCTTGGATAGGGACAGAAATTTTGGCTTGCAACAGGCCACCTATGGACCCCTTAAAAGAGTTGTTGCAAGGGTTCTTTATGTGCAAAGAGCGTGGCACTCTCTTTACACGAGGCATCGGATTTAACGTCCCCTTCTGACCGGACGTGACTGCGAACTTGATACATCCCGCACAGCCAAACGGACGCCCCACTTCGGCAAGCGTTTTACTGCCGGTCGGGAGAAGACCAAGTGACCATATTTCTATACCCCAGTCACCCTTGGGAGCCTATATTAAGGAAGCTGGCTTGTCATGTTTTGGAATTTTGGTCAGATTTTCGTAATCCTCTGGTTTTATCCATTTTAATGCCTTAACAAATTTTGCCGGTGACCCCCATTTTTTTATTTATAATTCTCTTACATGTATAATGATAAGCTGTCTGTTAAATTCTTATAGATTTTTAATTATTTTTTAATAGTTTTTGGGGACCTAAACTTGTCAGTGATAAACCTATGAAAAGTCAAGAGAGAACATTTTCTCGCCAATTTTTTTTAAATGGCTAATATATCAAAAACAAGCAGGGTGATCTTTATATTTTTTTTGCTCTTTGGATTCCTTTATTAATCCCCTATTAATATAAACTAGTGTTTTGAAAAGTTAATTACTTTGAAACTGAGAAGCGAACTCCCTTAAAATAAACACCTGAAGATCAATGCACAATGGATTCTTTTTATTGTGAAGTAATATATAATATATAAAAACTGTAATCACAGAGATATGTCTCACTTTTTTGTAATTTTGATAATGCAAATGTTGAAATTAAAATAACAACACTTTAACATGTAAGTTTTGCAAATGTTCAAAGTCAATAAACCATGACTTAAGGTACATGGCTAAACAATGTCCATGAAAATGAGATGTACGAATGCTATTACAACTGCATATCAAATACCATTAACTTATCATAAGTAGTTCCCTATAAACAAAACTAAACACAAACTGATACAAGTAAACTAAGCAAATATTTCAAAGTCAAACGACCGTAAATGAGGGAGTGGGGCCAAATAATCTCCATGATAATGAGATGTGCCAATACTAATACAACTGCATACCAAATACCATTGACCTATCATAAGTAGTTCCCTTTAAACAAACCTAAACACAAACGAATACATATAAACTAAGCAAAAGATCAAAGTCAATAAACCATAACTGAGGGGGCTGGGTAAAATAATCTCCATGGAAATGAGATATTCCAATGCTTATACAACTGCATACCAATTATCATTAACTTACCGCTAGTGGTTCCCCATAAACTCACCTAATCACAAACTAATACATGAAAACTAAGCAAATATTTCAAAGTGAATAGACCATAACTGAAGGGGTGGGGCCAAATAATCTCCATGGAAATGAGATATGACAATGCTTATACAACTGCATACCAATTATCATTAACTTACCATTAGTGGTTCCCCATAAGCTGACCTAATCACAAACTAATACATGAAAACTATGCAAAAGTTCCAAAGTCAATAGACAATAATTGAGGGGGCAGGGCCAAATAATCTCCGTGGTAATGAGATATGCCAATACTAATACAACTAAATACCAAATATCTTTGACTTACCACTAGTGGTTCACCATAAACTAGACCTAATCTCAAACTAATACATTGTTGATGCTGACACCGAAAAACAGTATACCTACGTCTCGCTTTTTGATTTCGTCAAGGGAAACAAAAATGACCCTGCAATAAGAATACAAATAATCAGTACAAAGAAAGATAACTCTATTCATTCTAGGTGACAATACCTAAAATACAATACTCAAATATTTCCTACTGGACAACTTTGGTTTTCCATGTAATTGACTTACAACTCTATTAACAGAGAATGTAAACTATGAAAAATATTGTTCTTATCATATATTACACATCTTTAAACCACTTAACATATTGAATTCTACCAAATATTCTTCTGATAGTCATTTACTGGTCATTCCATTCTAATCAACATCCTATATTAGTACACAGAAAGCAAATGACAGTAACATAACACAATAAGCTTTTTAAAACTAATATTATAGCCATGCTCAAGACACACGTTCAGCACAAAAACACTCATGTAAACAAAATACAAAACCTACAAGGGTTCTGTATATACAATATGGAATCTTCCATATGATATACGAACAGAACAGTATGGTTCAAATACCTGTAATAAATATCTTAACATAACTATTTGTGTTTATATTTTACTTATTAAATTATCAAATCATTCAATAGTTTAAAATATGTCTTAATGCACAAATTACTATTTTATCTCTTTACTTTTACTTCTTTTCACTAAACTGAGTTATTCATATAATTCTTAAATTTTTACAAAATGATTATTTTGACTGGGTAAATTTAGTTTTATCGGCTTTAAACAACATTTAATGAAAACTTTCATATGTTTTAAACTATTTATTCGTCTTTTACTTTGAAATCATTCATTGTGACCATTCATACAAAATCATCAATTCATATTAGTATTTTAGCATGAATGTGAAATATTAAGTAGAGAAAACTGACCTGATAAAACAATCAAAGATCCACAAATATGAATATAAATATACCTAAGAAACAGCTCACAACTATTCTATTCAAAGTATAAGTAAATTCTGATCTTGCAATAGAATTTCCCTCCAAAATGACCATATGACTAAATTAGCCAATTATCACAAGGAAGAGAAAGTTTCACAATACAAACTAGTAAAATCCAGAGAGTAAACAAATAACCAATATATCAAAACTCACTGAGCCATGAAAAGATCATACAATGAACATAACCACTGAAGCATGACTTGAAACTACTCAATAAGTACTTAGAATTAAAAATATTACACTCATCAAAAATATAGTATCACAATATCAAAGTAAAGTTCAAAATTAAAAATATCCAATTTAACACACTACCACATTCACCATAAACATCATTCCTGTCATGATTTAGAAATTCAAAGGCTGTTTGGGCATACTTGTAGGTATTAAGCATAAACTGTATAATCATAAAATACAGACCAAATTTTTGTTGTTCTATCTAGTCATGTTGCACATTTGTTTGTATATTAGTAGATATTTTGATAAAAGTGTAGACTACTGTAAATTGAGGAATTATTGGGATGTTTTTATTATTGCAAAAAATGCAACAGGATAATAATTGCAATAATTTAAACTTGCATTTTGAAATTTTTTATATGAATTAAACAGGATTTTTCTCAATATTGCAAAAAATAAAAATCAGATTTTAGTCTAAAATGACAAAATCGCAATAATGAACGCACACAATAATTTTTGATTTTGCAGTATATAAATGAGTTGCAGATCCAGTTATTTCTTTTGCAGGTTAACCATTCGTTGCAAAATTATTGTCATATTTTAGACAAATTTCGTAAAGATTTCATGTTCATGTTAATATTTGTTCTCTTGATTTAGAGCTTATTTAGTAAAATTATCAATTATATTTATATATCAATTTTTAGTAGAATGTATGGGCTGTTGCTTATTTCTCATATACACAGTTTAGGGAAATTTATACAAATTATTTTAATATAATTTAATTGACAATCCATTACTCTGTCAACGTATATTTGTTCCGCCTAACAGAAGTTCCAATGGAAACTTTGTTATAAACATTATCATAATATCTATTCCTGTTGGAACAAATATTCTATACCATTTATTCCGTTAGGAACATATACTGTAATATTTGTTCCTGTGGAAATAATGTTCCAGAATATATTTTCCTTTTGGAACTTATAAACAGATATATCATGTTAAGGAGGGGTATTTGTGAAAAATACCAGTCGAGAGAATGTTTAATTTTACGAGCCGTAAGGCATTACCCCTCAAGAACATGCTATATCTGTTTAATTACACCGAATGTTAATGTTCAAAAACGCATTGATGATCATGACGTTACAAGCGTCCAGTCAAATAGAGTATTTTTTGGCAAATACCACGGCAGAGAGGGTAAAAAAGGCATATCCTTTTTGCAAATACCCCAGCGGCGTTAAAAATTGAACGATATTCATTTGATAAAAGTAAATTGGTGAAAAGTACACTGGCTATCAACCAATCAAAACACAGGATTCTTGCATAAGGTGTAATTATATTATGAAGGAACTTCTATTCCGTGACAACTCTAATATATTTCTGCTCTTTGGTCTGTTTGTTGTCTCTTTGACACATTCCCTGTTTCCATTCTCAATATTATTTATCATCTCCAGGCCCACAAAGTAGGGGAAGGGATATATTATTTTGTGTATTCTTAAGTGTTTTTGTTCATCTAAGAATCTGAAACTTTTGAAGTACTGTAATGTACCTGTGATGTTTTTATTATTACGAAAAATGTAACAAAATTGCAATATTTAAAACTCGCATTTTGAAATTTTTTATATTAATTAAACAGGATTTTTCTCATTATCTCAAAAATTGAAATCTATTCAAGTCTCAAAAAATCGCAACAATAAATGCAGGTAATAATTTCTGAATACAGTGCTCATCCAGATATTAGAATCTACAAGTCATTGAGGGATGATTGTTTGAAAGTGAGAGCAACATATTAAGTGACTTAAGTAAGGTGACCTTGACTTTCTGATTATGCATGAATGGCTTTGGTTTATTTTTACATTAAGGGTCAGAACTAAGCAACTTACAAGTCAAAAGGTCAGTTGATGCTTTATGTTTTTTTTAAATAAGAACTTGTAAGTATTTCAGAAATAAAGATTGATTATGTCATTAATGAGGAAGAAACAAATTGCAGTGCAAATTTTTCTTGCATTTGTCCTACTTAAAACTCATGGTTTCAATATCAGACAAAATATAATATGTTACAATTAATCCGTACAATCTAAAAGTTAAATTAAAATTCTGTAAAACCTAATATTTGTATGTCCCTGACATTGGGGAGGGGATATTAGTTTTACACTTGTCTCTCTGTGTGTCCATACAGACATTCATTTGTGCTAACCTCTCAATATTATTTTCTGGACTCTTAACTTTAGTTTGCTTTAACCAAATGTTAAACTTATGCACATTGCTTATAACTACTGAAAATAGATTAGATTGGAATATGAGTGGCATTATTTTAACTGTATTTGAGTTATGTCCCTTATAAATAGAAAATATTGTTAAATTTTACAAACTGGGCTTTATTTTACCATGGACACATCCTTTCTTTGATTTAGTATAGTCTTCAAAAAATGGATTTAAGGGGTTTTACATAAATTGGTGGAAAGATTTGTTTTTTATGGTAATTGTTAGTCCTTTTCAATTAATACTTGGCACATACATACATACACGATATAGTTAGTACATAGCTAGTATACCAACGGGTATCTGTATCATTTTAGTAAAGTGATCTAACTTACTTTTTCAGGTTCTACTAAAATATGGTATACAGGAGATGTTATTAACCTCAGACAATGGAAGACGTCAATCTTTATTTTACAACCGTAGGTTTTTGTCTTATATGTGTACATATCTTCGTTTGAACATGAGTAATTATCATCGATTTGTTATTGTCAACATGGTAAACCCAATTTTTAACTACCAAATTACAATTGTAATGCATTGTGGGATATGCTATCAACTATAGAGCCTTATTATACGACTGCAAAAATATTTTGCGGTCTTATATTGGAATCACATTGTTGTTGTCATCCGCGTTGTCCAAATACACTTAGTTTCTGGACAATAACTTTAATTTAAGTGAATGGATCTCTATGAAATTGTACCAAAATGTTCAATACAACGAAAGGAAGGTAGGGATTGTTTTTGGGGGTGATGGTTCCAACCGTTTAGGAAAAAGGGACCAAAAAGAATCATTTTTCTAGTTTCATTAACAATAAATTGTGTATTAAAGTATCTTGATTGCTCTGAAATTGTATCACAAGCTTCAATATCTCAAGTAGAAGATTGAAATTTATTTCAGAGTTTAATTGCCTTAACTGTTCTGTAATTTGGGGCCAAAAAGTCTGTAATTTTTATAAAAGTTTAATTCTACATCAGTTTAGTCATGAACGATGGTATCCTTATTATTCAGTCAAATTGACGATTCCTTTTGGTGGATTTTTTTTTTTAAATAATTTTTTTTTCTGTATTTTCTTATGGAAGGATTTAACAAGAGATGACCTACCATAGGTTAGTGTTTCAGCTATGTGATGATGTTAAATTGTCATAATCCAGAAATAGATGTTGATTGAGATGAAACATACATTTGTATGTTCAGCGTTTTACATAATTTTTTCAAAATTTTCTTGTTTCAGAGGCTTTGCCAACAGTTAATTTTCAAAATTTTCAAAATGGAAAAACAGATTTTGAACGTATTAAAGCTCAATCTAAAGATTTTCCATTAATGGTCATGGAGTTTTGGAGTGGCTGGTTTGACCACTGGGGAGAGGAGCATCATGGGAGACCAGAAAGTTGTAAGTATATAAAGGTGAATGAGTGGCAGTTTGCATTTATTCAGATGCAGCTCAACAAGTTTTTTTGTACAGAAGTCAAATCTGTAGTTATATATATATATATAAGTACGTCTGAGTCAGTGACAACTCTACAACAGATGTATCCATCGGATCGCCATCAATGATGGTGATACATGGCTGTGTACATAATGTATATACAACTCGTCTCAACATCAACCTAACAAAGTTAGATCTGTAAATTTGCTTTCGCAAATTTTTGATTCTTCCCTCGCCGGGATTCATGGGTTCGAATCCCGGCGAGGGAAAAACCAATTTGCAAATTTACAGATCTAACAAATTTTTGGTTCTTCCCTCGCCGGGATTCATGGGTTCGAAAGCAAATTTACAGATCTAACATTGTTGCGTTGATGTTTAGACGAGTTGTATATATATATCAGCATCTTGAAAAAAACAACATAATTTAGAAAGTTTTTTAACAATTCTAGAGCCCATGTAATAATCTCAACTGAATTTGTTTTCAAACAACATATGTGATAACAAATAACTTTTTCATAAAGGTGGACACATTTGGGCGTTTTAAAATATCGACATGATTGGGCATTCATAAAACATATAGGTGTCCTTCATGGACTAGTTAAACTTGGGAGTTTAGTAGTGTCTTATAGAGTCGGTAATATGTCTTTAATATAAAAAGTTTAAATTATTGCATGAAAGCAACTCAGAGAAATATGTGAAATTTTCTTCTATAATTTTTCAGGAAATTAGCGTAATATTAAGAGTTATGAATGAAATTTCAGATATTAAACCAATTGGACTAGACTATAGCTAGATGCCTAGGATTTAAGCATAATTTTAGCTATATGCTTAAGTTTAATGATTGCTACTAAAAAATACATGCTCAATTCATCAACATCAGTATTTTATAGATAACTATACTTGTAAATGGATTTTTTTTTCTCAGTTATTCTGTCAAATTTTGAGGAGATTTTGAAGAGTGGTGCTTCTGTCAGTATCTACATGTTCCATGGTGGAACAAACTTTGGTTTTATGGCTGGAGCCAATAATGCTGATAGTCCTAAATATGGAGCAGATGTATCAAGTTATGGTAAGATTACTGTATAAGTGTCTAAATGGCTTGAGTTATAGAACGTTTTTGTATAATATTCATGTATATTATCATAAGTGGCTCAATATCCTTAATTGATTTCACATAGGCGGTTATGGTAACGTTTTTTCCTCTAGCTCAGTCCATATTGTTAACTTGGATATGTATAATAGCTTGTTTCGAAGCTGTGACATTTTCACATACCGGTATGTGGTTAAATTCACAGGGTACAAAGTGAGATTCACTGAAAAATTCCTTTTTTAACACAAGTTCTTTAATAATTTAATACTTTGAACACATTTAATAGCCCCATAGTTTTTATACGACCGCAAATTTTGAAAAAATTTTCGTCGTATATTGCTATCACGTTGGCGTCGGCGTCGTCGTCGTCGTCGTCCGGCGTCCGAATACTTTTAGTTTTCGCACTCTAACTTTAGTAAAAGTGAATAGAAATCTATGAAATTTTAACACAAGGTTTATGACCATAAAAGGAAGGTTGGTATTGATTTTGGGAGTTTTGGTCCCAACATTTTAGGAATAAGGGGCCAAAAAGGGCCCAAATAAGCATTTTCTTGGTTTTCGCACCATAACTTTAGTTTAAGTTAATAGAAATCTATGAAATTTTGACACAAGGTTTATGACCACAAAAGAAAGATTGGGATTGATTTTGGGAGTTTTGGTTTCAATAGTTTAGGAATAAGGGGCCAATAAAGGGCCCAAATAAGCATTTTTCTTGGTTTTTGCACAATAACCTTAGGTTAAGTAAATGGAAATCTATGAAATTTAAACACAATGTTTATGACCACAAAAGGAAGGTTGGTATTTATTTTGGGAGTTTAGGACCCAACAGATTAGGAATTAGGGGCCAAAAAGGGACCCAAATAAGCAT
Source organism: Mytilus edulis (assembly GCA_019925275.1). Classification (NCBI taxonomy): domain Eukaryota; kingdom Metazoa; phylum Mollusca; class Bivalvia; order Mytilida; family Mytilidae; genus Mytilus; species Mytilus edulis. The sequence continues at coordinate 32,127,191 of CM034352.1, forward strand.
TTTTCTTGGTTTTCGCACTATAATGTTAGTATAAGTAAATACAAATCTATGAAATTTAAACACAAGGCTTATGACCATAAAAGGAAGGTTGGTATTGATTTTGGGAGTTTTGGTCCCAACAGTTTAGGAAAAAGGGGCCCAAAGGGTCCAAAATTAAACTTTGTTTGATTTCATCAAAATTGAATAATTGGGGTTCTTTGATATGCCGAATCTAACTGTATATGTAGATTCTCAACTTTTGGTCCCGTTTTCAAATTGGTCTACATTAAGGTCCAAAGGGTCCAAAATTAAACTTAGTTTGATTTTGACAAAAAATGAATCGGTTGGGTTCTTTGATATGTTGAATCTAAAAATGTACTTAGATTCTTGATTATTGAAGTTTTTTTGGTCCAGTTTTCAAATTGGTCTACATTAAGGTCCAAAGGGTCCAAAATTAAACTTTGTTTGATTTCATCAAAAATTGAATCCTTGGGGTTCTTTGATATGCCAAATCTAACTGTGTATGTAGATTCTTCATTTTTGGTCCTGTTTTCAAATTTCAAATTCTACATTAAAGTCCAAAGGGTCCAAAATTAAACTAAGTTTGATTTTAACAAAAATTGAATTCTTGGGCCTCTTTGATATGCTGAATCTAAACATGTACTTAGATTTTTGATTATGGGCCCAGTTTTCAAGTTGGTCCAAATCAGGATCTAAAATTATTATATTAAGTATTGTGCAATAGCAAGTCTTTTCAATTGCACAGTATTGTGCAATGGCAAGAAATATCTAATTGCACAATATTGTGAAATAGCAAATTTTTTTTTAATTAGAGTTATCTTTCTTTGTCCAGAATAGTAAGCAAGAAATATCCTATTTGTGCAATAGCAAGAATTTTTTTTAATTGGAGTTATCTTTCTTTGTCCAGAATCAACTTAAATCTTTGTTATATACAATATACAATGTATATACACTTTTTACTACCAACTGATAAATTTAAATAATCTTTACCATTCAGTGATAACAAGCAGTTTTTTTACATCTTAATATTTTATGATGTATTTAAATGAGTAGTTATTGTTGCAAACTCCATTAGAAATTTGAATTGATATCAGTTTTGAAAAAGGGAAACGGGGATGTGAAAAAAAAGGGGGGGGGGGTTAAATTTTTCTCATTTCAGATTTCATAAATAAAAAGAAAATTTCTTCAAACATTTTTTTGAGAGGATTAATATTCAACAGCATAGTGATTTGCTCAAAGGCAAAAAAAACCTTTTAAGTTCATTAGACCACATTCATTCTGTGTCAGAAACCTATGCTGTGTCAACTATTTAATTTTAGATTTAAAAAGTTTGAAGAAGAAATCTTTAATTGATTTGTAAAATCTTGGCATTTGTTTTGTGTAAAAAAAAAACCATGTAATGTCAAAAATTTGATCACAATCCAAATTCAGAGCTGTATCATGCTTGAATGTTTTGTCCATACTTGCCCCAACTGTTCAGGGTTCGACCTCTGCGGTCGTATAAAGCTACGCCCTGCGGAGCACCTGGTTACATGTTTATTCTATGTTCCTTTACTTTACAAATCAACACAAATGGTTAAGCTCAGTCACTTGTTTATCATAGAAATGTGTCAATACATGTATCACTACACAAAGATTTTTTGTTTACACACAACTTTTGAGTTCCTCAATTTAAGGCGCATAAGGGATATTGACCCAAGTCTCTAGTTATGATACAAGCAAATGATCTTAAGTAATGTTACAGGTAAAATTATCAAAACCTGTTCTGGTACTCAATACAAAAACATTTTAGTGTGTTTGTTTGTTTGATGACCCATTATTTCTTCATTAGCTATCGTGAAGATTGAAGCAGCTCTGTCAAACGAATTTAACAGTCACACTATTGTTGTTTGTTCCATGATATTTATATCAGCTAGTTATGATTTTTTACTCTTTCAACAGAAAGTAAATGAAGAACGATAATTATTTTAGTGATCCACTTTGTAACCATCCAAACTTTACCTCCTTGGTTTAAGTATACATGGAAACGGTAATCATTTTAGTGATCCACTTTGTAACCAACCAAACTTTACCTCCTTGGTTTAAGTATACATGGAAACGGTAATCATTTTAGTGATCCACTTTGTAACCATCCAAACTTTACCTCCTTGGTTTAAGTATACATGGAAACGGTAATCATTTTAGTGATCCACCTTGTAACCATCCAAACTTTACCTCCTTGGTTTAAGTATACATGGAAACGGTAATCATTTTAGTGATCCACTTTGTAACCATCCAAACTTTACCTCCTTGGTTTAAGTATACATGGAAACAGATACACATGTACTTTAAATATTCTGCATAATTTTTGTGACTTAAATATCATGAATAGGGAGATATATAGATTCTACCACTGCATTGAGTGTAATACGATATTTATCCACTCGAGACAGTTAAATTTTCAAATTTAAAAAGTGAGGCTTGCCCGAGCGTTTTAAATATTTAAAATTTAACTGTCGAGTGTGGATAAATATCGTATTACACGAGATTTGGTGGTGGAATCTGTTTCTCTAATGATTTTCTAACATTATGCAGGCAAACTTATTCCTTCTTTTCGAATAATCTGCAAAAAGATGTGTTCTTTCTATGTGACGTCATCAGGTATGGTCGCCTTTTTTCATGCTGTCACAATAGGAATTTCAGAGGAAAGCAAGAACATTCGACGTCATAATCGGATTTTAACCAATGAAGTACTGAGATCAAACGAACCACATGTTGATTATAATTTTTTTATACAATGGGTGCAGAAAGGGATAAATTGACGAAGAATTAGAGAAATGAAAATACAGGAACTTAAATAGCTGAGAATTATCGTATAACAAATGATATTTTTTTTTCAGATTATGGCGCCCCAATTTCAGAGTCAGGGGACACTACCCCACTCTATCACGGAATGAGAGATTTAATAACTAAGTATACATCAGGTAAGGTTTACTTTATTTTAAGACATCTAGATTTTTAAAATGTAAAACAAATTAGAATAGTATTATCACTTAAATTTAGTTATGGAATTTGTTGCAAAGAATGTTTTCTTACATCAAATATCAATGATGCAAAATGATTGAATATTACATGATTTGTAACCTGCTAGTGCATGATACAAAGTATTGTGTGATGTACACATAATATATGCCTTCTTATAAAATAGCTTATCAGACACACAATTTGTAACCGGATTTTCCACGAAAATGTTGGTTATTGATTTTGGGATTTAATGCAGGTGTAACAGCCACTATGTTCCGTCAGTTACTTTGTTCCGGCGGAACTTTTCAATTTGTTATTTCGTTCCGATGGAACTTTCCAACTAGTTGTTTTATTCCGAGTGCAGTCGAAAAGTTCTGGGAAAAAGTAGCTAGTTGATAAGTTCCTTTTGACTTTTGTAATCAGTATCTTGGTTCCCCTTTGAAAGATTCAAATATAATATCATCGGTTGCGCTTTTACTTTGCATCAATTCTCCAAATGGAACTTTGTGACTGGTTGATAAGTTCTGTTGGAACTTTTGGGCTAGTTTGTTAGTTCCGTTTTTGACTAATTTGTCAAAAAGGAACTTTCTAACTAGTAGATATGTTCCGTTGGAACTTTTCAACTAGTCACTTTGTTCCGGTGGAACTTTTAAAACAGAGGAAGAACAAAGTAACTAGTTAATAAGTTCCTCCGGAACTTTTTGGCTAGTTAGTTCCTTCCGCCAGGAACTTTCCAACATTGGAACAAAAGAGCATTTACACAGGCAGTCGGTTGGTTGGTTGGGCAGCCAGCAGCCAAATGTTGTCCATGCATTTATTCATGAACCGTTCAACCAAAGCTTTTAAAATTTTAGTATGTTGTTACTGATGACAAAATGGAGGTCAAGTTCGATATTGATGATTTTCACTTTCATCATGCAGAAGTTATATTTCTTGAAAGATTGAAAAATGGTGTTTCCAGTCATGTCCATACTTTAACTCATGAACCTTTCAACTAAAGCTTTTCAAATTTAAATATGTTGTTACTGATGAAAAAATGGAGATCAAATTCATTAATGACGATTTTCACTTTTCCTATTCAGGAGTTATGGTTCTTGAAAGATTGAAAAATGGTTTTTCCAGTCATGTCCTTGCATTTACTCATGAACCATTCAACAAAGCTTTTCAAATTTTAATATGTTGTTCCTGATGACAAAATAGAGGTCAAATTTGATATTGACGATTTTCACTTTCACCGTTCAGGAGTTAAGGTTCTTCAAAATTTGAAAAATGGTATTTCCAGTCATGTCCTTGCTGTAATTAATTCATAAACCGTTTAACCAAAGCTTTTCAAATCTTAATATGTTGTTACTGATGACAAAATGGAGGTCAAGTTGGATATTGATGATTTTCACTTTCACCGTGCAGAAGTTATGGTTCTTTAAAGATTGAAAAATGGTCTTTCCAGTCATGTCCGTGCTTTAACTCATGAACCCTTGAACTAAAGCTTTTCAAATTTTAATATGTTGTTACTGTAACTGATAAAAAAAATTGAGATCAAGTTTGATATTGACAATTTTCCCTTTCACCGTTCAGGAGTTATGATTGTGATATTAAAAAATACCAGGACACAAATAAATGTTAATAAATCCAGTTCACTGTTGCTCTGACAGCCTCTTGTTTATATGGTAACTTAAAATACAGATAGCATTGCAGACAATGCAAAATACAACCAACCAAACAATTCAATTGATTTGTTGGAATAGTACCGTAGCTGGTTCAGGAATTGATTTTTTAAATTTTCTGTCATCTTTGCAACACCTGTCATAGCCTTCATTTCACTGAATAACGCAACACATTTTAGGGCATCAATTCTACAAAGGATTGTCTGAAATAAGTATTGCAACATCATCTTGTAAAGGATTGAAGAATGTATTGTTTAAAGATGTTTTCTTTCAGTTGCAGTAATCGTACTTTTTGTAAACAGATATGATTTTTTTTCATCTATTTTCTCATCTTAGTTCATTATGTACATCAACAACTTTTACTGTTATTTATATTTTTCAGTTAAACCAGGACCTGTACCATCAAACAGGGAAAAAGCTGCATATGGTAAGTTTTAATGGAATTCACAGTTTCCACACCGCCAAAATGCTTTCATGTTGCCTAGATCTTTAAGCTGCATAATAAAAAAAGCTGATACTGTGGATTCATTAATTTTTCGTGGGTACCAATTTTTCGTGGATTAAGGAAAACTTGAATATTCATGAATATTTAATTTCGTGATTTAGCTGAAGTCTGTATACAAACCTTTAGAAAATTCGTCATTTGTTGAACATTGAATTTCGTGGCTGAAATTATGGGCTAGGCTTTGATAAATTGTTGAAAATCACAGTTATACAGACTTTTTTTCTATACACCTACAAATTTTGAGCTAATTTTTCATATGTGAGACTACCATCATTTTTGTGTCCACATGTGTTATTGAAATTATTGCAAACTTTTTGAGACGGGGGGGGGGGCATTTGTGTCGCTTTGACACATCTAGTTCTATAAAGTTTCCTTTTTTTTTTTTTAAAGGCATACCTGTATTTTTTAATGACTTAAAAACTAACTTAATAATTGTAGGTAATGTTGAAATGTTGAATTTCATGTCATGGACTGATATGCTTGATGTCATGAAAACAGTCACAAAGGTAACAAAAATTTCTTCTTTTATATATGATGGATAAATCATTTGTAAAAACAAAATGCAATTGTCTTCTGCTATCAATTGCTCAAACTGTAGAAACAATATTAATTAAAGTTTTTTTACCATGCTGGAGGTGAAACTTGTCAAAATTATTTTAGGGACCAATATAAAAATTTCTTTAGCAGATAGGAGAGAAAATATTAAAATGTTTATTTTTTTTACTGTACTACACAGCTGATCAAACTGTTATGTTGGTGGTTGCTTTTATGTGTTTGGGGTATATGGAGTGAAAACAAGTGTAACTGTGCAAGTGGATAATGTTAATAGTGTAAAAATATGTAAGTGTTCGGTAAACAGGAAGTTGCCGAGTGATGAATCTGAAAAACGCATCACACAGTATAGCTGACTTATATAAACCCTGAAACCAAATTTCAGAAATCCTGGCATTGTAGTTCCTGAGAAAAATGCGACGAAAATTTTCAACTTGACCATCATGTGTAAAATGATCGTAGTGTTCGGTAAACAGGAAGTTGTCAAGTGATGAATCTGAAAACGCATCACACGGTATAGCTGACTTATATAAATCCTGAAACCAAATTTCAGAAATCCTGGAATTATAGTTCCTGAGAAAAATGCGACGAAATAAAATGGTAAGTGTTCGGTAAACAGGAAGTTGTCGAGTGATGAATCTGAAAACGCATCACACGGTATAGCTGACTTATATCAAGTCTGAAACCAAATATCAGAAATCCTGGTAGTGCAGTTCCTGAGAAAAATGTGACGAAAAATTTTCAACTTGGCTATCAGGTGTAAAAATGATACACGTGTTTGGTAAACAGGAAGTTGTCAAGTGATGAATCTGAAAACGCATCACACAGTATAGCTGACTTATATCAAGCCTGAAACCAAATTTCAGAAATCCTGGTAGTGTAGTTCTGAGAAAAATGTGATGAAAAATATTCATGGGACGGACGGACTGACTGACAGACTGACGGACTGAAGGACTGATGGACTGACGGACTGACGGAGCGGGGGTATAATTACTACTATCTCTAGAAATATTCACCTAAACCTATAGTTAAGAAATAATTGATGCAAGCTATACTTCATTGTAGTTTTAACATGGGTAGGCATTATATTTGTAACTATGTTTGCCTGAATGATAGTGAGGGTAAAATTTCATGAATGTAATGCCTACCAATGATAAAACTATAATTGAGTATAGCTTGCATCAATTATTTTGATTCTGATAAGGACAAATAAGGTAATTCAATGTCTGATATGTATACGTGTAGGGCGTTTCTGTAGGCTCTTCCATGAACCTTCCTTTTTTATTTGTAAACAATTAGACGACTGGCAATGTGTTTTTTCAGAGGGAGGTGTTTTGAACAGCCAGTATGAACATTGTAGTATCTAGGTGAAATATGTCAATTGCGAATAGTAACACATTGTAGTCATAATATAACAACATGTGCATCATTTAAGAGTTTGAAAGTGTTTTAAATTAAGGAAATACATTAAATGCATGCTAATTTTCTGAGTTCTGTTCACTGTTGCAGCTGGCATATTTTTTATCTTGTTATGTTCATTTTGAAATTTCAGAAACTGTCAGTTTTCTCCTTAATTGTGAGTCTATTTAAGAATTTATAAAGAATGAATTTTTTGCTAAAATTTCTGTCACTCTTACAGGTATTATACTGACTTTTACTTATTTCTAATACATCATATTTAGTTAGTTCATGTGTTTTCCTTAAAAGTTTTCTAAATCCAGTTGTTTCTTCTCCCTTGTCAGCTCTTTTGTTGCAGGTGTTATTATCGTGATAAAATCTTTATACCTTGACACAATGTTAAACAAACATCAATCAAAGTTGCAGGTGTTGAGTAGAAAATATGTTTTCATGTACTAAGGGGGCTTGAGTAGTCTGTTTTGGTTTTAATACGGCTGCTAAAAAAATTTGCATCAGTATTTTGGAAGAACTTCCTGTGGTGTCGTGAGCGTCGTCCAAATACACTTAGTTTCTGGATAATAACTTTAATTTTAAGCAAATTGATCTCTTTGAAATTGAAACACAAGGTTTGGAACCTCAAAAGGAAGGTTGGGATTGATTTTGGGGGTTATGGTCCCAACAGTTTAGGAACAAGGGGCCAAAAATGGGTCAAAATAAGTATTTTATCTAGTTTCCAGACAATAACTTTTGTGTAAGAGAATGGATCTTTCTGAAATTTTGCCACAAGGTTCCATACCAGAAAAGGAAGGTTAAGATTGATTTTGGGGAAACTGTTTAGGAATTAGAGGCTGAAACAATAATTTTCTAATACTTTGTACAAATTGCTTATTTCTTTACCAAATTCAATGGGGTTTTATTCTTGAATTATTGGGGTTCTTTAATATGCTGAATCTAACCATCAATTAAGTTTTGGGAATTTGGTCCCTGTTTTTGAATTGGTCCTCATGAGGTTCAAAGGGTCCAAAACTAAAGTTTGTTTGATGTCATCAAAAATTGAAATATTGGGGTTTTTTGATATTCTGAATCTAACTGTGTTTTTAGATTTAAAATTTTGGTCCTGTTTGCAAATTGGTCTACATTAAGGTTGAAAGGGTCCAAAATAAAATTTTGAGTGATTGAAAAAAAAATGAATTCTTGGGGTTCTTTGATATGCTGAATCTATCCACGTATTTAGATTTTTTTTATGTAAAACCATAAGGCCAGAGAACACAGTTATTTCGTAGTGCATTTTTTTTAGACAATAAATTCAAATTAAGAAAATCGCACCTGCTCTTTCTCAAAAAGATTTTTACAGTGTAGTGTACTACCAGTGAGACAAATGATATCAAAATTATAGAAACTTCTACCAGCTCTAACTCAAAATATTGACAATTCTGTGTTAAGGGGATATAAAATTCAGTTTGACAGCTTCAGACGTGATATAATTTGACCTTTTTGAACTGGACCAAATCACTACTTAACATAAAGATTCAGCACCCAAATTTTTTTAACATGTAAATACATCCCCCTACTTAATATTTCATGCATTTAATATCAAGAAATAAATTGGGAAAGTGTATCAAATAAAACATGCAAGTTATATACTGTTTACACTAGGGACTATATTCGTAGACAACGAAAACCAAAGGACAATAACTGTGTACTTGGACCATAATAGGTAAATTTTATTTTTTTAAGTTCATTTGACCACATTCATTCTGTGTCAGAAACCTATGCTGTGTCTAATATTTAATCACAATCCAATTCAGAGATGTATCAATCTTGAATGTTGTATCCATACTGGCCCCAATTGTGCAGTTTGACCTCTGCGGCTGTATCAAGCTGCACCTTGTGGAGCATTTTATTTGGTTTAGTCAAATGAGAGATTCAACCCCAAAGAACCATAGTTAACCTTCTTTTGACCCAAATACATAAGCTGAAATTAATAAATGGTGGCAAAACAAATTCAAAATTCATTTTACATATTATGTTTTTACCAAGTTAATTGAGAAAAGGGCTCTTCTAAACATGGCATAAATAGGAGACATCATCTGTTTTTTCCCTAAATTGAGGTTCCAAATTGTATGGCTGAAAAGATTTTTATTACTTTAAAATTGAGGCTACAAAAGTGAGAATTCCACTCAAAAAGCTAGGTTAATACAGATAAAGAATTATACAAAATTATAAATAAAGGATTCTACTAAATTATAGATAGAAATGCTATGTAACATTTTATATTGTTTTATACAGGATATTAACACTTACAAGAAACCATTACCTATGGAATATTTAACAATGATGGAAAGCAGAGAAGGTTATGGACAGAACTATGGTTATATTGTATACAGACGTACCGTACAAATGTTTACTAAGTTGGAGGTCAAAGGAACAATGAAAGATAGAATGCAGGTACATAACAGATATTAAGAATACATATATATTATTTTAGATTTTGGAGAGGTATGTAACTTTTTGATGCCATCACCCTATTAGTACATAATTGCTATATCATGTAAAAGTTGTATTATATATAAAATTGAGAATGGAAATGGGGAATATGTCAAAGATATAATAACCCCACCAAAGAGCAGATAACAGCAGAAGGCCACCAATGGGTCTTCAATTGTAGCGAGATAATCCTGCACCCAGAGGTGGACCTCAGCTGACCCCTAAATAAAAACTTGTACTAGTTCAGTGAAAATGGATGTCATACTAAACTCCAAAACATATAAATGAACTAAAATTTAAAAACATACAAGACTAACAAAAGCCAGAGGCTCCTGTCTTGGGACAGGCGCAAAATTATGGTGGGGTTAAACATGTTTTGTTGTGAGATCTCAACTCTATATATATCTTTTTCATCTGCTAAGCTCTAGCTTACCGGTATTTTAATAATTTATTTCATTAAGCTTTAATTAGTTACAAGAAAAGATGGTAAAAATCAATGATACAGCATCTGATGTGTCCAAAATACAAAACAGACTGGTCAAGGGGTCATTGATGATACACAGGTGTCCACACCATATATGAAGCTGTAAATTTCCTGGAGTTCAGACAAGCAAAGTTTTGATTTAAATCATGTTGATTCATAAAAGGGTGAACAAATTTTATCTTCATTTTTAAAAAAATATTGTACTTTCTTGTCAAATTATATCCCAATGATGACTGATATATTTCCATGTCCAATGATGTTCCTACCTTTGATTGGGTACAATGTCAGTTGACAGGATATGCATCTAAGTGTGACATATTTTTTTTTTTTATAAGTGGGTGGGACTTTGAAAGATAATAGATAGATAACTGACATATATCAGAAAGACTGCTTGCTTTCTCTACTGAAAATGCTGAGGGCTATTCCATTAGAATGTATGTGGGAGGGTAGGATGGGAAGTCTAATTATTGAATGTGGTATGTGTATATTACCATTATGCATAATTATCTTGAGAAATTTTTTTTGGTTGTAGTGATATTTTGAAAGTCCCTTCCTACCCTTCCACATAGAATATCTCTAACTATGACAGATAATAAATGGCATTGTTATTTTACAGATAGTTATTAGTGGAGGAAGAGATAACAAAGTTCTTGACTGGAAATCAAATTACGATTACACTATGGATGTTTCTTCTCATTCTTTGAGAGAGGTAAATTGAAATATATATAACTTAGAATTAGTACTAAAAAAGAAGACAAATGTTTTTTTTTCTTTCAAATTTTTACTCATTAAAGATAATAATGTTGGACCCAGAGCTATCATTGCTTAATATTGGACCCAGAGCTATCATTGCTTAATATTGGACCCAGAGCTATCATTGCTTAATATTGGACCCAAAGCTATCATTGCTTAATATTAGACCCAGAGCTATCATTGCTTAATATTGGACTCAGAGCTATCATTGCTTAATGTTGGACCCAGAGCTATCATTACTTAATGTTGGACCCAGAGCTATCATTGCTTAATGTTGGACCCAGATCTATCATTGCTTATTGTTGGACCCAGAGCTATCATTGCTTATTGTTGGACCCAGAGCTATCATTACTTAATATTGGACCCAGAGCTATCATTGCTTAATGTTGGACCCAGAGCTATCATTGCTTAATGTTGGACCCAGCGCTATCATTGCTTAATTTTGGACCCAGAGCTATCATTGCTTAATGTTGGACCCAGAGCTATCATTACTTAATGTTGAACCCAGAGCTATCATTGCTTAATGTTGGACCCAGAGCTATCATTACTTAATGTTGGACCCAGAGCTATCATTGCTTAATGTTGAATCTAGAGCTATCATTGCTTAATGTTGGACCCAGAGCTATCATTGCTTAATGTTGAATCTAGAGCTATCATTGTCATAATGATATACCCACAGTTAGCAATTCATAATGTTGACTCAAAAGTGAAAAGATTCTTTTATATGTTTTGGAGTTAAGTCTGATGTCTGTTTTCACTGAACTAGCACAGGCACTTGTCTCAGAATTTTTTTCCCTTATATACCTTAATATAACTCAAGGTTCTTAACTCACATTTTTGAAAAATGTTAGTCGGTTGCAAAATTTCATTATATGCTGATTTCTCGTTTGTCAACCCCACTAAAACTAGTTATGTTGTAAATCTAAATTGATTTATCTTGTTTTGACATTAGTGTATAACAAGCCTACTTTTGTTGTCTGAATCATCCATAGCAACTTACAACATACTTACAAACCTAATTTTATATTATATCAATAGGGTATAAACTATACACTGGACATCATTGTGGAAAATTTAGGACGAGCAAATTATGCTAACAAGGGATCTAAAGTGATGAACAAAGAAAGAAAAGGTATTTACATTTTTACCTTAGAAACTGTTGTTAACATAATTCAACTTGAAAAAATAAAAAAAAGTTTTGACAATTTTTTAATTGAAATTTTCTCTCGGCAAAAAAAGAGTGAGTGTTGATTGTAATACAAATTACCGTTAAGCAGTACACATTTTTTTTATTGTGTCTTTCAGACATTTTTCAGTTCCTGATTCACCCTTTAAACTGTAATCTTTTGAGTCATAAAAGGCTCAATGCAGAAGATTTCATTGAAAAGGGCACACTTATTTAGTGAAAGAGTCTTCAAAAAATTTTAAAGGGAAAAAAAATGGCTTTAGTTCAGACATTTTTGGAAATTATCACTTTCATTATATTTTTGAATACGGTACTCAACTGAAGTTCTAATTTAGAATTCAATTTTTGAAAAATTACCTAAAGTTCTAATTTAAAATTCAATTATGCAGGAATAACTGGAGAGATCTTACTAGATGATAAACCAGTAGAGAATTGGACTGTTTATCCATTGACATTCAATAGAAATTTCATTCACAAGTAAGTCCAGTGGAGAAAGGACAATATCCATTGACATTTGACAGGAATCTTATATCCAAGCTTGCTGAACAAATGCTGCAATGCTAAAAAAAAGTGTTTGTATGACATGATAAGGACTGTTCATGGAAGATACCTGCCAATGATGAGAAACAGTAGCTAATAAAAAGCTATCAAATTTTGGAATTTTGAGCTTGCAAAGATTTTTATTCAAATTGCCACTGTCTTATTATAATAAGTTCATGATGAAATATTTGCACTTTGCAGAATAAATGATTTCCAGTATGAAGAAAACTAATTTGTATTGCATGTTAAAATTACAATCGTATGATAATATTGTTAATGGTAATTTTAAAGGCTCTTGACAAGATTAATTGGAATGGATAGACAAAACTGATGCAAAGAAGTTTATGCTTTATTCAGTAAAGACCAAAGAACCTTCTTTGGCTCAGAGTTTTTTTAGGGAGTGAGATGAGACCTTCCCATTATTCAATATTTTCTCAGAATTCTCATACCAAACACCCTTATAATTGATTTTATATGTCCATTTTCTTTCTTTCAATAGTTTGATTTAAATGTAGAGGTATGCTTAAATAATATGACAATGAATGCTTTCTTGTTATTTGTTACTATGAAAGTGTCCATTGTCTTGTTTCTTTCTTACAGAATATATACAAATGACAAATATTTTCCATTATCATCATTAACCAAACCACCATGCTTGTTCAGAACTAATTTGAAGATAGAGGGACCAGTACCTAAGGACACATTTCTTCAAATGGAGGTAGGGTGTTTAGTTTCTTTATCAATTAACAATAAAAAATATTTAAAGCTTTTTGGATTAGTGACTTTTATGCCCCATTTATGGGCATTATGGTTTCTGGTCTGTGCGTCCATCCTTCCGTCTGTTCGTTTGTCCGTTCATTCGTCCCGTTTCAGGTTAAAGTTTTTGGTCGAGGTCGTTTTTTATGAAGTTAAAGTCTGATCAACTTGAAACTTAGTAAAAATGTTCCCTATGATATGATGTTTGTAATTTTAATGCCAAATTAGAGATTTTATTCCATTTTCACAGTCCACTGAACATAGAAAATGATAATGCGGATGGGGCATCCGTGTACTTGGGACACATTCTTGTTTTTAATATAAATTGGGGGAAAAATGGATTTAGACATTGTATTTGAACAAAGAGAACTAATTTTTTTCCTTAAAGAGAGGCAAAAGATACCAAATTTAAATTCATAAGTCCAAAATAAACTTACTGGCCATCTCAGTTGCTCAGGAAAGGTGAGCTAATCATGCTCAATAAAAAGTGAGCAGATCCTGCTCAACATGTTGCACCAGCATGTTGCACATAAATTCATATATAAAATACTTGAAATTATTTTGTGTTTTCTACATTGTGTTTAGAATTTTTAGTGATATAAAATATTTGTTGATTGAGAGATATTTTTGATTATTGCAGGGCTGGGGTAAAGGAATAGTATTTGTTAATGAACATCATTTGGGAAGATACTGGAGCATTGGGCCACAGAAAACATTGTTTGTACCAGCACCTTACTTAAAGGCAGGATATAATTCGGTAAACATAACTTCAAAAATTATTGCCATTTTGGCATATAATGATGCATGCTTTTTGAAGAAGCAGCAGATATAGTTGACTCAACCATGGTAGAAATCAAGTTCAAGCTTTTAAAGGTTCAGCTGATCTTGGTTTAACAGTCACTCTCTAATGAATGTTAAAAAAATGAAGTTTAAGGAAGTTTACTGCTCAGTTTCAATATAAATAGCTTTCCATAACACTACCGGTAGTATATATTGATAGGGGATTAATTGAGAAATCTAAAAAGCAAAAATTATAGGGGTCAATGTGCTTGTTTTTGAGATATTAACCATTGGAATTTTGGCAGGAAAATGTTCTCTCTTGATTTATCTTTATCATTGACCAGTTAAAGTTCTCAAAAACTATTAAAAAATAAATAAGATTTTATAAGGGTTTTACAAATGGCTTATAATTATATATGTAGATTTATGAAAAGAAAAATGGGGGTCCATGAGCAAGTTTTTTTAAGGCATTATCTAATGGATAAAACCAGATGATTTTGAAAATCTGACACAAATTCAAAAACATGGCAGGCAACAGTTTAGTATGACGTCCATTGTCACTGTACTAGTATACATATTTTTAAGGGGCCAGCTGAAGGACGCCTACGGGTGCGGGAGTTTCTCGCTACATTGAAGACCCATTGGTGGCCTTCGGCTGTTGTCAGCTCTATGGTCGGGTTGTTGTCGCTTTGACACATTCCCCATTTCCTTTCTCAATTTTATAAACATCCTTAAGTTAGGGTCATTTAGTTTGTTTTCTCTGAAAAGTTAAACTGCATAAAATGGTTTCGTTGTTATTCAATTGGCATGCCAAATTCTCCCCAAAAATATGATATTTTAAAGGCATTTCAAATTAAGATCTTCAATGTAGATTATAAAAATTTCATAGTTCCTTTTTAGTACAGGCAAAGCCGACTCACTGAGCAATTATATTCTGTTTTCTATTATCACTATTTTTAATAAAAATCGACATGATAGTTCTTAGTATTCTTATTTTTCAATGTAGGAAATTTTGCTTCTCTTTAGACAGTTCACATTAAAGACTGATGACAAGTTTATATATTTTCAGATCATTGTATTTGAAGAAGAAAAAGTAGGAAAATATGTAAGTTTTCTTGACCAGCCATTGCTGACCTAAAAGTATTGTTGTATGGATAGAGAGACTCAGGAGAAAGACTTAAGACCAGGGATGATTGAAGTGAACATGGTTCAAGAAGACCTTTTGTAATTTTCAAACTACAACTTACTGCTGTGTTGTATCTAAAAAGTGCTAATTGTCTATGTACCCTAAACCAGAAAAAGGACCCTACATTAGAAAAAGAATATTTTCACATTAAAAACTTTTTTTAGCACATATTTTGGAGCACTATTTGACTCAAAAAAATAGTAAATATTTCAAATTCTGAGATGCAACATTTTGTTGTCAAATATAATATTGTAGAAAAGCAGAATTTGAAAAAAAATACCTCACTGCCAAAGCTTTTTTCTAATTGATATTTGAATCTGTCACCTTTCTAATAAAATTTTGATATATTTTCCTGTTCTGCAAAGATTTTCATTTCTTTACTATTTTTATCAAAATGTTAGTCCACTTATATTTGTGGAATCCTATTATTCTCAATATCTCTTTTTTTGACAATCTAATTCAAATTTTCTATAACCTGCATTGATTTATTAAAAGCAGAAAAGATTTGCATTTTGCTACTTTCTTGTATTGTTTTTTTAAAGTATAATCAAGTAAACTTATAGCTTACCAAAATATGTTTGTTTATCTATTATAAAGCAACACATTGTTATGTTATACAGAAAAGCACCAAATTTTATTTTTTTTAATTTAACTTTTCTTATTAGGACTAAATTCACCCTCAACAACAATTCATGCTTCTTATCAATATTTTTCCCCTCTAAATATAACTCTCTTTATAGGACTAACTTGTTAAAAACTGTATCAAAAAGATATACTATGCCTATACATTTTGTACTGATAAAGATGGAATTGTTTTTAAGTACATGCTTAATATAAAGACTTTTACCTGCTTATTTGATACAAATTGTAAAGTTTGTATTTGAGGGTTGCAAATGTGTTATATATTTGCCTGATATTATATACTCATATACTGTAAATTCAGAAATTATTGCGTGCATTTATTATTGTGATTTATTTTATGACTTAAATGTGATTTGAATGTTTACGATTTTGAAAAAAATCCTGTTTAATTCATATAAAATATTTAAAAATGCAAGTTTAAATACCTGGTTTACAACTCCGTCACATTTTTGGCAATAATAAAAACCTCACAATAATTTCTGAGTTTACAGTAAGCAAGAATTTATATATGCTTATTGATTACAAATTACAAATATTTATTTTTGTCAGAAGTTTGGCATTGATAAGAGTCTTCTTTTTGTTAATTTTTTTTATATTTAATAGAAACTTATATGCTTATATGAAAGAGACTTGACATTTGTGTTGATAAATAATAGTCTATCATAACTGGACAGACATTTAAAAAAATGTGTATTTAACAGAGGAGAAACTGGCATATAAGCCAGAAATTATACAGATTTTATTATACTAGAATTTATACACACCAAGAATAATTACAGTAAATTTGAGAAAAAAGGTTTGGAGTCTTCATTTTTCCAGCTCAAACTAAAAATTGAATGTATTTAACTATGCATTTTTGTGCCATATATATAAGATGAAATCTACCATGCATGATTTCATATTTTTTTTATTAAAAGACCACTTATTATTGTATGCAATATTCAATTTAAATTGTTTTAAGCATTGTAAATATAATCATATTAAAATGTTTCTTTAGTCACCTGCAAAGCAGGATTAGTACATCATACTCATTAATCTTATTGACTGTTCAGAATCTTATGCATTCTGGGTAATAATTTCAAAATATGCACCAATATGTTTTAATTGGTCAACAATGACATAACAATGGAAATTTAACCAATGATGTTATATTATTTTAACTTGGGTATAAAACAATAGAATGACATAGTTTCTAAAAGAGCAAATGAGACTACATGTATTTGTTCATACATGTAACTGTTGACATTAAAGGTCATAATCATTTCAGTTGAATGTTTGTCTCGTTGTCCACAATACTTTTCTGTTACAGTTATGTTATTTGTTTGTTTTTGATGAATTATCTTCCTTTGTGTTGCAGGGCTAAGGGTGCAATCAACAGTTTAAGTGACCCTTAGTGGTGGACTGATTAATAAAGATACTTGTATAAAACTAGATATCACTGGAATCAGAATGTTCTCTAGTTTATAATGAAATAAAAATAATGTGTACTTTTAATATATTAAAATTATTCCATCCAATGAACATGGGGGAAAAAAGGTCTACTTTGAACATAAAAAACTTGAAACCAGGTCATGTGCACACCATGAAGACATGATCCATGCACATTTTACATAATCAAAACTGTATGAAATTTGTAGGTTTTACCTGGCCTTTCAAAAAAATCTTGTTTCAGGGTATGGTCTCCAGCTCCGAAAAGAGCTACAGTGGCTGCAAATAAGTTTTCAATTTTCACTGCCAAAAAAACAGGATGTTTACAGTGTTGTCCCCCTCAAAACATGTAAAGTTAATATAATTTTTAAAATTATTTCAATCATTCAACCTGTTTTAATTGAAAGCTTATTAACTAATTTTTACAATCAAATACAAAAAAACATGATACTTTTTCACCAATTGAGTAAATAAACAGGGGTTTCCCTCCATGGTTATTTTAGTCGGGCAATAACCCCTAGTTTTTTATACGAAACTGTTTATAGCACCCTAAGACCTGGCTTCTGTACACTTTGCAGTCATCATATTTTATATTTCAAATCAGACTTAAATATACAATTGTAATCTCTGAATCATAAAAAAAAATCAAGAAACTACTCAATTTTATTATTATGGACAAATGTCAGAAGCCCAAAATAAAATTTCAAAGATAGACCTATTTTTTGGACAATATCCAGTAATTGTTACAAAATTTAATGTAGCAATGTTAGAAAACTTTAAACATATTTCAAGAAAAGACCTTTAAAGGTAAATGTATTTGGGAGATATTTATAACATTTATGCATGCAGTCAAATAATACATAATAATATGTACATATATTTTGTATCGGACATATATTTTCTTTTTATACATGGCTTTTCCAAGATTTTTTTTATGAGAAAAATGTATTTTATAGTATATATAGTTTATGTGTGGTAACAATTTTGACATATCATTGTAATTTTCTTTATGGCATTATGCATTATACATGTATTTGGTTGTGATTTACAAAGATAAAATAGATTTAGATAAACATTCCATATACATTATTATATACAATATAATATTATTCCCCGAACACGAATAAATAGAACATTATTGCTGACTCCTCATCTCTGTCTGTAACATTTAAAAAAATTGAACTCCATTTTATGTAAGGAAAGTGTAATTTAAAAGTTCTTAAGTTTGACCTTTTTCAACACATATATTTTCAACAAAACGATTCATTTATCCTTTGATTCAAAGTGATCTTATGAAATCCAAATATTGAACAATAAAATGGGTAAATAATCAAACAGCTTCAGCAATGAACAGTCTTGACAACATCTCATTTCAGTTGGTCAAAGTCCACAAATGTTGTGAATTCAGCAGAGATCAACAAATATCTGACACAAATATCTACCCAATAGACCAAAAACACAAAGACAGTCACAACCACTTGCAAGATTTATTTTCCACCTTGGGCCCTTCTGGTTAGACCCTTTTGGTTTTTATGCTCTCAAACATTTTGAATGTTTTGCCTTCTCAAGTTTTTGGTCCCAAGCCTACCTAATTAAGGTTATTCAAATAAGTGATGTTGTGCATACCTATATTGGTTAGGTTAAAGTAAAATGTGTATACCTCATCTTCCCTCTATTAATACATGTCAGCTTAGAACCAATTTTCTTTTATAAAAGCTGGTTATTTCTCTCTTTTTCTATCAAATTTGATGGTCATGTGGCAAAACTTTTGAGGTATTATGTGAAATTGTTTCATCATAATATTTTATTTATTTTTTTTTGGGGGGGGGGGGGGGGGGATAATGATTATACAATCTGTTTACCGGTAATGAAAAAAACTGTTAAGGGAATAATGTTTATGTATACATGTGGGTTACTTTCAAGTTGTTACATTCTGCTTACCATTAACGAAGGAACCGATTTAGATGTACAATCTAAGCAGCTCCTATATTTTTTTATTAAAGATTTCAGATATAAGGTGTATGTGTTGTTATTTTTTTACTTACCTTGTACATGTACCACTAACAGTACTGTTGTGTCATCATCCTGTGTCCACTTTTGTTCACAATCAATTTGTCTTTTCTAAATGACATCAATTTGTAACTTAAGTGACAGTGTGGATTGGGTTTACAGAATAGACAATGATGGGTCAAAGGTGCATAATAAAGGGAACAAATTATAAAAGAATAGAGAAAAAATGGCAAAAAAAGCAGAATACAGAAATAAAGAGCACCCCTCCAGATCCTCATAAATTGAACCATTGGGTTCTTGATTCAGTGAATTAGCCTTTGTAGATTTTAGTAAGCATATACACATAATTTACTCTTCACATACATGTATATAGTTTTCTATATCATACAATATGATGTCAGAAAATATTTCACATACAGCAATATGATTTGATCTGCAGATGTGCTTTAGAAACCTATATTTTAAAATGTATTGGTTCAATTGTCCACTGGCACTGCACTAAGAATTTGAGAGTTTTTTTTAATGTAGTTTGTTTGCCTTGTAACCTCTCTAGCAAATTTATTTCCATCAGATCTTTTAAAAAAAGTACTCTTTAAAATATATAAATATGAGGAGAATATGGTATTATTGCATAAATGAAAGTTCAAACAATTATCTGTTAAAGACCAAAGCACTATTAGTCAATTAACTCCAGCAGTATTTTCAAAATCCTCCAATCCCATAGTATTGTGTACTTATTTGATATAGAAAATGATAACTGAGGTATGATTAATAAATTATACATGGCACTGTAATAACAGAATTTGAAAAAAATCAAAACAGAAAACTAACAGCCTGAATCATACTCAACCAATAAAAGAAAAGCAATCATAATAGAGAGCCAAGGACAACCACTTGATTACAGCATCTTGGTGTGAGACCGACACATAAGGAATCAAGTTTGTGAGCATTCAACCCTTTCCATAAAATTGGAAAACCTGTTAATATCAGTTAGAAAAGTCATGAATTGCCAGGAGAAATCCCCTTTGAAATTTTGCACCGCACAATTGTCATGTGTAGGACATCAATAAAAATCTAACATAGGTACAATATCAATCGAGATTGAAAAATATTTAAGAGGGGGGGGGGGGTTCGTTAAAATGTTAACAACACCTTGATTTTGGCAAAAACAGTTAACAAAAAATGCAAAAATGCTGATAACAGTTAACAAAGTGGGTTGAAAACAGTTATAAACAGCTTAAATTGATCTCAGATAAATCACAGGTTAACAGAAAAGGGTATTGCCCCCCCCCCCCCCCCCCCCTCATTCAACAATGTACTATTATGAAGAATTTGAAAACGTTTGTATTTACTGTATGTTGGTCATGAGGCAGGGTTACACATGTTTGTGAGCTTTCAATCCTGTTCATAGCCGGGGGAAATCTGTAAAAATCTGTTAATCAGTTAAAAAAGTTGTGAAAAACTTTTTTGGTAGGAGGAATCCCCATGGAAATTTTGCACCCCATATTTGATTACAATGCAGGTAAACTCGATTATAATACATAGTTAAATTTGAATAGGATACACAGTTTTTAATTTCAATTCACAGTTCAATTGCATTACAATGCATGTAAACTTGATTTCAATACACAGTTGAATTTGATTACAATGCAGGTAAACTTGACCATAATGCGGGTAACCTTGATTACACTGTAGATAAACTTGATTACAGTGTAGATTAACTTGATTACAATACACAAGGGAATTTGTTTACAATGCAAGTAAACTCGATTACAAAACACAGGAATACAATGAATACACTGTTATTTTTTAAACAAAGCTGGTAAACATACTAAATCCACACAGTTAAATTTGAATACAATACACGGTTCAATTTGATTACAATGCAGATAAACTGGATTACAATACACAGTTAAATTTGAATGAAATACTGGTAAACAGGATAACAATACATAGTTCAATTTGATTACAATACAGGTAAAGTCCGTTAAAGTATACAGTTAAATTTGATAACATACATGTACACTCCGTTAAAATACACAGTTACATTTGATTACAATAGTTAAACTTGATTACAATACAGGTAAAGTTGATTACAATACAGGTAAACTTGATTACAATACAGGTAAACTTGATTACAATAAAGTTTAACTTGATTACAATACAGGTAGACTTGATTACAATACAGGTAAACTTGATTACAATACAGGTAAACTTGATTACAATAAAGTTAATTTTGATTACAATATGGGTAAACTTGATTACAATGTACGTAAACTTAAAAACTAGATGCAGGTATCTTTTATAATATTCTAGTAATCTCGAGTTCTGCAAAACAAATTATCTAGCATATACACAATTTTTAAAAGATGCCATACAAATTTTTAATGTATGGTCTATAATCTATATGATCTAAAATTCAAGACTTGGTTTTGATATTTGTACTTGCAGGGCCGTAACTTCATTGAGGCAAATGCCTCATTTTAGAAATTAAAAAAAAAATGAACAAAAGATTGTCTTAATATCAAATTGTTTTTACAGTAAGTGTCTAGCAAGAAGCAAGTTCTCTTCACTCTATGGTGTCGCCCCTGCATGTTTTTCATGATCCATTTTTCTATTTTTCTTTTAGTTTTCAGAGTTGATGGTCTATTGTTTGTACTTCTGTGTCCCGGGTTCAGTTATTGTCCTACTTTGTGACTAAAGTCAGAGTGTTGATTTTCATTTGTAAACGTGTGGTTTTGCAATGTTGCATGCCCACCGATGTCCAGATATTGTGAGAGAAAATATTTTAAGAATATACCATGCTACAAGACACAGAAAAAAATTGTCGTTTCTGCATGGAGAATTGAACTTGATATCACAGTATACAAAACTGTCTTTTTTTGGTAGATAAAACTAGATAGCTTACATGGTTTAAATTAAAGTATAAAGGTCACCAATTTCCCGGTATCAAATAATTTAAAAAAAAAATAAAGTATTGCCATATGACCTTTTACATTGAAAGGTTAAACTTGCATTAAATCATGTTCAGACCCTTTAACAGAAAATAAAGGAATATGGAGTAAATGTGCACGAAACCTAATCGCACACAAAGTCAATGCATAGAAAAACATACTAAATTAAATGATCAATGCTTGCTGGAGGGTCTTCAACAATAAAAGAACCCTTAATACCGTAAAACAGGGTCAAGATGGTCCCAAGTGTCGACTTAAGCAGTACTAGTACTTAAAGTATAATTTGTACTGCACTGTCACTAAATTTAAATCTAGTCATAAAAAATCACCAAAGTCTAAGCACAATTACAAGACAAGAACAGACAGATAGACAGATACTGTATTAATGATTATGAGAATTAGAATTTTCGCTTTATCTTACACATCGGTCTTTTAATGTTGAAAAGACTTGAATTACAATGAATCTATGTTTTTGCTTTGAGACCAGAATATTGTCGAAAATATAGCTAAAAATTAATTGCGTTTCTATGTCAGAAAGAGTCCGGGAAACGCTCAGAATGCACGATTTTGCGTTATTTTTCTCAGAGCTCCAGGGGGCCTTGAGCGGCCCCCAGAACCCTCGCCAAAATGTTTTCGCCTCGTTCCGCTCGGCGAATATACTTTGCCTCACTATTAGAAGTGGCTAGTTACGGCCCTGACTTGTTCATGTCATTTGTATTCTTAGATCTTCTTACTTTAATGTTTCATATTTTGTTGTTGAAAGGTTATTCATTATTGAATTGGCCATGTGTATCATACATTTGTTTTTTGTAAAATTTGATCAGTAAAGATACAAGCAGAAAATGTATTTTTAGATTAAATCAAAATAAAATCATATACTAAGCATCACTGTATTAATAATGGAAGTTGGCATACACCATACGGTGACCTATAGTTGTTAATTTCTGTGTCACTTTGGTCTCTTGTGGAGAGTTGTCTCATTGGCAATCATACCCCATTTTCTTTTTTTATATATACACGTTATACAAATAGCACATCAAAATCTGTGGTGATCCTCAGAGCGTTGGTGACTAACGCTATTAAAATGGTCCGTACAACACGTTATAAAAATATGCTATTTAATATTTCCGCTATTCATCACAAGCGAAAGAGACGCTGTGGTTAAAGCTGGTTTTTCTTTGTCCTAATGCTTTATTGAAGACGTAAAGTTGGTTAACCTATCTTGTGTGTGTTATACTAATTGCTTTAATATTGATATTACAGAGTCTTTGTATGTGTCTAGCTCAGTTCTATTATGCTAGTCTTAGATCGTTTACTTTCTATATCATATGTCTGTGATTGTTATAAGACAAAGACAGTGCGCGAGTTTAAAAGCGAACAAGCACTTGATATATGAATTCAATGCTCTACCGCGAATTTAAACAAAGAAATTTAATGTTTGTTCTAATTCTCATGCAGTGATTTAAAAATGCTTTTGTATAAAAACCAAATAACACTCAGTGAATAAATGCAGCTCAGATATTTTTTTTTAATTAATTACAGAATGCTTTTGGTATATTAAAACCAAAAGGCTCCTTCGCATGTATTTTGAGGTACAAAAAGTAATATACATAATTATGAACAAGAATATAAAGATAAAGAAAATGTGTTTATGATTTTCTATGAGACAGTCATCCATCGGCGGACAACAAGCATCAGATAGTTTTTAAACTTATTTTGGTTAGATTTGCTTTATATGTAGGTTTTGGTGCTACTAAACTTGCCAAAAACATCTTGAATTTGTTATAGGTTATCGTTAAACAGAAATAACCTTTTATTTATTTCACCAATCCAAACTGCTTTTTCTTTTTTCTAGGGGCTGTCCACAAGTCATATAGCAATGTTTTTACAAAAGCAGTATATATAACCTTTACCAAAACATCTATTCATCATAATGAGCAACACGTCGGATTTCACAAGTGGAGCAGGATCTGTTTTCCCTCCCGCAGCACATCAGATCACACATCCTTAGTTTTTGGTAGGGTTCGTGTTGTTCAGTCCTTAGCTTTCTATGGTATAATTTGTAGAATGCTATTCGTCTTTTTGTGATGGTTTTGTCAGTTTGTCTTCGATTTATGAGTTTGAATATCCGTTTGGTATCTTTAGCCTCTCTTAAGTCTCACATACACAAACCTCTTTTTTCTAAATATTTGTATTTGAATTATTATTTTATGTTAATTTTCTATCATCTTGCTCTTGTCAACACGGTAATATAAAAATAGCATAAAATTGAGAATGGAAATGGGGAATGTGTCAAAGAAACAACAACCCGTCCATAGAACAGACAACAGCAGAAGTCATTTTATATTTGATGCCCCTTTGTCACTATATTTTCCGTTAGCTCTAAAAAAAAAATTAAAAAAAAAAAATTAAAAAAAAATTACAGTGATCACAAATCTTATATTAAGATAAAACAATAGAATATTTTTTTTACGCTATGGTATAGTTGTCTAAATTCATGCTACCTAAAAAAATGCATTGGTATATATTCAATCTGTAATAACATGGTAATAATGTTGATGTTTCGTGGTCTTTATGTCACATCATACGTTACTCTAAATTATTGTTGTTTTAAGTTTCATCACTGGTTGTATAAAGTGTATAGGTATTCGGTATTGATTCGAAATATATGTGGTAGAACATTTACAGTATGTAGATATACAATTAAAACTTATAAGTTTTTCTTGGGACAACTTTTTTGGTAATTTTGAAAAGAAACATTTCTGTTCAAGATTTATCTGACGAACAAAAACTGATTTGAATTGTATTGTTATAGGATTACTCGTGAAATTTGGGGCTGGTATAGTAGGAATAATTTTCCTCATTGAAATAATAACAAGTTATGGACGAATTCGCCCACTTAGTTTATCATGCAATAACAAACCATCATCTGAAAAAGGATTTAAATAATACATACTAAAGTGATTGTAATCAAAATATGAAAACAAACAACTTCAATGCGAAATGTCTACAGGTTTTATTTTGTTTGCGTTACACTTTTCTGTATAAAACAGAATTTACAACTGAACAGAGAGACGCAAAATGATATTAAAACCAGCGTTTTCTTGAATAACAGATAAGAATAAATTAGTCAGATGTTTTAACATTACTTAAAAGATTAAAAGTGCAACATCTTCTACGTATTTAATTTCCACATACTAGTATTATTATTAAGCCTATTAAATATTCCTTTGAAACGGTTATTTTTTCATGAACATAGGATTTCCGCATAATATATATTTTAAAAGATACAGAAGTACATAAGTATAAGCGACATAAAAGTAATTGAACTTTAAAACGAGAACGAATTGCTGTTATGCATATGTATACTTAAGATTTACGTCTTATTTCACTCTTTGTTTGTATGTTGTTTGTGTTTACGATACCAGAATAGGAAAATACGTATGATTATCAACGAAATGAGTTAAACCTTTTTGTTTTATATTTTAAAACTTGATATAAAGAGGCGGATCCAGACATTTCCATAAGAGACTGCCCTTAGAAAGGGGTGCTCCAGTCATGCTTCAGTGATTCCCAATATATAATCAAACATTGTTTTCCCACAAAAAGGGGGAGGGGGTCTCAGGATCCGCCTATTGTGTACAATAAGAGAGAGTTTTGATGGTAAAAAGGGGGTCTCTAAAATCCTTTAAATCTTTGAATTTATAAAACAAACAACTGAATAAAGTTATAAAGCAACAACCAAAATTCCAGATTTCTATAGTAATTTCATAAAAATATATATGACATATATAAATCTATTTAAAATTTTGAATAGTCTTAATTATATGTAAGAACTGTTTTCATTACACCCATAAGATATTTTGCACCGTATGTTTTATGCAACATATAAGAAAGATCCGGGCCGGCCAACTATATGCATTTTTGTAACAACAATGTATTACCAGAGACATATAATACAATATATTTTAATATATGTCTCTGGTATTACACAAAATAAAACGGCCTTGACCACGGTACACTCTTTACGACATACGCTGAAACTGGACAAGATTCTTCAGTTGCGAAGACTTTGTTCTTTTTAAGCCCCAAAAAAGTAAAACAATATAAAAATAAGAAATACACAAAAAAACAATTATTAAAAGAAAACTGAACTTGAAACACACACAAAAACAAAAGAAAAATCACGGAAATAACTTTCAATTCCGGTATGATTTTGTGATTATAGTTGAACTGGGACTACTTCCGGGTGAGAAATTGACGTCAACAAACTGACATCATCAGCCAATATCGACAGAAAAAAGAACGATCAAAATGTCTTATGCCTACTTATTTAAGTACATTATCATAGGAGATACAGGTAATGTTTATATGTCTTGGTTTAGGAATTGTTTCGAGTTACTAAAGATGCAAAATCAAGTTGCTTTTCATGTTATGCGTAGGAGAAAAATACATATTGATTCAAAATGGCTGACAAAACAATTATTTAGCATCAATTTCACACGTTTTATTTACACGATTTGTTAATCAAATAGATAATTTTCTCAGATTGTTTTAAATACTTGGTAATTGCTATTTTTTCAATATTTCACACTTAAACATGCACTGTACAGCTGCAAAGATAGTTTAAATACATGTAATGCTTCACATTATCACCAAAATTATGTCTTGGACAACATTTTATTACTCATTTGTATCACTTAAGAAATGCTTATGGATTGGTTTTGCATTATTTTTCTTCTTTGTTTTGGATTATAGATTATTTTTTTTTCATATAATTTTTACATTTGAAATAGACTTCAGTAGCCACTGTACTGTTTACAAATGTATTGATTGGCATGCCTCATTGATTATTTATTGACCAGGTGTTAGGTCAGTTGTTAGTGGCAGTTCCAAAGTCACAACAATAGAAATATTTGTTAACATCTGTTGTTACTTTCAACTTCTATGAACTACCATTGTGTGCCATAATTTCCTGAAAACACTGGGTTCATTTTTGAATTGAACAGGTTGGGGACAACCTTCCAAATGGGGGACTATTCTCCATATGAGTAAAAATCCCTCATTTATAGTAATCATTTGATGATGCTAAAAACTAAATTTTCTTAAAATTTATATTTTAACTTAAAATGGCATAAATTTCTGGAAAATGGAACACACTTTCAATAAAAATAACACAGAATTAAATCTACTGAAGAAAAATTGATAGTTTTTTAAGCGACGGTTGCTTTGATACAAAATAAAATGTATAGTGTACATTAAGACCTAATAGGTGATTGAGACTGATTCTGTGGTTCAACTGAAAAGCAATGCTGAGATGAATTCATTAGATAAATGATGCAGTTGCACTGTCAATATTCTATGAGCCAATTATTTGTTTACTCCAAAAAAGTGTTGCTTTTCACTTAAAGAGTGTCATCCTTGGTGAAAAATTTCATTGTTCTATTGGAAGCTGCAGGAAACTCTGCTGTCTATTTGACAGTTACACTAGCATGTTTTGGTCAGTGAGTGTGTGTTAGATTATTTACCATTAAGTCATAAATGTTATAATGGTGTACTAAAAATCTTTTGTTTTGTTTTAGGTGTTGGAAAATCCTGCCTCTTATTACAGTTTACAGATAAGAGATTTCAACCTGTGCATGATCTCACCATAGGTAAGAAAAATAAGAAATTTTAAGCTCCAAAGATAGATCAATAAATTAAGTTTAATAATGAATTGAAAGACATAATGTATATATAGGAATAATTCTAAGAAAATACTTACTATATCATGTCACATGTGTATCAAGGTCCAAGGAAGGCACAAATATTATCTAAAGAATGAATGTAAGCTTACTAAGCTGCCTTCTATAAAATTAAGAAATGCCCTTCTTCCATATAACTCATACACAGTGTTCCAGCTAGGATTTCAAAAGGGCAGGGTGCCAATCCTGAAAAAGGGCATTTAACGCGGGATATGATAATATGAAAAGGGCATATTTTAATAAAAGATGTTAATCAAACATTGTGTTTATTCGTTGAATCACAGGTTATACAAGAACAACATCATTAGCCCATATAGAACTCTATCTTTCTACTTTTAGGCTGAAAAACTTGTCAAGCAGCTTGTAACAAAAGTTTTTTTATCATTGCTTGGCACAGTTGAACTTTATATGCAGTATGTTTTGAAAGGTGACCTGTTTCATACTGTTTCTATGGTCTGCCACATTTTACCAGTTTCACCTTTCTACCCCTGCTGTGCTTAAATTGTATCAAAAATAAAGAATACAGAAAAAGATGACCAATGCACCCTACCAACACTGCTACTAAGACCCTCATTAACTTTTCCCATATAAATAAATACCTAAACATATATTTTCTTAAGAAAGAAGTATGTAGACATATTTTAGAATATGTAAATGGGTTACTCAATGCTAGGAAAAAAATCAGATTGAGTTATCTTTCTTTATTCGGGTGTGCTCCTTCTTTGGAGGATTATAAACAGTACGTAAATATGATGTAAATATGATCACAATATGGCGGCCGATTTTGTTATTTTCGTATCAAAAATAAAGGCAGTCAATGACAAATAAGTCTGAATTTTCTGTTTATTTCACGGAAAACAAGTAAAACAATGTCTTCAACGAATTTATTATGGTTTTCAACTTTCTGTCATTACGTTTCCTCCATGAAACTATGGTAAACATCGCAAATTGTGCCCAAGTTGTTGTATGCACATTTCTTCAAAGATAATTGCCGACTGACCGATTCTATTTGAATGAATTAATGTTGATGATCCTTAATGACCCATCCGATAAACGGATTACCTATAACAACAGATTATGACACCAGTTGTAACCGTTGATTAGCTTGGGGTCGTAAACAAAGTCATAAACTTTTCCCCAGGTAAAATTTAGTAATTAGCGTATCATATCAATACGAACAAATTAATATGCAATCGATCTTCAAAAAAGGCAGGGCGCCCTGCAAACTGTAAAAAGGGCACAGGGCGCCACTCGGGAAAGGGCGGGCGCCGCGCCCTCTGAAAACGGCCTAGCTGGAACACTGCATACAGATAATGTAATAATCACAATGTTAGTAATAGTTTGCATAATCAAATAAATGTAATAATAAATACAAATTCTATTCATATGATATCTATTTTGTCAGTTCTTGTTCTACCACTGGGACACCAATGGAAGATATATTTTTAAGACTCTGTAAGCATACATTGTAGCTGTATGAAGTATAATTGTGTAGTCTGCAAAATAAGAACAGGGACATCTGTATGTCCATAGAGTAGTAAAAAGCAATTCTTGCATAAATTACACTTCACTCAACTATGCAATTGAAAAATATCTTTAAGCTTCTTTTTTAAATTTCAGGTGTGGAGTTTGGTGCTCGTATGATAACTATTGATGGTAAACAAATTAAACTGCAGATCTGGGATACAGTAAGTTACAACAGAATTATTCTCATTTAACAGAAGATGAAAAAGGGACAACCTATAACATGATCTTAAGCTTTGGTTTAAAAAATATTACAACATATGTCATAGCCACAGTCGTGTTCTTGTTTTATTTTCATTTTATCATTGATAGGTCCATCTAGAAATTGGCAGGTGCAAGGTTGTAATGGAGGACAGGGCACATTTTTTGTATTTGGGGGGGAAAGGGAAATTTTTTCTTTTTTTTCTTCAGTCTTTTAAGTTTTTTTCCAGATGCTCCCAATATACTTCAGTATTGATCCAAGGATAATTGAGAAAAATTAATGTTATCAATGAGTCATCAATAAATCTAAGTTCTTCCCTGTTGTGTTTAACACATACCCTTTATTGATGATTGAAGTCTTTGATTGTGTTAATATTGATTTGTGTTATAAAATGAGAAGACCCTGGACTCATCTGATAAATTTCTTTGTGAGATTACAGAGGAAGGTCAAGATTTTATCTTCCAAGTAAATGTATATATATAACAAGATCTTAGTTTTTGTGTGAATGATAATTTTAGTTCATATTTATAGCATTTAACGTTAAAGGTTCCTTCCATTGACTTAATAATTTATTTTTATTTTTAAGGCAGGTCAGGAATCATTCCGATCTATAACAAGATCTTACTACAGAGGTGCAGCCGGGGCTTTACTAGTATATGATATTACAAGGTAACAACAAATATAAAAACAAAAAGATGGTGATAGGATTGCCATCAAAATGGTCTAATTGTATACAAAGCAATGTATCAAAAACACATAAACTACAGGCTCCTTGATTGGTACCAACACATAAAGGGTTGAACATGTTTGAGTTGAGGTGCTAAAGTATCCTCCCCTATCTTGGGACATAAGTGTAATGGTACAACACACAAACAAACATTAAACTCAATCTGTCTACTGGTGTTAATTGACGATTGTACTTGATATCACAATATTAATGAATATTATGAAACGCCATGCAAAACGATGAAAATAGTGCAAAATTTAGAGAAAGAAATGAGAAAACAGTTCGGTTAATAAAATATGTATACTAATACTATCATTTTAAAAAACATTTTAATTTATAATTTTTATGCCCCACCTACCACCTAGATAGTAGAGGGGCATTATGTTTTCTGGTCTGTGCGTCCGTCTGTCCTTCCGTCCGTTTGTCACGCTTCAGGTTAAAGTTTTTGGTCGAGGTGGTTTTTGATGAAGTTGAAGTCCAATCAACTTGAAACTTAGTACACATGTTCCTTATGATATGATCTTTCTAAATTTAATGCCAAATTAGAGTTTTGACCCCAATTTCACAGTCCATTGAATGCAGAAAATGATAGTGCAAGTTTCAGGTTAAAGTTCTTGGTTATAGTTTTTGGTCAAGGTAGTTTTTGATGTAGTTGAAGTCCAATCAACTTGAAACTTAGTATACATGTTCCCTATGATATGATGTTTCTAATTTTAATGCCAAATTAGAGTTTTTACCCCAATTTCACGGTCCACTAAACATAGAAAATGATAGTGCGTGTGGGGCATCCGTGTACTATGGACACATTCTTGTTATACATGATATATTTAGTATCCAAATTTGTTTACTTAAAAATTTCTAATGTTGAAGTGTCAATGAAAAATCTTCATGTTACATGTATATATGTTTCTATTTTTAGGAGAGACACATTTAACCATTTAACAACCTGGTTAGAAGATGCCAGGCAACATTCCAATTCTAATATGGTTATTATGTTAATTGGAAATAAAAGGTAGGTAGGGTTGAGAGCTATGGTTGAATCTATCTGTTTTAGCAAATAAGAGAAATGGCAGTCTGGGGCCTCCGCAGAATTCTTTTAAATATACATAATGACATGATTTAACGCATGGAACAGTGTCTTCTAAGTTTACTGGAAAAAAACATGAGTTTTAGATTTCTTTACATTTGTAAACCACAGATAAACACTAATGCTTGTGACATAATACGAAAGGAAATAACCGACCACTGCAATCTTATTGCTCAGCATCTTCATCTTGAAAATCATCATAAAGTTTCAGTGATTAAACATTAAAAGAAATTCAAGGCATGCGTCACATTCCTTTAAATAGGTTACAATTTGAATACAATCTTGTAATATTATCATGATTAGATAGATATGAAATATATGTTTTTTTCCAGTAATTATGTGATTTTTGTAAAACTGTTTGTTTGTTTATTTTAGTGATTTAGAAGCCAGAAGAGATGTAAAGAAAGAAGAAGGAGAAGCTTTTGCTAGAGAACATGGTTTAATATTCATGGAAACATCAGCTAAAACAGCTGCTAATGTAGAGGAGGTAAGGTCTTCACAAATCAGGGATAAGTATGTCAACATTTTGCAAAGCAAGGATACTATTTTTACCTCTGTTAGTCCCATGAGATTTTTGCCATATTCTTCTTATGAACTACAAAGAGAGCTTCCAGAATCAAGCTTCTTAATCAGAGCATGCGATATAGTTGGATGTGCCTTCAAATCCGTTACTCAACTTTCTATATACTGTATACTTATAGCAAACATACTCACAGTGTAACTTGTTTTTGATATTTTCACAATACTTATAAAGTCATGAAGATCATTCCCTAAGAGATTTTGGTAGTATAAATATATGATGATAATGTAAAATCTTTAAAATCAACATACCGTAACAGTAAATTTTTTGTGGGAAATTTGAAGGTATAGACATTCTGTTTTTTTTACCTTTCATATTTAACAGTTAGAATGATTTAAAGTTACTCTTACCCTTATGTTTTAAGACCCTATTGGGGTTAAACCAAAAACAATTCAGAAAAACAATCAAATTTCAAAGCTAACCTATTAACATATTACATTATATAAAATTTTAAATAGCATAGCTCTAAAGATATTATCAGATTATTGCATGACATTTTTCATATCCCATGTATTATCAGCCCTAGGTTCAATATCAGCCCAAGAGCTGCATGGCTCGAGGGTTGATAATACATGCGATATAAAAAATGACGTGCTATGATCTTTTTATCATATGCTTCAACAATGGAGAAAGATAACAGATTAATATAGAAATAGAAAAAAAAGAAGTTCAAAGGGTGAAAAGTTTACAGACGTCAAACCCCAAAGGTAGTACATCCAAAATGAAATCTTTCTATCAAATGCCTCAACAGAGAAGAAAAACAACAGTATGATCTATTCTTATAAGAATGATTAAAAAAAATTATTCAACAATATACATAATGTATACTGTTTGGAAAAGTCAACTTTCTAAAATAAGTTGGATTTTTTTTTAAATGTGTTTATTTCATCATTTGTTAGCTCGTTTGTTTGTTTGTAACGTTTGTTAATTATTTTTTAATTTTACACAATATACTTTCCTGTATCCAAATATTTTTTTTTGCACCCTACTTTGTTATGTTTTTCACTGAAAAGTACCATTGGTGTGTATTTTCCTGAATTTACCGTAGATCACCGGAATGCTATGCGATAATGTTAAGGAAAGGCATGTGATAATATTTGAAGCATGTGATAAATATTTCATATCAGGCCGCTAAGCACCAATTCGAAAAATATGGAATTTAAATTAATTTTATGCTATTATCATAAGGTAAAAATCATGTGATATTTAGTCTAAGTATATGATATTTTAAACATATTTCAGGCTTTTATAAACACTGCTAAAGAGATTTATCAAAAAATACAAGATGGTGTATTTGATATTAATAACGAGGTAAGTTCATCTTTTTTATTTACAGCAAAATGCCTTGAGAGTGTAGGTAAAGGTAATATGTTCAGTTAGCTTGCTTGATAACCGTGAAATCATTATTAAGTTGGGTATACTACCCCCTTTAGGAGTAAACTAGTCCGACAGATAACCACTCTATCTATCTAGACTAGACTACCACAATAGGAGGGTAGTATACCTAACCTAATAATGACTTCATGGTTCAGCTAGTCGGCAAGCAAACCAAAGATATTACCCTTACCTTTGAAGCATTTTGCTGTAATATTATTGTCTTTGTATGGAAAATGTGTTTTTGGTCATCTCATTCAGATATTGAGAGGGAAAAAAATGAAATACATTTATCATGGTTTTGAAAGTTGTCTTAAAATTAGATATTGCTGAAAGTCCATTTGTTTATGCCCTGCCTTCATTAGAATGGTGAATATTGTTTTCCAGTCTGTATCATTTTGATTGACTTTATGTCCATCTATCCCATACAGAGTTAAAATTTGGTTTAAGGTAGTCTACCATGAAGTTTTCACCATTTTGGACAGTAAAAGGTGGACTTTCTTTTTTTGACTAAATTGAAACATGATGTACAAACAAAGCTAATAAAGGATCCTTACTAAAAATGTAGGCATAAATCAATCAAAGCTTAAAGAAATTAAAATTGTTTATAAAACATTTTTTTCCGAAATGCAAGCTTTAAGTATAAGGAGTTCAATTTGGTTGATTTATGGAATTTGTGCACATAGAACTCCAACAGTGTGACCAAAGGGAAGTAACTCGTGCTCAAATTATCTTTTTGATGATTTTCTTTTTAGAAAATATACCTTTTTATTAATTTTGTTGCTTGTGAAAAAAGTCTTGTTTTGTCAAAAAATTTGGAAGATGAGAACTGCAGAAATTTAAAAATTAATGAAAAATTATATTCAAATTATATTTTGTATAACGTGACTGGTCATTTTTGTAGGCTAATGGTATTAAGATTGGACCACAACATTCACCAAATAATCCCAACATGCCATCAGGAGGAGGCGGAGCTAACCAAGGAGGTGGATGTTGCTAAATATAGGACTGACATTGTTGTGATCATAAAGAGAAAGTGAAAGTATGCAAGGGATGTTTGTAGAAGACTATAAATGTCTTGAGTGTATAAATTATATTATGAAGCTACTTACAGGATTCATAGGGTCAGATTTTCTAGATTACTATTCATTTGAATGCTTAAGAGCCAATGTATCTTTTGGAATACTTCTCAAAAAAATATATATAATAAATTATGAATATCTAAATTTTGAAATTTGCAAAAGATCTTTTAATTGGCAACACTACTCATCTTTCTGATATACAATGTATATAAGAAAAGATTTAGATAATAAAGTCACAAGTAGTTTTATAATATTATTCAGTATGATCTGTGGAAGACTTAGGATGTGATAGGTGAATAATTTTCATTTACAGCTTTTCATTTCTGAATACTTTTGCATATTTAAATTTTGCAATGGTTGAAAGCACCAAAGGGAAAAATACATCATGTGTTTATAAGACAAAAATCGGATATGTTCATTCTTTCATTGTAATTAAAAACCTACTATAGCACATTTGGGTGGGGGAATAATGCTGTGTTTATATGTCCATGTTGCATAAATGTGTTATGATTTTATGTCTGAATTATTTCTTGTTTTTGTCTCGGTTTTAATCATGATATTGTTTAAAAAAATATGATTTTACATATTTTACATTCCAAATATTTTTCAGAATTATAACTAGCTTAAGGATTTTGATCAGTGCAAATAACACAACATCAGTTTAATTTGTAGAACAAGTTGTGTTAATATTTTTTTTGTGTATTGACACATGTTAAAAGTCATCATTGATGTAGAAAAAAACTCATATCATTCTTAAGATATAAAAATTTACAACTAACAGTTATAAGTCATAATTGCAACTTGTGTTTTTTGCAAGACTTTCTTTTGAGCAAAAAATGCAAGTATTTGATGCAATTTTAGGGCATTAGAATTTAGAATGTGATTATATAATGTTCATTGACTATTCTATTTCCTGTATAACATCTGTTAAATATATAAGTCACTAGCCCTTTGCACATGTTGAACCACATCTGGTTCTATAAATGAAAATTGCATAAAATTTGTCTAGACATCAAACTTTTCATCTTTATTGGTTTATTTGATTAGCAGCTTGTAAAATTCTTATTTTTAAAACGGGTCACACATGAAATTTTTTGTTGTAACAACATATTATAACTGATTTTATTCATACTTATGTTATCAGTTAAATGAAAACGGAATTGACTGTGCTTTTCAGTGAATGTTTTATTAATGAACATAATTGTATGATTGTAATGGTCACTATAATTTAATGTTCATTTGATTTATCATTAATCTGGAAAACTTTCTCTGCATGGACTTTTACATTTTCAGCCTTTCGCTTAATTTAAAAAACATGATAACTGCAAATGTTTATATATAGTGCAATAAATGGCAAATGTGTGATGGTTATTATATCTCATAAATGAATTTTTGGATGGCACAGGTTCTTTGGTAAATTTGGTATAATAATGCACTTGTTTTGGAGCTTTTACAAACAAAGAATTCTGTAGTTTCAAGCATTTTGCAAGAATGTTGACAAAAGGTTTTACGAAAAATAGTTTATCTAAAATTTTAAGTATTTTGCAAGGTTATTGATAAAAGGGAAACAGTAAATTTAATTTGTTTTGAAAAACTAATATACTGTTGGGACTTTGTTGATGTTGTTTATGTTTTGTTTTAAACTTTAATGTTGTTAACTCTTGTAAATGTACATAAAGTCATTATTTATCTCTGTAGCTTAATGAAGAAATTAAAAATAAAGCGACAAATTGTAGATACTTTAATAGTTATTATCTTTATGATATGAAATGAATAATATATTGAAAGATTGCACATCATTCATAACTAAACTTATTATTTATCCAATAACCCCTATTTTATTAAACTCACATGCAAAAAACAATTGTATTTAAGTTGAACATTTCTATTCACTATCATAGGACCAAAACTTTCCATAATAAAGGAATTAGTGTCAAGGTTTATAAATAAAGATAAACACTAGATTTTAAAATAGAAAATCAAACTAAAAATATACTGTGAAACTGACATGGCAGAATTTTAAGAACATTTTCTTTTTATTATAAAAAAAGCTTTTTGCCTACAACATGGTTTAATGCTCATCAAATTATTGTTCATTTTTCCCTCTCATTAAATTTGAAAAAAAGCAATTCTCACATTATGCACACATTTACTTTGTGTGATATTAATTAATTTATTTATAATAGTAACCATTAATTAAAATACCCTATTTTTTTTATTTACCTGCGATGTACAATTTCATATTTTGTTCTATTTTTATACTATGTTCATTTTAGGGTTGTACAAGTTTGTGTTTTCATTTCTGAGTCATTTATCTTAATAGCCATTTTGAATGTTTAAAATGAATGATAGTGTACAAGTCATTTCTGTACTATTTAACTCATAAATACATAATGCTAATAAGTCTAATTTAAAATATCATTATTATTTTTAATGTACATTACTTCGACATAAGCAAGTTTTCAAAGATGCAACAACTGCCAGGAATTGATCTGTATATTGTAAAACTACTTATGTAATATGAAAAAAAGATTTTTTCACCCAAATATACAAAACCAATCTCATTTTCCCAGAAAGTTAAATTTGTTTGTTCACAAGATGTAGTTACGTAAAAAAATCTGTATGAAAAAGCAAACTTTTGAATGTTCTTTATTAAACAACGCAGTTAGGTTGAAAGGTTGTGGCTGTTTAAATGCTTGGCACCCAGGTTGGTGTCTGATACAACTTTCCAAAATGAAATTTTTGAAATTGCTTCTTATACTAGTTACTCCATACTATGTATGTTCAGACAGGCCAGTTCTTTTCGTTATTGTATGAGAAAACTAACTACCCCTGTACTGCATGTGCTAAACATAGATCAGGAAATCCATTTAATATTTATTCTAACAAAGAACAAAAAAAGTGCTGTCATTATATACTGTAAATTTAAAAATTATTGCTCGCGTTTGTGAATGTTTGTGAATTGTTGATGAACAAGTTTAACAAACCAAATTAACTACTGCAACTTAAAACATTTGAATACATATAATGCATGATTAGAAATTAGAATGAATTTTAAATTTTGTGATATTATACCTGCAACTTTTTATCTGCAATATAAAAAAAAAACAATCAATATATTTTTAATTTACAGTATACTAATTGAACTTTCTTTACACAAATTTTCATTTTTCCTTGGGTTTTGTGCTGATTTCTGTTTACATGTATGTGTGCAAACATTGTTTATATATGTCAATAAAAATAGTATGATTCTTTTGTATTTTTAATCAGTTTCTAGAAATAACTGAATTTTTTCACAGACTCAGTGAAGTTAATGCATAAAATAAGAAGATATGGTATGATTGCTATTGAGACAACTATCTACCAGTGACCAAATAATATATTATAGATGTTAGAAACTATAGGTCTCTGTACAACCTTCAACAATAGCAAATACAGTATCACAAAGCAATCTGTAAAAGGCCCTGGCATGACAAAAACTCTAACAAGAAATCCAAGAATATTTATGTACAAAACAGCAAAGGAAAAACAATTATGATAAACACCAATGAACAACAAACACTGAATTACAGGCTCCTGACTTAGGACATGCACATACAGTATGTAATGGGGTTTCACATTTTTGTAATTACCAAATCCTCACCTAGTGAAATAACCTAATATAAGAACAAACCATGAAAGTCTGTTGAATAGGACTTGACTTAGCAAAGCATAAAACAAAATTAACAAAAACACTATGATTTCTAGAAATAACATCACCATTAAAAATGAGAATGTGATATCCTGTAAGTTATAAGTCATCTACAAGTAGAGCCAGTCTTCTAAACCAAATCTAAAATAAAAATAAAAGAATTTAGTAAAGGTTTTCAGAAATTTGTGGGTAACAAAATTCCTGTCTTGAAATCTAAAATTTCACTATAGAGTCTATAATATAGACAAAGACAGCAGTCTAATTTGGATATTTAAAGACTCAGTTTCAGCCAAAAAAACATCCTTGTCCAAAAAAAGAATAACTCAAATATCTTATTCAGTTATTGCTGCTTATATATATATAGTTAGTTCCCTATGGCTGTAAATTTAGAGAATTTTTGATTACTTAACACAAAAACATCATCATACAAGAATAAGTCCATAGTAC
Source organism: Mytilus edulis (assembly GCA_019925275.1). Classification (NCBI taxonomy): domain Eukaryota; kingdom Metazoa; phylum Mollusca; class Bivalvia; order Mytilida; family Mytilidae; genus Mytilus; species Mytilus edulis. Next base: position 32,165,977 of record CM034352.1, read on the forward strand.
CAGTTACCTGGCTCACACTCATTTTCTATGTTCAACGGAACTTGGGGTCAAAACTCTCATTTGGCATTAAAATTAGAAAGATCATATAAGGAACATGTGTACTAAGTTTCAAGTTGATTGGACTTCGACTTCATCAAAAACTACCTTAACCAAATAGTTAGTATGAAACTGGCACTGTAATATTCTATGTTCAGTGGACTGTGAAATCAGGATTAAAATTTAAGTTTGCATCTAAATAAGAAGACCATGTCATAGGGAACATATGTAATAAGTTTTATTGAGATTGGACTTTAATTTCATCTAAAACTACTTTAACCAAAAACTTTAACCTGAAATACCTATATCCTTTTGATAAACTTTATTGCCAAGATAATATAAATGTTTCGGAGAAATTTCGGAATGTATATTGTAGCATATTTACCCTTTTCATTACATTATAAATAAAACTGATTTATATGAGTTGCATCAAATGAATTTGCAATCAGATTTTTAAAAGAACTATTTTATTAAATAGGAATACTTTGTTTAACAGATATGTCTGGAAATGCAGAGATTCTTTAAGTTAATGTTTCTTTTGATTAAAAAAACAAGATTGACAGGCTTGCAGTAGATATATTTGTAATTGAATACAACTTACATGTAAAAAAAAAAATATAAAGGATTTGGGGGTAAGAATGTATTACCCGTTTGCTATTGGTTTGACCACTAAATCTTTCAGGTTTGATCAGTACTTTTGAGAATAAAACAAGAAAGTGCAGTGAGGTAGACATTCTTAAGTTCTTGTAGTATCAAGCCAATGTCAATCAATTTTCTTAATAAATTCTTGTATAACCATACTTGTCAATAAAACTATTTTATCTAAAATCCAAACAAAATTCACGGCCTTTGAATCTATCATAAAAATATTTTCATCTACAAATGTACATTATGAACAAAGGAAGATAACTCAAATTCAAAACGTATACATGTAATTTGCATTTAGCTTTTGTGATAAGATCCAATCTCCGATACTTTTAGCAATAAGTCAATTAAGTGTACCATTATTGTAAGGTGTGCATTTAAAAAAGAGAAGTGGTATGATTGCCAATGAGAAAACTGTCTACAAGAGATATTCTATACACCAGAACAGTGTATGTGTTGTGTACAAGTTGTAATGTTGTACAAATTATAATTTGAACAGATATTTTGTACAAGTTATCAGTGTTTTATGAACTGCTTAACACAAATTGATGATTCATGCACACAGTCTTTTGTTTCGCATATTTCTGTCATATTTTCACAACTACATGATACAATCTAATATTGAGCATTGATACAAAAAAACATTACATGCATTATAAGACCACAAAAAGACTTTTTATGGATATGAATATTGTATCAGGAGAAAATAAAATTTGAATTTAAACCATTCAGGTATCCTCATTTCCAGTTGGATGACAAGGAGAGTAGAACTAAATGTTAGGTTGAAGTATATGAATTTAAAACATTAAACTAGTACATTTTAGAAGATAAAACTGTATCACCTGATGCAAGAAGGTATGTGTCAAAAACTAATAACTTGTACAAAAACTCTGTACTGTACAAATTATAATTTGTACAAACTTACATCTTGTAAACAAAACATATGCAATATACTTCCCTCCTATACCGCATTAACATATCTGTTTGTTCTGATGGATGTTCTATACAGCAGGTCAGTGTATATGAACTGCTTACTTTCTATACAGTACAGTAATCACCATGATCCTGGCATCATATCTGTTTGTTCTGTGATATCTACTCTAAAAAGAAGATTCAACCTACTTTCTTCCCATGCACTAGTATTCATCATATCTATTTGTTCTGTGAGATCTACTTCAAGATGAAGATTCAACCTACTTTTAAGCTCACCTGGCCCAAAGGGCCAAGTGAGCTTTTCCCATCACTTTGCGTCCGTCGTCCGTCGTGGTTGTTAACTTTTACAAAAATCTTCTCCTCTGAAACTACTGGGCCAAATTAAACCAAACTTGGCCACAATCATCATTGGGGTATCTTGTTAAAAAATGTGTCGGGTGACCCGGCCAACCAACCAAGATGGCCGCCATGGCTAAAAATAGAACATAGGGGTAAAATGCAGTTTTTGGCTTATAACTCAAAAACCAAAGCATTTAGAGCAAATCTGACACGGGGGTAAAACTATTTATCAGGTCAAGATCTATCTGCCCTGAAATTTTCACATGAATTGGACATTCCGTTGTTGGGTTGCTGCCCCTGAATTGGTAATTTTAAGGAAATTTTGCTGTTTTTGGTTATTATCTTGAATATTATTATAGATAGAGATAAACTGTAAACAGCAATTATGTTCAGCAAAGTAAGATTAACAAATAAGTCAACGTGACCGAAATGGTCAGTTGACCCCTTTAGGAGTTATTGCCCTTTATAGTCAATTTTATACCATTTTCGTAAATCTTAGTTATCTTTTATAAAAATCTTCTCCTCTGAAACTACTGGGCCAAATTAATCCAAACTTGGCCACAATCATCTTTGGAGTATTTAGTTTAAAAAATGTGTCCGGTGACCCGGCCATCAAATCAAGATGGCCACCACAGCTAAAAATAATCATAGGGGTAAAATGCAGTTTTTGGCTTATAACTCAAAAAACAAAGCATTTAGAGCAAATCTGACATGGTGTAAAATTGTTTATCAGGTCAAGATCTATCTGCCGAAATTTTCACATGAATCAGACAACCTGTTTTTGGGTTGCTGCCCCTGAATTGGTAATTTTAAGGAAATTTTGCTTATTTTGGTTATTATCTTGAATATTTTTATAGATAGAGATAAACTGTAAACAGCAATAATGTTCAGCAAAGTAAGATTTACAAATAAGTCAAATGACCAAAATGGTCAATTGACCCCTAAGGAGTTATTGTCCTTTTATTATATAAAGTTTATAGTCAATTTTTAACAATTTTCATGAAATTTGTAAATTTTTATTAACATTTTCCACTGAAACTACTGGGCCAAGTTCATTATAGATAGAGATAATTGTAAGCAGCAAGACTGTTTAGTAAAATAAGATGTACAAACACATCACCATCACCAAAACACAATTTTGTCATGAATCCATCTGCTTCCTTTGTTTAATATTCACATAGACCAAGGTGAGCGACACAGGCTCTTTAGAGCCTCTAGTTTCCTATGCACTAGTAATCATCATATCTATTTGTTCTGTATGATTCATTTTACGGATGTTCTTTTCTATACACTACATCAGTGTATAAAAAACTACTACCCTACTGTACACTTCATTTCTAGGTGTAAGTTAGAAACGAAGCGGACTTCTTCTTTTCATTAAGAAGAACAAGTAAGAACTTCTGTATGAAGTATCAAACGAATAAAGGGACAAGTTGGTAAAGAGAGGAGCACAGTTGGATCACATGGGAAAGATGATGTCAGCTTTCAAAGCCCTTTTGTTATAAACAAATGTTTGCATTTGTGGGACGTAGATTAAATGTACTGTAGTCAATGTACCCTTAAAGACTTTGGGATTGATCAGCATCCATATAAGATTGATATTGGCACTAAATTAAAGTTGGTGCTTTCGCAGTGACTTTGTAGCTCGATCAGTTTTGATTTCTGTTAATATTATTGTAAACAATCGGGAAGAGGGGTAAGTGGAAAATTTGGTTGACCCTGCAAATTCAGTATAGTTGTCTGTAATGAAAATATAACAATTATATGGTATGATTATTTTATTAAAGTGTCACGTATTGATTAAAAGCTGAACAATATTCAATAAAACATATACAATATTTAAAATAATCAACACCCAGCCAAACAAATTGACTTATGAGACACTGACAACAACACGACCAAAGAGTAAAACACAGCCGAAGCCCACAAATTGGTCTTAAACACAGCAATAAAATCCTGCACCTGTAGGCGGACTGTCAGCTGGTCCCTACATATAAATATATACTAGTTCAGTAAAAAATGGACGTCATACTAAACTCCTTAACACTATGATATAAATGAACTAAAATTTGAAAAAAACCATACAAGACTGACAAAGCCATAGGCTTCTGACTTAGGACAGGCGCAAACATGCGGTGGGGCTAAACATGCAAAGTGAGATAAAACAATTATTTGTTAACATTCAGCCATGCATAGCATAAGCATGGTCTGAAAACTGAAAATGCGTTCCAGACGATTGCATTGAGTGTGTAGTTAAAGGTAATATCTTTGGTTTTCCTAATTTCCGGCGAAGTAGCCTAGTTCTACAGACAGATAGATTGGTTATCTGTAGGACTAGGTTACTTCGAAAGGAGGGTAGTATACATTACCTAATTATGACTACATGGTTCATCTAGAAAGCAAACTAACCAAATATGTTACCTTTATCTACACACTCAATACAATCGGCTGTAAGAAAGCGTTATTCATAACATTTAACTTCTTGCAAAAATATGATAAAGGGCGACCAAAAGTTGGTGTCCTTTATAGAAGAAAGGCGAGAGATACCAAAAGGGAAGTCGAAAACAAACTGACAACACTTTAGCAAAAGTAGAGGGTATAAAGGGCCTGTGTCGCTCGCCTGTGTTTATGTGCATCTTCAACAATGGATACCCTCCATCTTTGTGGACTAGAATAGAATTCATGAAAAAATATCTTTTTTGTTGATCTATTCTTTAATAATTTTTGCTTATTTAAGTTTCTATCCATCTAATATAGTTTTTCAGATAGTAGGCAACTACACAAAAAATGTAAAAAAGGAACAATTAGACGATTAAAACCATGTCGACTTATATATATTAATGATTTTTTTTCTTGCTGATCAGTTTTGCTTATCTAAGTTTCTATCTCTCCTTAGATAGGCTATATATTTTTTTTTTCAGATATAAGGCAAAAAAAAAAACCAGACAATGTTCCGAACCATCATTACATGAAGTGGTCAATAATTGCAATAAGGGGTCGTCAGACGAGTTCGACTATTTGATTTGTATATAGGTCTTGTCTTGCTAATCATTTTTGTCGAGCCTTCCATTTTTGTCTCAGAAACCTCGACATAGGGATAGTGATCAGGCGGCGGAGTTTTTGAGTTTTTCGTCTTTTTTTTCTAATACTATATGCAATAGGTCAACTACATTTGGTGTATGGAAATATTTATGATCTACATGTCAGTCGCGCAGGTTTTATTTGACCTTGACCTCATTTTCACGGTTCATTGCTCAGTGATAAGTTTTTGTGTTATGGTCGTTTTTTTCTTAATCGATAAGCATTAGGTCAACTCAATTTGTTGTAAGGAAGAATTGTTAGCTGTACAAGTCTGCCTGGCATTGTTCATCTGACCTTGACCTCTGTTTCTTGGTTCATTGGTTAATGTTAAGTTTATGTGACAGTTGCAGTTAAGCTTTATATTTAGGACTATCAACATACTATCAATGATTAGTAAAGAATGCGAGACATTTCACTGTGTGCACTCTTGTTGCTATATCAAGTTTATAACTATCTATTTAACTTTTACAGATATTCAATCGGTACAAAACGCATGTATACCGCATTAAATTATAGTAAAATCGTCATTTCAGTGCAATAACGGTGTCATCAGACGATTCCAACCATGCCAACTTACTTGTAGAACTTATCTTGCTGATCATTTTTGTTGTATACAGTTTATCTATATTTCTATAATAGTTTTCAAGACAATAGGCAAAACAGTTGATATAAGTCTCCTTTTCATGGCAATAACTCTTATAAGAAGTCGTCTGAAAGCAAACGGACAGATAATGGTAGATCTCAGCATTCCAAGCATTGCTGTCTTGTCCGTTTTTTTCTATTTATAGTGGTGTTCAAGATAATAGACAAAACTTTCTCTTTCCCTCTTATGGTCTATTTTTAACCCTGATTGTCATATTAGTTGACAGGCGGGGTCATCAGACAGACATATTTTGATTGTGGATACGTTTGGTTAAATTTGGATTAGTAGTTTCAGATAAGAGAAAACCCGGGTGTATGGGGTGGGATAGTGTTTCAGGTGCTCCGGAAGGGTAAGCAGAGCATAACGAAATTATTGATGGATTCAAAGATCTCGGGTAGCCGTCTTGGTTTCTTGATATGAGTTTTAATTTGTACATAAAATTATTAAAATCAAGGACGTATAATAGATAGACGAGACATATACAGATAGTGAAGGAAAGATCATTTATGTTTTTTCCCTTCAAAATTTTATTCTGATCCCCAGTTTGATGAAATAAAAAAGCAGATGACAAAAATAAAGATTCTTAATCCAGATTTTCCCCAAACCTTATATATAGTGATTAATTTTGAGACTTAATAATTTGATTGATAGCACCGATATTTATTTTTTTTAACAATAAAAAAAACCCATAAATAAAAAATTTCAAAACTATACAGCTATCATTTTTGAAAGCAAAAAACACAGGTACTATGAAACTAAAATATACGTCCAAGCAATTAGAACAGGGCCGTAAATTACAAAGAGGCATGTAGGCAGTTACCTCCTATTGCGGGCTCACTAACAAAAATAATAAATGGAGAAAAAAACATTGAAAAGAAAAAAAAATGGTTAAGATCATGCATAATTTTCATGGCACTAGTTGTTAGTTAAAACAACAAGGTTGTTAATCATAATTTCATGCAGGTGTGTTCAATATTTGGATCTTAACGGTCGATACCCAACTCAACTCCTTTGCACACATAAAATTTACCCACCAAATACTATTGCATCTGCATACATAGAAGTGACAATGTTGGCAATATTGAATGCATAGAAGTGTTAAAAAGATGGGATTCGTCCAGTCAGAAAAAAACACCTTAGCATTTGACAAAGCCAGAATAAAACTTTTTGGTGTATACCAACATTGATAACGTTTTAATAATTTGAACTTGATAGATAAAATTATGAGTTATTGAGTATGCATTTTCATTTTAAGGTTTGAAAATTGTGTCTTTGAAACGAAGTCAAAACTAATTCGATTTGGACAGCCAAATAAGCTGGATAAACCACAAAAAATGACCAACTCAGGGGCTTTCATTTTAAGTCTTTTCTCTAAACTTAAGTAAAATAGCTTGTAAAGAGTCATAAAGCAGGATATAAACTGCGAAAACAATCTTACTCTAACGAGACACGTAATCTAACTCTGGTTTATTTCACTATTTTTATATATTCCAGACGCATATTTATTGAAATGTAACAAAAAATTAACAAGTCGTGTATTCTTGGGAGGTACATAATTGCATACAAGGAAAGGCCTGAAAAAATATCCTTTTCTGCATGGAATGGGTCCAAATATTTTTTTCCTCGATCCGCTTGGCAATAATACACTGCCTCCCTTACAGGAATGGCAATTTACGGCCCTGGAGAATCTTAACCGACTGAAAAGAAAAAATAAGATTTTTTTTTAGTAACGAGAAGAATAATTAAAAAATTCACAATGTAGAATCATTTAAAAATTTACATCTAGAATCTGGGACTATTGGTCAATATTTTTTGTTCTATTCTATTCTATACTATACTATATTGTTAGTTTAATAGTCCCAGCTAGAATTAACAAAATATGCAGTTTCGATCAGAACCAATCTGCAATTCTAAAAATTACCAGGGTGATCGAAATTACAGAGAGATTATAGTGTCAAGTTGACACTTCTAAAGACTAAAGACTTAAATACACGAAATTGTGTTTTTTAAGACGGCAAAGATCGTTGAATTATATTTATGCTAATCAATTATAAAATAAAAAAAAAAAAAAAAAATCTTACTCTAACGAGACACGTAATCTAACTCTGGTTTATTTCACTATTTTTAATATATTCCAGACGCATATTTATTGAAATGTAACAAAAAATTAACAAGTCGTGTATTCTTGGGAGGTACATAATTGCATACAAGAAAGGCCTGAAAAAATATCCTTTTCTGCATGGAATGGGTCCAAATATTTTTTTCCTCGATCCGCTTGGCAATAATACACTGCCTCCCCTTACAGGAATGGCAATTTACGGCCCTGGAGAATCTTAACCGACTGAAAAGAAAAAAATAAGATTTTTTTTTTAGTAACGAGAAGAATAATTAAAAAAATTCACAATGTAGAGTCATTTAAAAATTTACATCTAGAATCTGGGACTATTGGTCAATATTTTTTGTTCTATTCTATTCTATACTATACTATATTGTTAGTTTAATAGTCCCAGCTAGAATTAACAAAATATGCAGTTTCGATCAGAACCAATCTGCAATTCTAAAAATTACCAGGGTGATCGAAATTACAGAGAGATTATAGTGTCAAGTTGACACTTCTAAAGACTAAAGACTTAAATACACGAAATTGTGTTTTTTAAGACCGGCAAAGATCGTTATATTTATGCTAATCAATTATAAAATAATTATTGAAAATAAATTCACTAATTTCGTAACATCATCCGGGCATTTCTTGAAAAATTACCTATTGTGATTGGCTATTGTTATAAAGCACCTGGTCAACGCTTTCTTCAAACAGGCATTTTGATTGGATAATAACATCAAAGGCAATTTTTGATGAATGTCATTGTTTCATTTTACCAGATGAAGAAATATAAAATTGTTAGTTGCAATTAATGAAAACTTCAATTCTTGACAATAAAAACAATATATAATAGTGTATATAAATTAGAATGTTCATGAAATTTGTAAAAAATGATTTGATATGGTTTATTTGATATCCAATCAAAACGTTCGATTCAAAATTAGAATGCTTTCACACGACTGCATGATGTTGAGGTTATAAGCGGTCTAAATCAACAAAATTAACTTGTATATAAATTTGATATTTTGACATTATATGACAGGTAAGGCAACAATTTTATGTTAATTTTGTCAATTGTTCTTCTGTCTTCATGTTTTAGAACATTTTTGTCATCGATTTTTTCTAACACCCCCGGGAAGGGTCCCATTCAGTTGGCTTCTGTTCAATAATTTCTTAAAAACTACAAATAGAAATGGCGTTCAAAGACAACTTTTCTTTGTGTCACTAAGTTTTGTTATACAATGCGCAACATTTGATTCCGAGGTGGTTGGAAACACTTTAATGGTGATTTCAGATAGTTTTCTTGGTTTGTTTTCATTTTGCTTCCTTGCACGTGTTTGAGAACAGAAAACTTGGATTTTCCCGTTGGTGGGCCCAGCTAATGGACAACAAAAGGACGTTTTACACGGCAGAGGTTATTTAAAAAAAAGATATTTTAGTATGTTGTTACATCTGAACCTAATAAAGTTTATAATTACATGGTTTGTAACTTTTATTGGAAAGTTGTGTAATTATTTAATTTAGTTTCATTTGTGATGATATTAGGGGTTCAGAATGGGGTTTTACATCATAATAAAAAGTAAAATTTATAGCTGAATTTGAACGATAATTTTATATTGTAAAAAATATAACAAGATTGACAAAATGGAAACATACATTCCATACGTTGAAGTATGTTTGACCTGCTCAACTTTGGTGAAATAGACAAAATATCAAGAAAAAAATGATAGACAACTCATCTAATTTTTTGCATTTCCCCGTACAATTTAGATGTGGCTACGCTCATGTGAAGAACCTATGGTTATTGATTAGCAGCAAAAGGGAATTAACAATGTTTAAGAATTATTTGTTACAGCTGACGCATATTCAGGATTGTCATGCTGTATCTACTTTGTTGTTGCATTTTTCCTCACTCGATGAAACATATGCATTTCAAATGAAGGTTATCAGGAGTTGCCTCCCATACATTTCTAATACTATTTATTTGCCCTGCCATAGAATTATGTTTTACTCTTGTGTGAAGGTCCTGAAATTGGCATCACCTGAGTCCCTATTTAAATTGGGAATGACGTCTTAAAAGCTATTTAAATTTTTTTTCTGTGACGCCTTCTTACAAAATCATAACACTGAAGCCATATTTCTTTCCGGACTTTTTGAGAGGAACTTTGAGACCAATATTGGCATGAAATCTTCATAAACTAAACATGCTAAAACAGATAGAATTTTATCTCACCTTCATGTGCTTATTGGTGCAAAATTATTATAGAAACAGCCAAACGAAATGATAAATAAGATTTGATTCCATTTGATTTGAGGTGGGCAAATTTTTATTGGTTCCCCAAATTTCCAAGATGCATCACTTCTGGCAAATGTAGAATATTAAGCTTGGTAAAATTAAGTGGAGCTGAATTTCAGATAAATTCAACATGTTCAATTTATATTACATGCATCTGCAAATTCAAATCGGTCAAATTTTTCAGAGTTTGATATTTTACATTTGACAAAGTGATGAAAATGTATGTAACTTGTAAATTCTGGGAAATTATTTTGAAATCAAAAAAACATTTGTATAAATTGACTGAATAGCAGAACAAAAAGTCTGTGCAACACCCATTTTATTTAGTTTATACCATAAAATATCCCTTTGTATAGAAAATAAATATTTGACGACCTTAATGTAATCCTGCATGTATCTTATTATAACATTTCTTTTGGATATCATATTTTTGAACATGCATGAAATATTTCCCTCTGGATGTTAAGCAACCAACAACCAATCAATTAATTGGATATTTCTGAATTTTTTTTGACCCAATAAGCACATAGAAGTTCAGACTTTGGATCCATATAAATTACTTTTTAACTGGTTTTAAAATGAGGGTGTTAGTGACAAATTTGTACATGTATATAAGCTATAACTTCAATTCAGTATCTCATGATTTCATTATACCATTACAACAACAACCATTTTGGCAGCTAACTAAACATTTGGACAGTCTGACCTGAGCTTAAATGTTATTATGATGAACCCCATGAAATTTTGGTTGTTCCTGTATGTATGATACAGTTAGCTTCAGTCACTTTTCAAAAGTTGTTGCAAAAGATTCAAACAATTTTGGTAAAAAATGACTATGATAGAAATTAAGAACAACATCAACAAGTACTTTAATGTTTTTTGCATTTTTGTTAATTAATGAAAAAAAAAAGTTTCAGGTTCACAATAATATATACACAATGTACTTGTATATATAATTTCTTTATAACATTTTTTGAAATGGCATTGATTACATTTATATTTGATAGGTTCGCCAGAGGTCAAGAATTAACAATAATAAATGCAAGCTTTAAGTTCTGAGTTTGCAGTAATATATATTAAGAGTGATATTAAAGGTCTGTCTGATGGTCATTTTGTTTTAAAATGTATGACACAAATTGCTAGACGAGAATCAGCTATGTACTATTTGGATTTAAAGAATCTGTCAAGTACTACTGGGCCCAGTTTTCAAGTTGGTCCAAATTGGGGTCCAAAATTAAACTTTGTTTGATTTAAAAAAAATTGAATCCTTGGCGTTCTTTGATCATTTGATAATCTGAATCTAAGCATGTATTAAGATTTTGCTTATGGGGCCAGTTTTCAAGTTGGTCCAAATCGTGGTCCAAAATTAAACTTTGTTTGATTTCAACAAAAATTGAATATATGGGGTTCTTTGATATATGTATATATATATATGCTGAATCTAACCATGTATTTAGAGTTTTGAAATTTGGGCCTGGTTATCAAATTGGTCCACATTGAGGTCTTAAGTGTCCAAAATTGAACTTTGTTTGATTTCATCAAAAATTAAATTTTCTTGGGGTTCTTTGATATGCATAATCTAACCATGTATTTAGATTTTGGATATTGGACCATAATAGGTAAATGTCCAATTTAAAATTTTTAAGTTTAAGTTCTTAGACCACTTTCATTCTGTGTCAGATACCTATGTTGTGTCAACTATTTAATCATAATCCAAATTCAGAGCTTGAATGTTGTGTCCATACCTGCCCCAACGGTTCAGGGTTCGAACTCTGCGGTTGTATAAAGCTGCACCCTGCAGAGCAACTGGTTTAAAGCATGTAACCTTAAACAGACATGACACATATATTTTTTTTTTTGCCTTTCGCAAAACATGAATATGTTTCTCCTCTTTCTTAAATTTGTTTACCTGAATGTTCATTGAAAATGTCACAATTTTCAAGTATATTACCTGCTGAATTGTTTTACAAACACCTGGCGGTTGGTCAGAAGTGAGCTTAGGACCATACAGATAACTTTGGTTTGCCATTTTGAATTTAAAAACAAATTGTTGCAATGGTAACTTTGGATGCTGACTATCCATGACCCTCATGGGTAGTCAAGGTCATTAAAATTAAAACTTCATCGTCGTTGCTTTTACTTTGATATTTATTATGATCGGCATTTTACATTTTTTTCAGGTGCTGTTGAGAAGAACAACTGCACCAGTATATTCAAGACTCCAGAAGATGGATAAGTGTAGATAGAATAACAACAGCTCAATTCACAGCTGAAACCAGCCAGACTGGCTGAAAGTGGATAGCTACAATGTCAGATAATGGAATGCTTAGTTTATTTGATACTGATGGAGGCTTTCTTGAAGATTTGGCCACAGATAATGGTTTGGCTGGGACTGGATCGTTGTTGGATGCAGGTGGAATTTTGGGTCAAATGAACCCAGTAATGAATACTCAGCCACAACAGACACAAATGTTTAATCAGCAAATGGGTGGCATGCAGACAAACCAATTCAACAACATGCAGATGCAGCCTCCAAATGTTGCTCAGCAAAATCAGTTCATGACAAATACTTTTAATCAACAACAGAATCAATTTAATACCACCAAACTGCATCATTTTGGTGGTCAACAACAGCAGCCAGGAACTGCAGCTCATGTCATGGTTCTACAACAAAACAACCAACCTATGGCACAACGGGCACCGATGCAGGTTATTCGTACGAACATGCAACCTTCACCTGGATTTCAAAATTATGGAAGCATGACCACTGCTAACGGTCCACGGTTGCCAAACCCACATCAGCAACAAATTGGAATACAACAGAACATGCCAAGAATGTGGAACCCTAACCAGAATGGACCTAGTCAGCAAACTTATGTACAACAACTGCCAAATCAACAGCCCAGATTACAGAACATTCAGCAAATACCAGGGAATGGCTTACAGACAACCTACCTCACTCAACACAACTATGCCTTATCTAAAGATAATAATATCCCACGATACCAAGATGGTGGTATGCCCTCAACACCTAATGCAAATGTGTTTATGCAAGGAATGAAGTCCCCGACAGGTAACATGAGACCAAATGTGCCAATGTCCAGTCCAAACAATAATTTGATAAAAAATGTAAGCAATATAAGTCAGAGTCCTAGGCCTCCTCAGCAGCAAATGATGATTAATAGGACTTCGACATTCCAGCCCCAACAAAATATTAACTCTGTAAATATACCAAACTTCAGCTCTAGTCAACAACAAGTTCAACAGCCGTTCCAAAACAGTTTCAATCTACCAAATATTCAGAATGTAGGACAGATAAATGCTGGTAGTGTAAATGTTCCAAGTTCGTCTTTCCAGCAGTTCACATATCAACAGCCACAGCAACAGATGCCAAATCAAAATACAATGGCAAGTGAAATACAAATGTCTCAAAACATTAATGATAAATCGTCTAATATGATTCCATTCCAAAATACTAGTCCCAACCAGAATGTACAGTTCAGACCAACATACACAGTTGGCACACCTCAAAGGACAATAACACCATCAGCTTCTCCTAGACCAACCCCTTCTCCAGCTCGCACGCCTGATTTGAATGCTCACACTTCTCCAAATTCTCAGGGAAATTTAAATCAACTTGTCTCACCTACAATGGTCTCTAGACCCAACACAACACCTGCATCTAGTCCATTCCATGTACCAAACAGGTCTGATGCTAATATTGCAGTTAGTCAAGCACAGATTCTTACAAACTCCTTTGGAAATATAAGCAATACAAATACAGTATCTGTAAATAGTCAGAGCAATACATTACCAAATCAGCTTGTTTCTGTGAGTGTAGGTCAAACTAATTTAAATAGCATTGGACAGATGAGTCCAAGTGTAGGACAAGTCAAAAATGTAAATGTAGAAATCTATCAGCTCCAGCAACAAATTCAACAGCTGCATAATCAGCCTCAGACACAACAAACTCAGCAACAAATGTTAGACTTACAAGAACGTGTCAGGACATTACGAGCACAGCAAGAACTGAACAGTCAACGTCAAAAACAACAGGCTGCACAATCATTTCCAACTTATCAGATTCAAAATCAGCAAATGCAACCAAGTCCTCAGAGACCAGCTATTATTCAAGTTCAACAGCCTCAGTTGCAACCAAGACAACAAATTGTTCAGATTCAGCAGCCATTTCCAAACCAGCAGCAACCCATTCAGCAACAACAAATGCAGCCACAAGGACAGAGAATTCTGCTTGTATCCAATAACATGGCAGGTCAGCCTCCGAGATTCCTACAAACCATGTCACAGGCTCCTGGTCAACAGTTTGTTCAACAACCACAACAAAAGGTTGTATTGATTCAGGTAAATATTTTACCTTGTGTACATGTATTTTCTTAATTTCTTTCCTAATGAAATGCCTTTCACTTTCCAATTAATTTTTCCAGAAAGTTAGTCTAATTAAAGGCCATTTTAACCATTTTGTCCTGACTAAGAAAATTCAGTTTTGTTGATCATCAGATTAGTATTCAAGCAAACATAATTATTTGGAAGATTTATTCAATTTCCATTTTAAATTGTGAGATTTGCACATTGTTGAACTCTGAATGCACATAATGTTCTTAAATGTTTAAAATGATGATTGGCGTAGAGATCAATTTCAAAGTTAAAGAAAGATATTTCATAGGTTGTTAATTTTTTTGTGAATTAGAAAGGTAGCTTCAATGGTGTCTTACATTATTTGAAATAAGAAAGTATGTTACTGAAAGTCATAAACTGTACAAGTGAGTGAATTTTAATAAAGAAAATTGTTATCAATTGCTTATTATTTCAAATGGTTTTTTTTGCAGCAACAAGCACAGCCTGGTCAGCAGATCAGATTGATTGCCCAAGGACAACCACAGAATCAGATGCCGCAATCATCTATGGCCATGGGCAGTGGTAATGTTCCAATGTCTGTTGTACAGATCCAGTTACCCCAGAAAACAGACATCCTACCTAAACTAGAAGATGACGAAGAAGGAGGGGACAAATCAGTACATAAAGTGAAGGCACAAGAGAAAGCCAATCAAATTGTGGCAGAGGCTGTGGCCAAAGCTCAGGCTGCTGGAAATACACAGATTCCAAAGGTGATGACTCCACCACCCATTCCCTCAACTGTTGGTGATGCAGAAGGATCGGGTAGTGCGGAGGAAAGTAAGAAAAAGTCTGCAAAGAAAAGACCAAAGAAAAAAGGAAAAGCATCAAAGGATAAGAAAGAATTTGATGATGATGGTGAATCAAAGGAAAAGAAATCGAAAGTAGAGAGGCCAAAGTCTGTCAAGAAAAAGAAAAAGTGAGTACAGATAGTATTAGACTAAAACAAGCTTTATAGCTTATTATCACTAAAACGTAGAGCCTACAACCAATAGCTTTGAAAAGGATTTATTCATGTAAAAACATGTGCCAGGCTTTAATGTTTTTGTAATTATTATATTTCCCCATGATGGGCTCTTCAGGAATTAAAATGGAATATACTCCTGCTTACCCAGCTGATCCTTCTATTTCATGAAAAAATCAAGTATACAAATATAAATATAAAAGTCTACTCAGTAACGCTCAGATTAAAATAATTTTAGAGCCAAGAAGATAAAAAAGTGAAGAGGTGCAAATAAGTTAAGGTTTATAACCCCTTCTGTAGCCATGTGAATACAAAATTTTCAGACTGCAATTATATCAAAACAAGAAAGATAATGTATAGTAAAGATTGGACATTTCATACATATGCTAAGGCCTCTTGCATTCGATAGAAAATAGGGATTTTGTGGCAAATAAAACCAGATTTTTGTAGAAAATCCATAGACTTAAATACTGAGATTTTTGTCACAAAATTTAAAAATAGATTACTCACTTGTTTGTCCATGATGCGCTAGCATTTATTGTTTACAAAAAGTCCTAAACAACCTTTAAATTTCAAAAAAACTCGTGCTGATTCATTAAAGTTGAGCACACCCTTGAAGGTGTACTTGAATAGGTCCATATATGTATTTGTTTTAACCAATATTCTGTTTTAAGGAGATCATTGCTGGCACTGCATGCAATAATTGTCTATCAATCAAGCACCACATTTTTAAATATTAGATTACAAGGGCAAAGGCTGTGGATTTTCTATTAAATTTCCATATGTTTAGCATTGAATCAACACAATGGTATCATATCCTTAATCAATAAGGAAACCATCACTTGCAATGAGCATTTCTGAGGATTACATTTTGCACAGATTTTAACTATATTGTTTAATTTAAAAGTAATTTAACTACAGTGTGTTTAATTTAAAGAACATGTAACTACAGCTAACTTAGTTTCTTAATGGGGTCAGCATATTAAAGACCTTTACAATGTAACAGATCAAATGAATACATTGTTGTACAAGGACCATTGATTCCCAAGGTCTTCTAATTTACTGGACATTCACTCCACATAACTGTTTATGAAGGCAGGGGCATCATCTGTGTCCCATGGACAGTTTCTCTATTTCTTTTTAGCTCACCTGCCCTATAGTGAGCTTTTCTCATCACTTGGTGTCCGTCGTCGTTAAGTTTAACAAAAATCTTCTCATCTAAAACTACTGGGCAAAATTACACCAAACTTGGCCACAATCATTATTGGGCTATCTTGTTTAGAAAATGTGTCCGGTGACCTGGCCAACCAACCAAGATGGCCGCCATGTCTAAAAATAGAACATAGGGGTAAAATGCAGCTTTTGGCTTATATCTCAAAAACCAAAGCATTCAGAGCAAAATTAACATGGGTAAAATTGTTTATCAGGTGAAGATCTATCTGCCCTGAAATTTTCAGATAAATCGGACAACCGGTTGTTGGGTTGATACCCCTGAATTGGCAATTTTTGAGGAAATTGTACCGTTTTTAAGCTATTATCTTGAATATTATTATAGATAGAGATAAACTGTAATCAGCAATAATGTGCAGCAAAGTAAAACCTAAAAATAAGTCGACATGACTAAAATGTTCTGACCCCCTATGGAGTTAAAGAGCTTTATAGTCAATTTTTAACAATTTTCATAAAATTTGTAAATTTTTACTAAGATTTTCTGCTGTTACTACTGGGCCAAGTTCATTATAGATAGAGATATTTATTAGGAGCAAGAATGTTCAGTAAAGTAAGATCTAAAACACATCACCATTTCCAAAACACAATTTTGTCATGAATCCATCTGTGTCCTTTGTTTAATATGTTTAATATTTACACTGACCAAGATGAGCGACACAGGCTCTGCCTCCAGTTTAATGTGCTGCTTGTACACTACTATTAACACATACTTAGATATTAGTATCCATGGTAATTAAATTAATTATTTTATCAAAAAAATGGTAAATTTGTCTGATAAAGCAGATTAATGATTGCTGCTGAAATGTCCAGTAACAATTATTTCATGAATAAATATGTAGAACAGAGAGAGTTCACACATGTTTGTTAATATATATGTGTTATACATACTATTTAAGATATAAGGTATTTATTTGAGCATGTTGAATTTGGTGTAAAATAGGAACAGTTCAAAATGATATTTCATGCAATTCATGGTTCATTTATTGTCGAGCCTTCGACTTTAGTCGAAAAAGCGAGACTAAGCGATCCTACTTTCCGTCGGCGTCGTCGTCGGCGTCCACAAATATTCACTCTGTGGTTAAAGTTTTTTAAATTTTAATAACTTTCTTAAACTATACTAGATTTCTACCAAACTTGGACAGAAGCTTGTTTATGATCATAAGATAGTATCCAGAAGTAAATTTTGTAAAAATAAAATTCCATTTTTTCCGTATTTTACTTATAAATGGACTTAGTTTTTTCTGCGGGAAACATTACATTCACTCTGTGGTTAAAGTTTTTAGAATTTTAATAACTTTCTTAAACTATCCTTGGTTTGAACCAAATTTTGACAGAAGCTTGTTTATGATCATAAGATAGTATCCAGAAGTAAATTTTGTAAAAAAATAAATCCATTTTTTCCGTATTTTACTTTTAAATGGACTTAGTTTTTCTGCGGGGAAACATTACATTCACTCTGTGGTTAAAGTTTTTAAAATTTTAATAACTTTCTTAAACTATCCTGGGTTTGTACCAAACTTGGACAGAAGCTTATTTATGACCATAAGATAGTATCCAGAAGTAAATATTGTAAAAAGATAACTCCATTTTTTCTGTATTATACTTTTAAATGGACTTAGATTTTCTTCCAGTTAACATTACATACAGTCGGCAGTTTAAGTTTTCAAAACATTAATTAGATTCATTAACTATCCTAGATTTTTACCAAACTTGGACAGAAGCTTCTTACAATCAAAAGATAGTATCAAGAGGAATTTTTTTATTGATTTTTTTCCTCATTTTATGTTGAGCCTGCGATTTACAGCAAAAGTAGGCGAGACACTGGGTTCCGTGGAACCCTTACAAATTTTTAGGGGGGAAATTCTGATTGGTAGCTGGTTTTGTGAAAAAT
This sequence comes from Mytilus edulis, assembly GCA_019925275.1. Lineage (NCBI taxonomy): Eukaryota > Metazoa > Mollusca > Bivalvia > Mytilida > Mytilidae > Mytilus > Mytilus edulis. The sequence continues at coordinate 32,184,549 of CM034352.1, forward strand.
TATGCTAGTGCCTTCCATTGAAAAAGTAGTTTAAGTCCTACATGACATCAACTAGTTATATAAAGGTACTTTTGGTTGCAAACCCATATTTATACTTAATCATGTTAATAAGGGTACATAAGTGAAGAAAATCTGATATTACTGTAAAAAAAATGAGAATCGAAAAAGACTAACTTGCATGAATTTAAATTCTGACAAAGATAAATTGATAAAAGTCATTTTACAAGTAAAGCTGCCAGGTGTCTGTTTCCAATTAAAGAATAATTGATGTCATTTTAATAAAAATGTCAAAAACTGTTATATTTTGTAACAATAATTTGGTTTTCTCTTAATTTTGTTGCTTAGTAAGCAGTCAATGGCAGTGTTTAATATGTAATATAAATACTATCTTACTAATTATAAACTTGACTGACAAGTTATTAAGACCTATAATGTGAAGAATAAATATTTCTCTGGTTGTTTATACTAGAATGATGTAGTGCATTCACTTTCCTATCCAGATGTAATATATTAATAAACAAAGCAACCATCCATTTATCATGCATGGTGTTGAGAAAAAGTTGTATAAAAGTTAGATTGGTCTGCAGATTACTTGTCATTTGATATTTATTATCAGTCTTCACTCTGAACAGGCCAGGAGGCCCAGGCTTTAAAAATAAATTACTTACAGGCCTGTTAAAATCATTCCTACAGGCCAATAAAATTTTCAAAAAATGAAATCTGGGCTTGTAGACTGAAAAGTTTATTGTGGAGACTGTATTATTGTCATTAGGAAAATTTTAACAATGTTTATAAGACTAAGTTAGGAGATTTTTTTTCTTTTCACAACAGTTCTCAAAATTATCACAGGACTGTAAGGGCATGTTCTTAAAAATATTTTCTGTCCCATTAATTTTTGTTAATTTTTGTATATCCATTCTGAAGAAAATTTATGAAGAATTAACATTTTAGTCCTGTAAATACTGAACCCAAATTTCTATGACTGTCACAATTGACTAGATCTGTATTTATATTATATAGTCCTTTCCATGTTTAGAAAAAGATCAGCCTATTTCAAGAATTCAATAGTCCCTAATGAAATCCAACTATTATCTTTACATTTTGCTTTAAATATATTAATGTAAGTGTATTGACTGTTTTAATGTAATGTATTGATAAAATGTTAAATAATGTATGATACATGTATTCACTATGTAAATTATAAAACATCTTGTCACACCTGACTTATTAAAAAAACCATGAATTGGTTTACATAAGTATATAGGTCATATATGTATCATACCTTTATTGACAGATTTTTATACACCTGCTGAAAGCTATTGTCATGTGTCTTCTCATATTCAGACTTAAGGTCATTGCGTATAAATGTCTTCATGTTCAAGGTCATATATAATTAGGATAAGTAAATAGGGCAGGGGACTTTTATAGCTGTCTATACTATCATGACTATATTGAGTCTAGACCAAAGACCTTTGTAGGGAGAGCTTGCTATACAGAATTAGGTGTAGAGCTTCTAGATCAAAGTCCCTTGTTGGGAGAGCTTGTTATACAGAATTAGGTGTAGAGCTTCTAGATCAAAGTTTGTTGGGAGCGCTTGCTATACAGAATTAGGTGTAGAGCTTCTAGATCAAAGTCCCTTGTTGGGAGAGCTTGCTATACAGAATTAGGTGTAGAGCTTTGCAGGCAAAAATGGGTCTTGCTCATTGTTTTAAGCAATAAGATGACATCTAAATTTAGACTCTTTCCCCTTAATGATTATGGAAAATTTGAATTTGGCAGGGGGTATGCTTTCTACTAGTGTAAAGACTGAACAGAAACTCTAAGATACTTTTACAAACCTTTCTCATGTAATAAAAATTTCATAATAAATATTCATGACACATGCACACTCATCAGAATAGGATGCTGAAGCAGATCTTTATTGGGTATATAATGAAGTTGATGAGCAAAAAAGATATTAATTTGAAAATAAAAAAATATTGTTCATTTAAATTTCATGTACATAATTATGAACAGTCTTTAGAAACTTATATACATGACATAGCAGCACTACAAAGTAAAATGTGCAGTAAATGGTATTTTCATAATTAGTTTAAAAATTATATTTTACTGGTGAATTCTTTAAGGGACAACATCAAAAGATCGATGTAGGATAACAAACTTAAATCAAATAGTTTGGGGGTGGGGGGTCAACATTGCTGCAAGTTTTGTTAATCTAAAATCGATTTTACATATATACCTATTGGTCAATCAATTTTTCCCAAATTAAGTTAAGAAGTCAAAAAACTATGTGAATTAAGTTTTTTATCCTTCATTGAACTTTTGATGTCGTCCCTAAATACCTCTAGACATCTTGATAATGAATCCATTGATATCATTTATGTCTGTTAAAGGTTGTCCTTGTTCATATTCCTTTCCGTATCTAATAGTGTCTTGACTGAAATTTCAATTGAATAAAAATCAAGAAGAGAATATTTTAAGAGCTTGGACAGTTTACTAGTAAACCATTGTCTAAGTCCTAACATTAGAACTGAAAATTGGTAAACACTGTATTTAGACTACATATTTTATTTTCAGACCACCAGCAACATTCTTGAAAAGCAAGAAAAGGAAACGAAATGGATCTTCAGATGGATCAGATGTTGAAATTAAAATTACACCACCTCCATCACCTGAAAATGAGGACGATAGTGGTATACAGGTATAAACATTTATTATGCCAAGCCTAAGGTAGTAGAGGAGCATTTTGTTTTCTGTGAAAGGGTCTGTTTGTCTGTAAATCCAATCAAAATCAAGTTGAAGTTTTTGGTTGAGGTAGTGTGAAGTAATGATCACATCATCTTGAAAAATTATTATAGATGAATATTCGTTTAATTTCAAAGGAAGTGTGGAAGAACAAGCTGGGAATGGCGTATTTCGTACAAAAATTCTAGATTTTAGATAGTTAAAAGATATTGTATTTGGCATTTTATGTGAATTATGAATTGATAATAACTGATTATAGGTGTTATAAGCTTATTTGTTAATACAATTAGAGGAGTAGTTTTAGATATATATATTTCTTAATTATTTATAATTTATGAAATTATGAACTTATGAATTTTAGTAGACTTAACAAGATTTGTAAGATTCCAAAGCATGTTTTGATCATTTTGAAGAGCAATTGATTTATCCCTTTTCAGAAAAGAAGATCAGCTAGAAATACCAAGAGAAAGAAATATCTTGATGAAGTTGACCTGAACCTTTCTGATGATGATACTTTGGATGTAGATACTGAGGCGGCAGTTAGTGCCACTGTCAATGCCACAGGAGGAGCTGTAACTAAACCGGTACCGTTTCTGTCGTCTGTGGTAGGTGCATGCTGCATGTTTGTTGTCTAATCACACACTGAAATTTAAACATTAGATTTATTTGTATTTATTCCAATTAAGGAGAGGGTTTTATGGGACAATTGAAAGAAAGTTTTGGCACTACTTTGTAATGTTTTTCTTTGAAAGTATGCAAAAAAAACTAAACAAAAAAATGCCTTAGAATTTACAGAGTTTATTTAATTCACTAGTGTAAGATTTAAGATCTTTTTAGCTCACCTGGCCAAAAGGCCAAGTGAGCTTTTCTCATCACTTGGTGTCTGGCGTCCGTCGTCGTCGGTGTCGTCATCGTCGTCCTGCGTCCGTCGTCATCGTCGTCCTGCGTCCGTCGTCGTTAACTTTTACAAAAATCTTCTCCTCTGAAACTACTGGGCCAAATTTAACCAAACTTGGCCACAATCATCATTGATGTATCTAGTTTAAAGTTTGTGTTTAATTACCCGGCCAACCATCCAAGATGGCCGCCATGGCTAAAAATAGAACATAGGGGTAAAATGCAGTTTTCGGCTTATAACTCAAAAACCAAAGCATATAGAGCAAATCTGACATGGGTAAAATTGTTATCAGGTCAAGATCTATCTGCCCTGAAATTTTCAGATGAATCAGACAACCCATTGTTGGGTTGCTGCCCCTAAATTGGTAATTTTAAGGAAATTTTACTGTTTTTGGTTATTATCTTGAATATTATTATAGATGGAGATAAACTGTAAACAGCAATAATGTTCAGCAAAGTAAGATTTACAAATAAGTCAACATGACCAAAATGGTCAGTTGACCCCTTTAGGAGTTATTGCCCTTTATAGTCAATTTTTAACCATTTTTCGTAAATATCCATGATCTTTTACAAAAATCTTCTCCTCTGAAACTACCGGGCCAAATTAAACCAAACTTGGCCACAATCATCATTGATGTATCTAGTTTAAAGTTTGTATAATTACCCGGCTAACCATCCAAGATGGCTGCCATGGCTAAAATTAGAACTTGGGGGTAAAATGCAGTTTTCGGCTTATAACTCAAAAACCAAAGCATTTAGAGCAAATCTGACATGGGGTAAAATTGTTAACCAGGTCAAGATCTATCTGCCCTGAAATTTTCAGATGAATCAGACAACCCATTGTTGGGTTGCTGCCCCTAAATTGGTAATTTTAAGGAAATTTTACTGTTTTTGGTTATTATCTTGAATATTATTATAGATGGAGATAAACTGTAAACAGCAATAATGTTCAGCAAAGTAAGATTTACAAATAAGTCAACATGACCAAAATGGTCAGTTGACCCCTTTAGGAGTTATTGCCCTTTATAGTCAATTTTTAACCATTTTTCGTAAATATCCATGATCTTTTACAAAAATCTTCTCCTCTGAAACTACCGGGCCAAATTATTCCTAACTTGGCCACAATCATCATTGATGTATTTAGTGTAAAGTTTGTGTTTAATTACCTGGCCAACCATGCAAGATGGCCGCCATGGCTAAAAATAGAACATAGGGGTAAAATGCAGTTTTGGGCTTATAACTCAAAAACCAAAGCATTTAGAGCAAATCTGACTGGGGGGAAATTGTTTATCAGGTCAAGATTTATCTGCCCTGAAATTTTCAGATGAATCAGACAACCCATTGTTGGGTTGCTGCCCATAAATTGGTAATTTTAAGGAAATTTTACTGTTTTTGGTTATTATCTTGAATATTATTATAGATGGAGATAAACTGTAAATAGCAATAATGTACAGCAATTTAAGATTCAAAAATAAGTCAAATGGCCAAAATGGTCAATTGACCCCCTAAGAAGTTATTGTCCTTTACAATCAATTTTTAACAATTTTCATAAAATTTGTAAATTTTTACTAACATTTTCCACTGAAACTACACGGACAAGTTCATTATAGATAGAGATAATTGTAAGCAGCAAGAATGTTCAGTAAAGTAAGATGTACAAACACATCACAATCACCTAAACACAATTTTGTCATGAACTGTCTGCTTCCTTTGTTTAATTCACATATACCAAGGTGAGCGACACAGGCTCTTTAGAGCCTCTAGTTTTATGTTAAAATATAAATGCTACTGTTCGCTATTGTCATTAAGATAATTAGGGCCCCGCCGACTAAGGCGGGTCGCCCTATAGTGATCAGTCTGTCCGTCCGTCCGTCCGTCTGTCCGTCCGTCCGTCTGTCCGTCCGTCCTTAACACTTTAACTTTGTGTCCGCTCTATATCTTGAGAACCGTTATGATTTCAAAGTTTATACTTGACATCCATTTTAACCAACACCAGAGGGTGTGTCATGATGTATGTAAAACTTCCTAGGTCAAAGGTCAAGGTCAAAAACTTTGATTTCAGTTGACAACCCTGTGTCCTGTGGTGAAGATCGTGTCCGCTCTATATCTTGAGAACCGTTAAGATTTCAAAGTTTATACTTGACATCCATTTTAACCAACACCAGAGGGTGTGTCATGATGTATGTAAAACTTCCTAGGTCAAAGGTCAAGGTCAAAAACTTTGGTTTCAGTTGACAACCCTGTGTCCTGTGGTGAAGATCGTGTCCGCTCTATATCTTGAGAACCGTTATGATTTCAAAGTTTATACTTGACATGTATATGAACCAACACCAGAGGGTGTGTCATAATTTATGAACGACTGCCTAGGGCAAAGTTCAAGGTCAAAAACTTTGGTTTCAGTTGACAACCCCATGTCCTATGGTAAAGATTGTGTCCGCTCTATATCTTGAGAACCGTTATCATTTTAAAGTTTATACCTGAAATGTATATAAACCAATATCAGAGGGTATGTCATAATTTATGTACAACTTCCTAGGTCAAAGGTCAAGGTCAAAAACTTTGGTTTCAGTTGACAACCCCATGTCCTATGGTAAAGATCGTGTCCGCTCTATATCTTGAGAACCGTTATCATTTCAAAGTTTATACTTGACATGTATATAAACCAACACCAAAGGGTGTGTCATAATTTATGTGCAACTTCCTAGGTCAAAGGTCAAGGTCAATAACTTTGGTTTCAGTTGACAACCCCATGTCCTATGGTAAAGATCGTGTCCGCTCTATATCTTGAGAACTGTTATCATTTCAAAGTTTATACTTGACATGTTTATAAACCAACACCAAAGGGTGTGTCATAATTTATTTACAACTTCCTAGGTCAAAGGTCAAGGTCAAAAACTTTGATTTCAGTTGACAAACCCATGTCCTATGGTAAAGATACAATTTTTTAATGCACATTATTCACAGCGGGGCCCACAGAGATGGCTCCCATCTCAATGATATCTAGTTGTTAATGTAAATAGCAAAACTCTGATAGATTGAAATTAATTTCCTTGTTTTGAAAAAAAATTGTCTCTTCGTTCTTTAAAAGCTTGTGAGAATAACTTGATAACAGCCATTCCAGGGGTTAACAATGATAGACTTTGTCCTAAATGACATTGCTGGATGATAACAAAATAAGTAGGGGAATAATCTAATGTATTAAAAACTGAAATCTCTTAAGTTATTGATAGATTGAGGAAAAGTAAGTTATACTAAGTTCCATTTCAGTTGTAATTGACTTTGTGTAGCATATGATAAATCTTCTCATCTTTAAGATCAAATTCTAAGAAATTTTCATTTAAATTTAATGGTTGATTTGCATATATATGATTAGTATGGTATACATACGTGTGAATTTAGATTTTCAAAATTAACTTCTTTTGATAAATTTAATAGTCAGTATAGATGTGAATGGGGTAACTTAGATTTTGCAATATTGAAAAAGTATTTACTTTGAATTTTTCAATTAAAATATTATTGACAGTTCTGTTAGATTTGACCAAGATTATCATTACCTCACATAAAGTCAATAGTCTAATAATATGACACACTTGCACATATGTGGTTAGTTCTGCACCAAGTCACAAATATAACCTATTTGATGTTGTTTAGACATTGTAGTAATTTGCATCCAAATAATTAAGTTTATGTTGTATAAATAAATTGCAATAGTTGTATTAATAAATTGCAATAGTTGTATTAATAAATTGCAATAGTTGTATTAATAAATTGCAATAGTTGTATTAATAAATTGCAATAGTTGTATTAATAAATTGCAATAGCCAGTTATGGAACTTAAAGAGTTGAAAATGCAAGAGAAGGCTCTTTTTGCTGATTTCAGTTGATAGAAGTGTTTAATGTGATTGCTACATTTTCTTTAGATTATTTTCAAAGCAAAAGACTTCAATTGGATTTAAAGGCCAGATATCTTTCACCATGTAATGCCATTTAACAAATTCTTTCTATATTAATGGAAAAATTGATTTCAAAGTAATAAATAATGATTTTGATTGTAAACATTTTAAGAATAGTAGTATTTTGAAAGTAAAATAAACATGACCATTTTGTTATTTGTATTCCAGGAGACAACTGTTGCTGTACCTCTAGAAGAAGAATCAATGGTTGTTGAGAAAATTCTTGGCGCGAGGATGAGAAAGCTTGATAAAGATGTAAATACTATTTTGTTTGAAAGACTTTTGTGTTGCAAGATAGTTTCCTTTCTATTGATGTGGATTTCATAAAATTTAGCTCCTATTCAACATACTGATACTGTAAATTAAATTATTTTGTGAATTTTTTATTCCAAGTTTCAGCGTTTCAAGGATTTTTGAAGTGATTTTGGTTTTTAATTTCGATTTTCTGATGTATTTTTATCAGGAATCAAGGTTTAAAACAAATAAGTACATTGACAGTAAAACAGAAATTAGCCAATTGTCTAAACTAAGAAACAAACTTTCTAATTTAATTAAATGGAACATTGAACACCACTAAGGAAATTGTATTTAGATATCCTGTTGCTTTTTGTGAACAAAAACACCAAATAATGATACTTATACTTGTAAACAATAGAAGATTTAAATTTTCTTTTAGATTGATGTGGTAAATGATGATGAAGAACCTCAACCCAAGAAGAGGTGGAAGAGTACTTTGTCAAATACAAAAACTTGTATGTCATTTTACATTTATGTACACTTTTTTATTGTAAACTGATGGAATAGGAATAAATATTATTATTACTTTTATGGACATGTCTCTTACCAGAAATACATTACTGCTTCTGTTAAGACTTGCATGTCAATTGAGATGACCCAATTGTCAATGTGGATTCATGAATTTGTGGGATACCAATTTTCAAGTGAGTAGGTCAACCACAATTTTAATAGTTCAATGGAGTGTGAATTTTGTTAAATTTGACAAAACAATGAAATCAAATGTCCTAAGAAAAACCTTTTTTACTGAATCCACAAAAAAATTAATGAGTTCACAGTGCACTACTTTATTTTTAACATATGTATGCAAGTAAAATATAAACAATGAATCAGTAAAAAAATTAAAACTTTCAACCCTGCATTTCTAGCCAACTTGTTATCTCAAAAATTTCTTTTTGAGAAATTTTCTTTCTGATTAATATGTTACCAAAAATTCATGTTATTGTATGCAAATTTAAGTTTTGATAATTTGTAATTTCAGCTCATACTTGCATTGTGAATGGAAAACAATAACAGAACTAGAAAGAGACAAAAGAATTCACATGAAACTTAAAAGATATAGGGCTAAAAGGGAGCATTTGGATCTTTTTGAAACGGTAAATTTTATTTTAAAGTTTCTACATCTTCACTTCTTTCACTGAGCCTTGTTATACTTGTGTGCTTGAGCCTGGAGGTCACAGGTAAGGTCAAGACAAGACTAAACAAAAGACTTAAGAATTGATAGTTTGATCTTTTTAACTGACTTAGATGAATTGAGGAGAATATCAAAGGACTACTGAGTATGTATTTAGATCAGTAAATCTAGGTATGATGGCTTATATTTGTTTTCATTGTACCTTTTGAGCTGACCTAAAAAAAATGTTTGACTAGTAGAGACACACTTATATACATGATCTTCTGTATACTGTTCAAAGATTACACTCTAGACATTAAACATTCATCAACAATGATCAATCTTTTATAGATTTGTTGTAGCTGTTTCGTAAATAAAGGTGCATGTGATAAGATGTTGAAAATATAAAATTTGATGCAAACTAATGTAAAGTGTATATTGAGCAACACACATTATCCCCCTTTCCCCTTGGGGCTTACAAAAAAATGTAGCAGCAGATTTAATCCTTTTTCTGCAGACAGTTCTATTTTTATTTTTGTGTGACCCTCAGTATAGAATAAGGTAATGTGGTATGATTACCAATGGGACAACTCTCCACCAATGTCCAAATGAAGTGGATGTAAGCAATTATTGTTTGATGAGTTGAAATTTCTGTATAAATGTAAAGTTACAACAAAATATGATAACAAATATTTCAGGTTGATGAGGATGAATTATTCAATCCAGATTATGTCGAGGTTGACCGTGTGATGGAAATTTCTGTAACGTCTGATCCAGTAACCGAGGAAGAGGTGACACACTTCCTTGTTAAATGGCGAGGTCTGCCATATGAGGACAGTACTTGGGAACTACAGCAAGATGTCGATCCAGAAAAAGTGAAATTGTTTTATAAATTCAGAGATCCTCCACCTGAGGAAGACAGAGAGGTACATATATTGTTTTAACTCTCGTTTAATCTTGACATGATAGGCCTGATGATTTATTGTGTTTTATGATAAGTGAGAACTTCCATATACGCGTCTGGCGTATATACAAAATTTAGTCCTGGTATCTATGACGAGTTTATATACAGAGCTGGACTGGGGATTATGTAGTATCCCAGCTTAGTAGGTTGGGAAGTTAGTTAATCCTTTCACTGATGATTTCTGGTCTATCAACACTACTTTTTGATAATGATAAATTTTATTAAATTGAATTGCCTTACAAGGTGTATATCTCTCATCCAGATAACATTGTGAAAAATTACTATTGTGGTTGTTGGTACTCCGATAAAATTAAAAAAAAAATTGGCCCTTTCATTTGTTGGAAGTAGATAGAATCTTGGATTACAGAAATGAATCCAGTGTTCTAAAGCCTTTTTGTCGAGCCTTCGACTTTTGTCGAAAAAGTGAGACTAAGCGATCCTCAATTTCCGTCGGCGGCGTCCACAAATATTCACTCTGTGGTTAAAGTTTTTGAAATTTTAATAACTTTCTTAAACTATACTGGATTACTTCCAAATGTGGACAGAAGCTTTTTATGATCATAAGATAGTATCCAGAAGTAAATTTTGTAAAAATAAAATTCCATTTTTTCCGTATTTACTTATAGATGGACTTAGTTTTTCTGCAGGGAAACATTATATTCACTCTGTGGTTAATGTTTTTGAAATTTTAATAACTTTCTTAAACTATACTGGATTACTTCCAAACGTGGACAGAAGCTTGTTTATGATCATAAGATAGTATCCAAATGCTAATTTCGTAAAAATAAAATTCCATTTTTTCCGTATTTTACTTATAAATGGACTTAGTTTTTCTGCGGGGAAACATTACATTCACTCTGTGGTTCAAGTTTTTAAAATTTTAATAAATTTCTTAATCTATCCTGGGTTTGTACCAAACTTAGACAGAAGCTAGCTTATGATCAAAAGATAATATTCATAAGGAAATTTTGTAAAAAAATAAATCCATTTTTTTCCGTATTTTACTTTTAAATGGACTTAGATTTTCTGCCAGGAAATAACATGTTCACTCTGTGGTTAAATTTAAAAAAAAAAAAATACTTTCTTTTGCTACTTTTAATTTGTACCAAACTTAGACAGAAGCTTGTTTAAGATCATAAGCTAGTATTTAGAAGGAAATTTTGAAAATAATTTGTACCTGTGTATCTGTATTTTACTGATAAATGGACTTTTCTTCCAGTTAACATTACATACAGTCTGCAGTTAAAGTTTTAAACATTTATTAGATTCATAAACTATCCTTTGATTTTTACTAAACTTGGACAGAAGCTTCTTAAAATCAAAAGATAGTATCAAGAGGAATATTTTTATTGATTTTTTTCCTCATATTGTTGAGCCTGTGAATTTCAGCAAAAGTAGGCGAGACACTGGGTTCCGCGGAACCCTTACAAATTTTTTATTATTATACCCCCGCTTTAAAAAAGGGGGTATCCCGCTTTAAAAAAGGGGGGGTATACTGTTTTACTCTGTCTATCAGTCCGTCCGTCCCATGAAACTTTCGTCACATTTTTCTCAGGAACTACACATCCACCCTTTCTGTAATTTGGTATCAACATTTATATATGTCAGCCATACTGTGTGATGCGTTTTCAGATTCATCACTTGACAACTTCCTGTTTACCGAACACTTGTATGATTTTACACATGATAGCCAAGTTGAAAATTTTCGTCACATTTTTCTCAGGAACTACAATACAAGGATTTCTGAAATTTAGTTTCAGGATTTATATAAATCAGCTATACCATGTGATGCGTTTTCAGATTCATCACTCGACAACTTCCTGTTTACTGAACACTTGTATGATTTTACACATGATAGCCAAGTTGACAATTTTCGTCACATTTTTCTCAGGAACTACAATACAAGGATTTCTGAAACTTGGTTTCAGGATTTATATAAGTCAGCTATACCGTGTGATGCGTTTTCAGATTCATCACTCGACAACTTCCTGTTTACCAAACACTTGCATATTTTTACATTATTAATATTATCCATTTGCGGCGGGGGTATCATCAGTGAGCAGTAGCTCGCAGTTTCACTTGTTTTATATGATTTCGGCTGATAAATATTCAATCTTTAATTTGAATAAGTTTGGTTGCAATTTGCTTATTTTTACACCAAAAATGTAGAAATTTTGTATCATTTAAGAGGAGAATGAAATTGCAACAGAAGCAAAAATATCTGTGATGTAAATAGAACAAATCCTGTTAATTTTTATTTCACAAGTAATTAACTTTACCATCAAAGAATGTTAGGATGTAATATATAAATTTATGTGTGTTGTTGGGTTGTTGCTTCATCAAATTTATCCCATTTGTTTTCTTTCATTTATATTAAATAATACAATTTGATATTAAGGTTCCTGGTAGACCTAGCAGAGATGAATGGGTACAAATTCCTGAAACTAAAACCTATAAAGGAGGTAACACTTTGAGGGAATATCAATTGGAAGGTGTTAATTGGTTGACATTTAACTGGTATAAACAGTAAGTTTATTGACAAATATTTCATTATATCTTCAAGGATGAAAATTCTTTAAAATATAGTGTCTAAGAGATGTCATGATAAAGAAAAGAAATGAAAAATTTGTTTTCTGAATATTATGTATGAAGTGTTGTTTGTTTATTTGACACATGATATTCTTTTAGATATTAATATCTGGTTCAAGCTGCTAATTCTAATTCAGTCAATCAATAATTGAATGAAGGTTTGGTGATGAATTTTGTATTAGATAAATGTATTTTGAATAAAAACAAATCCTATTAATTAATGTGATTTTCATTTCCTTTTTGATAGTTAGTCCCTATTTCAAAGTGCTTTCTCTTGGTACTTTTGTATAAATATCATTGACACAACCCATATAACCAATGCATAAAGAGGTTTATAAATCTGTTTTTCAGTCAAAACTGTATATTAGCTGATGAGATGGGTCTGGGTAAGACCATCCAGAGTATAACATTCCTGCATGAGATTGTAGAATATGGAATTAAGGGACCATTTCTAGTGGTTGTACCACTGTCAACATTGGGTAACTGGCAGAGAGAGTTCGAGACGTGGACTGATATGAATGCAATTGTATATCATGGAAGGTAAGTTGTTTAAACAACAATATTTAGCTGCAAAGATTTGTCTAAAAAAAATGGGGGTTGTTGCAGGTGAATTGTAGATATATCATTTGGAATTGATTTATCTATTTCTGCAAAAGTGCAAAGTATACCCCTGTAAAACTTGAAGTTCTTGTTGGATCTTCAAAACACAGTACTTGACAAAAAAAACATTGCAAATATGTATTAAATGACTTTACAAAAAACAAAAAAAGGTCATAATGAGGAGGACAGTAATTATAAACCACAGCAACATGTGAATCAAGAAAAATTATTCCTAGAACATTCCTGAAGACATGTTATTTCTATTGTTTCAAATATTTCATTTTTCAAATATTTCTTGAAATAGTTGAATTATTTATGAGATAGATTTAATTCACATTATATTACAATTTTCAGTAACACCAGTAAATTTATGTTACAAGAATATGAAATGTTTTACAAAGATGAAGAGAGACAAAGAATACCAGACTTGACTAAATTCACTGTGTTAGTGACAACATTTGAGATTATTATATCAGACTGTGAATTATTAAGTTCTATAGACTGGCGATGTTTAATTATTGACGAAGCACACAGGCTGAAAAATAAAAAGTGTAAATTAATGGAAGGATTAAGATATGTGGATTGTGTAAGTATTATAATGTAAAATATGAAAAAAATAACTGTAAATTAAATTGGGGCTTATTTAATTGTTTGTTCCATTTAAATATACTGTGAAGTGTTAACACCTGTAATTTTCAGAAACCCACTTCCATTGATTGCTTAGAATCAATACCTATCAGGCAAGAATATGTTGAGTCTGAAATCATTGCATGCATTACTTTGACAATATGAGTACAATACAGATCTTGCATTGTTTTACTTTCTGTTTTATAGACTTTTAAAGGTTGAGTAATGTTACAAAATTTCATTGGTAGATGATATAATTATCAGGACAGAAAGTAAAAGTTCCCTTTAAAATAAGTGTGGACATCGGATCTTTTTTAGTCAGATAGAAAAATTACCAAGTTCAAGGAAATGGAAAAATCAATAGAAATTTATTTTTTCAATGAATGTTTGCAGGGCAGTAAATAATATTTTCTTTCTCATATTTCAGGAACATCGAGTGTTACTCACAGGCACTCCCCTACAAAACAATGTTGAGGAATTATTCAGTTTACTCAACTTTTTAGAACCTGAACAATTTAATTCTTCACAAACTTTCTTAGCCGAGTTCGGCAATTTAAGAACTGATGATCAAGTCGACAAGTTAAAAGCACTTCTGAAACCTATGATGCTTAGGCGATTAAAAGAAGATGTAGAAACCTCTCTAGCAGCAAAGGAAGAGACAATTATTGAAGTGGAATTGACTAACATACAAAAGAAATATTATCGTGCTATTCTTGAAAGGAATTTTACATTTTTGTCAAAAGGTTCGACTACCTCTGCTAATGTACCAAATCTTCTAAATACAATGATGGAGTTAAGAAAGTGTTGTAATCATCCCTATCTAGTCAAAGGTTGGTATAATATAATGCTAGATCTAGCAAATAAGGCATCTAAAATATTACAACAACTGTATCATATTTTAAAATGAATATTGTTTAAATGTACTCAAAGCTCAAGATGTGAGTTTGAAAATCCAAAAAGAACCTAATGAATACTGTCAACATGTACTCAAAGCTTAAGATATGAGTTTGAAAATACAAAAAGCAACAGTATTTTGTTTATTGCGTAAAAAAACAAACCCTGCAATAGCCAGAAAAAAATCTGTGTAAACTGAATTGTTGTGTCCGGACTTTAAGTGAAAAATTTCATTAAACATTTAAGAAGATTAAGAAAAACTTGATAGAATCTGGTAATTTCCTTTGTTAAAATTCCCTCTGTGTTCTTAATATTAAATTGTGAATGTTGCAGGTGCTGAAGACATGATCATAAGGGAAACTAAAGAAAAGGAAAAGAAACCAGAATTGGATATGTTTGATATACATAGGTTAATGGTGCAATCTTCTGGAAAACTTGTACTAATGGACAAACTTTTACCAAAGCTTAAACAAGGAGGACATAAAGTGCTAATATTCTCTCAAATGATCAAAGTGCTAGATATTTTAGAGGACTATTTGATTCAAAGAAGGTAAATATATGCTCTGATTCTAATCAAATTAATAGTAGGATCAGATGTTTGCCGTGGAATGCTACTACAGTAAGACAAAAAGCTGAAAAGACAAATTGAGTAAGGGCTGTAGACATCTTACAATATAGATAATGTTTACATCTTGACATCTTCTTTGTAGATGATAAAAACAAATTCCTGTTGGCCTTGACAGTTGGTTTTTAGTCGTGTACAATTGAAGTTGAAGTGGACTCAATTTGTGCAATCCGTCCGTCCATCTGTCCAACTGTCTTGTCTATATGTCAAGTACGTCAGTCAGTCCAGCATATCAGCTTTCCACACTTTTTTTCGTTGTCTTTGATGATAATTATTTGATATTTGGTATATAGTTTTAAAGTGATCAGTAACAGAGGAAATTTGAATTTTGTTCCAATCTGGTGATCATTTTGCAGAGTTGTTTAAGTTAACATTTTGTTTCAGTACAATCATTTTTGATTACAGGATTATGTATTGCCATGTTTTATACTCTAGAATACTTGTTTTATGAGGTTCTATGCAATAAAAAAAAAACCTATTGCTACTGACTTGATACCTATTTCTTCCAGGGTTGTAACAACTTTTATTGTGACAAAAAAATACTGAGAGGGTTAAAAATAAAATGATAAAACACATCAAAAACTACAATTATATGAACAAAGAAAGGTAACTCAAATACAAAAATACAAAATATACAAAGTTTGCTAAAATATAGTTTGTATCGTTGCTAAATGTCACATTGCAAAATAAAAGCAATATTTACCTGTCTTTCACAAGCTGTTTGTTTTAGTTTTCTTCAATATCTTAGACTTACAATCGAAAGGGAATTACAAAATCAGTTGAAGACAAAATACAAAATGAAATATTAAATTGTTGCTAACAATGATATCATTCTTTTGTAGGTATTTATATGAGAGATTGGACGGTAGAATTACTGGTATTATGAGACAGGAAGCAATCGACAGATTCTCTAAGCCTGATTCAGATAGATTTGTATTCTTACTATGTACAAGAGCTGGTGGTTTAGGTATTAATCTGACTGCAGCCGATACTGTTATTATCTATGACTCAGACTGGAACCCACAGAACGACTTACAGGTATATTTATTGAACAGGGAACCCAAACTTTTATATTCGTTTTTATTTTAACCTAAAATGAATTTTCCTGAAATGCTTGTAAGAATTAGTTAGGAATGTTTGGATGCAAGAATAATATGACATATTTAGTTAATTATTTTATATGGTAATTGACAAGGGAAAAAAGATATGGATATTTAAGTAATTCATTGTTTTCAAGTTGGTTTGTTTCAGTCAGAATTATATTATTTTTTATAGGCTCAAGCTAGATGTCACAGAATTGGACAGAGTAAAGCTGTGAAGGTGTACAGATTAATCACCAGGAATTCCTACGAGAGGGAAATGTTTGACAGAGCTTCTCTCAAGTTGGGTTTAGACAAGGCTGTATTGCAATCTATGGGAGGAGATAAGGCTGCCAATCCTGTAAGTTTGAACTGGAACTTTTTTGATTGGAAAACATTTTTTTAGACCAATTAACTTCTGCCCCTTATGACATTGTTAATATGAAAAAGTCAGTAGTAGCATTTTGTTTTAAAAGTTGTAGTGTTGATAACTAATTGTATTTAAACTCTAAAATTTTAACTAAAGTTTGAGCTAAAAAGTAAGATGACAGGAAATAAAAATTATTACGATAATGACAGAATTGATGATCTTTACTTTTGTTTTTAGAGGGAACAGTTAACAAAAAAAGAAATAGAAGAATTATTGAGAAAAGGAGCTTATGGTGCTTTAATGGACGATGACAAAGCTGGAGACGATTTCTGTGAGGAAGATATTGACCAGATTCTACAGAGGAGAACCAGGTTATACAGATAGAATCAGAGGGCAAAGGATCCACTTTCTCCAAGGTAAAATCATGTTAATTGAAGTCCATGAGATATGCCGATTTTCTGTCTGATTTCAGTAAATATTGAAGTTTAATTGATGGCACAATTTCATTTCAATATGTGCCAGAGGAAACTTCCTGACACACATGACAAAGCATACAATCCAACATTTTGATGAACATGCTATAGTGGAAACTGCTGCATTAGATATAAATAATGTGAATTCATTATTATTCGTTGGATGCCAAGTTTTCTTGATTCCAAATTTTCTGTAGGAATGTATGCAGTCTTGGCCAAAACAACAAAATTTAAATCTTCACGAAACTGTAACTTTTCCTCAAAACACGAAAACCGGTACTCACAAAAATAAACGAATAAACTCATCATAGATACCAGGACTAAATTAAGTATATACGCCAGACACGCTTTTGTCTACAAATGACTCATCAGTGACTCCACAGTACCATTTGATAGGATTTTGCTTTTAGTGGTATTCCAAAATTAAATGTATAAAAGTCTGTTCTGAAATAGTCCATAGATATATTTATGTTTAAAATTATCTCCCATTATTGAAGAGAGTTGAATTGTTTTGTAAATTAAAAAAAAAATATATATGTGTTTCAATAGGCAAGTTTTACCATGAGTGAGAACAGGGATGACATTGACATCAACGATCCAAACTTCTGGCAGAAATGGGCAAAGAAGGCAGATGTAAATGCAGATGAGGACAAGGTATTGTATTAACCATTATACAGTACTGATTTTCTGTTTGTGAAATTAGAAAAAGAATTCATATGCCAAACTTTTGATAAGTTACAAAATCGACTTGTAGTTTCAACTTTTAAATATTAGTTTCAAACATATCAACCATCTGTTCAATCTTATATAATACATTGATGTAATATTAAAAGAAAACCTTGTATTTTCTATAAGATACCTTTTTCTTCAGAATGAGCTGATAGTGGAGTTGCCTAGACAGAGGAAACAAACTGCTCGTTACGGAAATGATGAGGCAGCCATGGAAATGTCTGAATTAGAATCCTCTTCAGATGACGAAGAAGGGGGAGGAGATGATGAAGATGGCGAAGGAAAGGGGCGTGGCAGAGGAAAGAAGGGCAAGAAAGGTCGGCGTGGTAGGGGCAGAGATTCAGATGATGATTTTGATGCTCGTGGTGCTGCAGGAGAGATGTATTCACGATCAGATTGTTTCAAAGTGGAGAAGAATCTCTTAGTTTATGGGTATGTATAAACTTGTTTGTAAGTTGTATAAACATATTTCTAAATTTGTACAATGTTGTTGCATATAAGTATTTAAATGTAATGAATGCTGCTTTAAAAGGAAACTTCATTTTATTTTTAATTATTTTAAAGGATGCAATGCATTTTTGCTCTAAAGGTACCATTGTAGTTTTAGTGCACATATTGATCAAAATAACTAGAGTACTTTTCTGAGATGACCTAAAGAGTCTTTTATACTCTTAAGAGAAAGATTAGCTCTTGTCAGGGTAATATTTTACATAAGATAGATTTATTGATTTTATATAGAACATCAAATGGCTGGTTTACTTTTATAGTTTCATTCTCATTAAGTTTTATTTTTTTAGATGGGGACGATGGACAGATATTGTTAGTCATGGCAGGTTCAAGAGAATACTAGCAGCTAAGGATGTTGAAACAATTGCAAGAGCTTTGGTAAGAATTAAACTAATATGTTCCAAAGAAAACATTATATGAATGCAAAAATAAAGAAGCATACTTTTTGAAGCTTAGTACCAATGTAAACACTTGGTTTTGCAGACTTATTGTTCAAAAGATATGAATGATGGCTGGTACTGTCATGTGATCAGGTAAATTGCATATTTGCCAAGAAACAAACATTTATTAGTGACTGATATTGAATTAGATCTAGTTATACAGTAATTACTTGTCAGGGAAAATTGTCAAGCCCAAAAGATGTAAACTTCACTATAATGTTATATTTTTCTCTTTAATGTACTCATATGAAATAATCTGCAGGTCAGGTTCAATGATCTTCTGTCAAGAAACATGTTGAATTAAATAGGTATGTCTGCTAAATATGAAAGTTTTGGAAACCATGAATTAACCTTTTATCTTCTTAAAACCATAATTACCTACAGAAATAGCCTGTGTTTTTCATAAGAAATGACACTTATATATTTTTTTGTAAGCATGGAATAGTGTATCATGTGATATTAAAGTCTGAAATGTTTTTTCCAGCTTATGTATTCATTGAAAGTTTACAAAGGAGATGAGAAGATCAAAGAATTTATATGGGATTTAATTTCTCCTGCGAATGATGGCTCCTTGAAGAATCATTCAGGTACATTATATTCTCTTGTGTTTTACTATAGTAGAATGTTATAAGAGTTAATTTCTGATGTAGACCATGTTTATAAAATCTATTTAACCATATGGTTTTAAACAAGTAAAAAAGATGAAACTACTAAAACTGCTTAAATTCTGTGAATGAAAATACAAGATACAGTACACCACAGATTTGCTTGGTGTTGTTTAATTTAGACTGGTTGATATTTTAACTTTTAGAATCAAGAATGAAAACCTTTTTTCCAAATTGTATAATGTTTTTATGCCCCCACTGTCACCAGAGGGGAATAAATTGTTACCTTTGTCCGTACGCCCCTAAATTGGTTTCTGTTCTCTTTAGTTTGCATCAACCAAATGTAATGAAACTTATGCACAATGCTAAATATCCCAAAATACAGATCAAGTTTGAATTCCGGTGGCGTCACTTCCACTGTTCTTGAGTTATGTCCCTTTATAACATTATATGCAAGCGGGGCTTCAACTGTGTCCCACAGACACATTCTCCATGTATTTATATAATGAATGCATAGAAATATAATATTATAAATTTCAGTAGTTTAATATGTATGTTTCAATATTTTAAGGTTTATCTGCACCTGTTCCTAGAGGAAGAAAAGGTAAAAATAAACCAACAAAGAAAGAGAAGGAGCCTGAACATGAAATAGAAATGGCTAAATATCACATAGATCCGGAGTCTGTTCTTAAAGACACTGGTTACAAAAGACATTTGCATCGCCATGCCAACAAGTAAGTTTGTGCCTAATTACAAGTGACAAATTATATACGTTTACTTATAAATTACAAAATATCACATTGATATTCCATTTTCCATGAATTGTGTATTTTATCAAAGTAGTAATTTTTTCTTTCAAAGAAACTTTAGATTTAAATAAGGTTATGAAAAAGCCACAGGCAATCCCCTTTGCAAAAGAAAGACAAGAGAAATACATCTTTTTAAGATTTTTTTATCGATCATATGGTATAAAGGAAACAAGATAAATTGCTCTTTATAGGTCTGAATTGTTTCTCTCTTCTAAGCATAAAATTGAGAATGGAAATGGGGAATGTGTCAAAGAGACTAGAAAAGACAACAGCAGAAGGTCACCAACAGGTCTTCAGTGTAGCAAGAAATTCCTGCACCCAGAGTCGTCCTTCAGCTGGCCCCTAAACAAATATATACTAGTTCAGTGATAATGAACGCCATACTAATTTCCAAATTGTACACAAGAAACTAAAATTAAAATGATGCAAGACTAACAAAGGCCAGAGGCTCCTGACTTGTACAGGCGCAAGAATGCGGCGGTGTTAAACATGTTTATGAGATCTCAACCCTTCCCCTATACCTCTAGCCAATGTAGAAAAGTAAACGCATAACAATACCCACATTTGAAATTCAATGCAAGAGAAGTCCAAGTCTGATGTCAGAAGATGTAACCAAAGAAAATAAACAAAATGACAATTATACATAAATAACAACAGACTATTAGCAGTTAACTGACATACATGTACGTTTGGAAAATAATTGTAACCTATATTTATTTACAGAGTTTTACTGAGAGTTAGACTGTTGTATTACCTTAGAGAAGAAATCATTGGTCATGCTGCAGACAAAATAAACAAAGGACTTGATGTCAGGTAAAAACTTATTAAAAAGATCCTTTTTATCATAGGATTTTAACTTTAAGTTTAGATTCATAGATAGGCACTGTCCATTATCAATTATAAAGTGAAGCCTGCTTTGATAATAACTTGTTATTTTGCTGCATTTCACTTGTTGAATATGTTCTGATAGTGAAACAGATGATGAATATATCACCAATCCGATCTGATAATATTTAATGGAGATCAATTTAAGTCTGATGTTTCACATTATCAAAACAATAACAGCAAGCAAGGGAGGGGCACAAGTGAGGTTCGCAGTAATATTGATAAATGTGTACGGGAGCTGTGTCTGCAAAAAAAGACATCAGGGTCTCTTGAGGCACAATTTGAATGCCCATTTCCAATAAAATATATTCACAAAGTCACATTTGAAATTTTGGTCAAAGTAATCTAGAATTTATTAATTCAATGTAAAAGAATTATTTCAATTTTTTCCTATCATTTATGTTTGTTTTATATTTACAGTGAAATAGATATACCAAGAGCCAATGTAGAAGGGGATCCCCCAACTTTATGGTGGGATGAATTATCTGACAGGTCATTGTTGATTGGTGTATTTAAACATGGTAAGAATAGTTACATTATATTTGAAAAATAATTATATTGCTATCTTTACATAGATAAAGGAAGATGTGGTATGAGTGCCAATGAGACAACTCTCCATCCAAATAACAATTTATAAAAAAGTAAACCATTATAGGTCAATGTACGGCCTTCAACACGGAGCCTTGGCTCACACCTAACAACAAGCTATAAAGGGCCCCAAAATTGCAAGTGTAAAACCATTATGTTTTTATACCCTGGTCAACAGAGGGGGAGGTGTATAACAATCCTTGTGTCTCGTCTGCCTGTCTGTCATGTTTACAGTATGGTACTTGATTGGTAAAAAAAACACACCAATTTTTGGATTTTCCAGGTGATAAATGAGAATTGCTTCAAGTAGGGTGGTGTTCCCTACAAAAATGTGTTCAGTGAACCATAATATCAACAGGTTCATTACTTTAAACTTTTCTTTGAAATTTCAGGTTATGAGAAATACAATAGAATGAGGAATGATCCTTTGTTGTGTTTCCTGTCACGTTGTGGACCACCAGCCGGGGCAGCTCTGGCTGCTGAACAAAATGATGATGATGAGTAAGTAGTGGGCTATTGTTGGTAGGGGAAAGACATGTGTCTGATGTTGATAAATATTTTGACGTAGACATTTCCAACAGACTGAGTTAAATATTTTTATCCAATGATATTTGGATAAGAAATGAGACAGTTTCTCAATAGTACAATAAGTACATGTATAAAGAAAGGGTCAATTCAAGTAAAGCAAGTCCTGCAAATTTGCTATTCAAACCAGATAAGTGCTAAAGAGGATTAAGCATATAACCTCCCATTGAAATAACACAGAAAATTAATGTCAACCCCAGTTTCAGTTTACTTGTCTGATAAGTGTTATTCTGTCTGCCATTTTTATACGACCGCAAAATTTCGTCGTATATTGCTATCACGTTGGCATCGTCGGCGTCGTCCGAATACTTTTAGTTTTCGCACTCTAACTTTAGTAAAAGTGAATAGAAATCTATAAAATTTTAACACAAGGTTTATGACCACAAAAGGAAGGTTGGGATCCATTTTGGGAGTTTTGGTCCCAACATTTTAGGGATTAGGGTCAAAAAGGGCCCAAATAAGCATTATTCTTGGTTTTCGCACAATAACTTTAGTTTAAGTACAAAATTTAAACACAATGTTTATGACCACAAAAGGAAGGTTGGTATTGATTTTGGGATTTTTGGTCCCAACAGTTTAGGAAGAAAGGCCCAAAGGGTCCAAAATTAAACTTTGTTTGATTTCATC
The DNA here is from genome assembly GCA_019925275.1 of Mytilus edulis. NCBI lineage: Eukaryota > Metazoa > Mollusca > Bivalvia > Mytilida > Mytilidae > Mytilus > Mytilus edulis. Next base: position 32,207,548 of record CM034352.1, read on the forward strand.
AAAAATTGAATAATTGGGGTTCTTTGATATGCCGAATCTAACTGTGTATGTAGATTCTTAATTTTTGGTCCCGTTTTCAAATTGGTCTACATTTAGGTCCAAAGGGTCCAAAATTAAACTTAGTTTGATTTTAACAAAAATTGAATTCTTTGGGTTCTTTGATATGCTGAATCTAAAAATGTACTTAGATTTTTATTACGGGCCCAGTTTTCAAGTTGGCCCAAATCGCGGTCCAAAATTAAACTTGAATAATTGGGGTTCTTTGACATGCCAAATCTAACTGTGTATGTAGATTCTTAATTTTTGGTCCCGTTTTAAAATTGGTCTACATTAAAGTCCAAAGGATCCAAAATTAAACTAATTTTTATTTTAACAAAAATTGAATTCTTGGGCCTCTTTGATATGCTGAATCTAAGCATGTACTTAGATTTTTGATTATGGGCCCAGTTTTCAAGTTGGTCCAAATCAGGATCCAAAATTATTATATTAAGTATTGTGCAATAGCAAGAAATTTTCAATTGCACAGTTATAAATTCAGCAATAGCAAGAAATCTTCAATTGCACAGTATTGTGCAATAGCAAGAAATCTTCAATTGCACAGTATTGTGCAATAGCAAATATTTTCAATTGCACAGTATTGCACAATAGCAAGAAATATCTAATTGTACAATATTGTGCAATAGCAAGAAATTGCAGTTGGATTTCAATTGGAGTTATCTTTCCCTGTCCAGAATAGTAGTTGAATCAACTTAAATCATTGTTTTATACAATATACAATGTATATTCATTTTTACTACCAACTGATAGATTAAAACAATCTTTACCATTCAGTCATTGTCAGTGATAACAAGCACTTTTTTTTACATTTTAACATTCTATGATGTATTTAAATGAGTAGTTATTGTTGCAAACTTCATTAGAAATTTGAATTGAGATCAGTTTGAAATAAGGGAAAGGGGAATGTGAAAAAAAAATTGGGGGGGGGGGGGGGGGGGCATTTTTTTTCATTTCAGATTTCATAAATAAAAAGAAAATTTCTTTGAGAGGATTAATATTCAACAGCATAGTGAATTGCTCAAAGGCAAATTTTTTTTAAAGTTCATTAGACCACATTCATTCTGTGTCAGAAACCTATGCTGTGTCAACTATTTAATCACAATCCAAATTTAGAGCTGAATCCAGCTTGAATGTTGTGTCCATACTTGCCCCAACCGTTCAGGGTTCAACCTCTGTGGTCATATAAAGCTGCGCCCTGCGGAGTATCTGGTTGCAATTTAAAAGCAAATTATTCAAAAGAAATCGTGTGATATAAATTGTTGCTAATATATAAATATTATATTACAGTGATGACATGGATGATACTAAGGGTAATATGAGTACATTGAAGGACGAGGATGAGGACACATGTACCTCTGTGATCTCTAATCAGGACAGTAACATGGCTAAGGAGACACCTAATATTACTGAAGGAGATGATGATGGGGAGAAATTACCATGGCCTACCATGTCTGATCTAAATACAAGACTGAGGAGAATTATCACCAGCTTCCAACGTAGTCATAAACGACAAATGTTAAAGGATGCACAAAGGGCAAAGGTATGTTACAAATGTCTGACTTATTGCAATCGGAAAGGAAATGTATTTCCTATAAAAAAAAAATTAAGTCAATATCTAAGGAAAAGGATAGAATTGAAGACAACAATTCCTATAAGACACATGTTTCTGTCATTCAAATTGATTAATGTCAGTTATATTATGCATCCATGCTTTACAGTAACATCTAATGACTGGACATTTTATTACATGAATATATAACAATATTGTGAAAATCACTCTTTATTTTTTATTACAGAGAATGGAAAGAAGAGAGAGATATGACGTAGTAAGCAGATACAAGGATGAAGAGAAAATTCAGTATCAACAAAGGTTTGTTTGTTTATGCCTCTTATTTGGAGAAAAGTTATTTTATTGAAAAAAGTGCTTAAGGATTTTGTATCATATTTAGCCATGTGACTGCTAAGAGAATTAGAATGAAGTATAAAATCTATAATGCAATTTCAGTTAAAACAGGTTAAACTGGTTCAACTTTTGATAAAAAAAAAATTGGTACAAATATCAGTAAGATTGAGAATGGAAATGTATTCATCTGAATATAATATAATTTGATTTTGTCCATCACAGATATTTTATGATAACACAACAAATCTTAATATGGCACAGATCCCTTAAGTACTGTAGATTCATCTGTTTCTAGGTAAAAAAAATCGTGGATTTAGGAAACATTATAGTTCTGGTAAACTTCAATTTTGGAAAGTTTCTTTGAAAGTCTTATAGGGGATTTGAATTTTGTTATTTGAACTTATTTCAACACATTTGTTAGTTGTTGTTCCATTTATTTTTAAAAAGATGAAATGCTGACAAAGTACTCAATAATGTCGCATTATTTTTGCAAAAAATCATGAAGTATTTTTGATCAAAGAAACTGTCTAGTACTTACCTAATTCAAGTTGTGTGTTATAATCCAATTGATCATATTAAATATATATATATGTATGTATGTCATGATATGTGTATTTGTTTTGATCGTTTAAATCACGTGTCAAACAACCGTATGTTACGGTGTGTTTGATGACCTATATTCAATTGACCTGTATATATGTTTATTTCAATTTTGTTCTGTTATTATACAAATCTTATACCACTTCTGTCAAGCTGTATATTATGTATATCTGCCTCTTGTAACAGTGTAAACTGTCAGAGTGTACAATAAAATCTTGAAATCTAAAAAAAATCTTGACAAGTAAATATTTATCTTTGACAGTTTTTTTGGATGTTGGGAAAGGTAGGCAATTTGACAATGCATGATCTACATGTGTAAAATGTTTTATTTTTATTTAGTGTAGAATATGTGGCATTTATAATCTATCCATTATCCTTATTTAACTTTTGACTGCTTGTTATGTGGATTAAGAAAAATTTACAATTACACATGTTATATATGATCAACGATTAACAAAAGGAAATAAAAAAGAAGATTATATCCCCACTCTAGGAATGGGGACTATATTGCATTCACCTTGTCTGTCCGTCGATTGGTGTAATAAAGTTTTCAAAGGTGTTTGTGTTCATGATGATTTGCCATGCTAATACTGAAAATCTAATATTTACCAGATGTGCTGGTCATTAGGTTTAATGCGTTCAGATTCTGCACATTTTCTGATAGAACAAATAACAAAAGGAAAACTATAAAATGATTACAACCCAATTAGAGTGGGGGCTATATTGCATTCACCTTGTCTGTTCTTAATTCTTCCAAAAAATATTTCCTCACAATTTTCTCCGGTGATTTATTTCGTATCTGACAGATACCTACTTATCAATACTTTGAATTTTAGAATATGTTGAATTAGATTACTAATTTTTGTCACATTTCTACTATTACTGAACAGAATTTCTTCATATTTTGTCAGCAGCTTGTTATTAATGAGTTGAAACATGTTAAAAATCTTTAGATCTGTTAGACATTAGGACAAAAACAACAAACATTCTTGTATCAAAATTGTTCAGTACAAAAAAAAAGCTAGTATTTGAAGGTAGGCTTATACCATGTATACATACACTTTAAAATAGAAGAAGCACTTCATTTTTGGAAAATGACGCAGTCATTGTTCCATAACTGCCGACCTGAACTTCATTTCATTTCTCTGCCTACCGCGCTTGGTTTCGTATTTACTATTTTCCATACAAACTGGAATCTGCCTGTGTTATCATTATGCATCATTGTGTAGTATTAAATCAGCCAGGACCCAGTTTACACTGGTTTCTACTTGAATTCCACTACACTCGAACAAAGTGTTGTAGTTTGACGGAAACCAGTTTTAGAATTTGTAAACTACAAAACGTAATCGGTTATTGTTCATTCCGTTTTGGTGTTTCATACCGACTTATATGGTTTGAATAAGCTTAAGACCCTTCAAACATTAATGTGAAAGGTATATTAAAGACTGTTTTACAAAAGGATTGAACTGTTTTACTTTCAAAGTCGTACTATAGGGATATCTGTCATATACGGATTTTCACTCTCACCGGTTAATTTCTTCTTTTACACATGCTTTGGAAACTTCCTGCTTAAACATCGCAAGTTTTAAAATTGTTTTTGAGTGAATTAAACTTATTTTAACAATCATGAAGCGTTCCAGAATCATTTTAAAGCAGTTTCTTCTTCTCTTTGATGATGGAAAATAGATTTTCTCAAGAAAATACCGCAAACGATCGCAGAGGAATTGAAACGTACAAGTCAAGTCGGCACCTGGTTAAATTGGCATCTAGTCAAATCGGCACCTGGTTAAATTGGCATCTAGTCAAATCGGCACCTATTCGACGTCAATTCGGCATCCAATAATATTTGTTATAATATTTTCTATTCAATTAATTAATTACTGTTACCAAGTACATAGTGAATATGTTGTTGTGTATTTTGGTAAACAACGAAACGAAAGTGAATATAATAATGTTGTGTATAAAGGTAAACAACGAAGCCCTTACCAAAGCTGTTGTTTTAACAATTAGACAATTTGTGTAATTGTAAAAACAAGTCAATTATTAAAATAAAATGGAAAACTATGAGTCCCTTTCAATAAATCAAACTTTCATGCAAAATAATTAGCAAATTTAAGGTGTTTTTTTTCAGTAAAGTTTATACAGCATTAAACCAACAATCCTGTAAAATGCTCAACTGGTTAAAATAATGCAGAAAAATACCCAATATCTCATGTATTAGTCAAAATAATTATGACGTCTGGCAAGGCTATTTTATTATTTTTCTGGGACGCCTTCCTACGACGTTCGTAGGAAGGCGTCCCAGAAAAAAAAATTAATATAGCCTTGCGGACATAGGAAAGTGTTCCAGAATAAAATTAAAAAAGCCTTGCCAGACGTAATAATTATTTGGACTACTCATATATATATATATCATTAAAACTACACCAAAAAAGTCATTTAGTTGAGAAAAATAAATATATACAAAATGTACATGAACACCCAAAAATGTGAAAGTTAGTATTTAACTCTTTTTGCTTAAATACTGAAAAAAATTCTGGCAAGCCCTTTCTTATTTTTACCCTATTGCTTAAAATACTGTTAAAAATATATATTTAACATGGGTGACGAATTGACTATATCAGGTGTCGATTTTAACCAGGTGATGATTTGTCCAGGTGCCAATTTAACTAGGTGCCGGTTTGACTAGAATTCTTTGACAAATGTTTGAAATTATCTGAGTTTCATTAGACCTTTGATAGCAGTAACAAAAAAATTATTTACTTAATATTTTGTGGGAGAAGGGGGTTCAGACTGTGTGGTATCAGGTCTGTTTGTGCCCAATACATTTTCGCACCCTACACGTTCGCACATTCACACTCTACTCATTCGTGCCCAATTTTAATTCAAATTCCAGTTGAATAATTGGAAAATCATGGTTGTTGTTTTAAATTGCTTTGGTGTAAATACTGAATGTATTTATAGCTTGGTATGAGTAAAACATTGAAGATTTTAAAGGAAAAAACACAAAAGATAATTTTTTTTAACAGCTTGGTCCCATTGATCTGAAACAACGAAACAATAAAACATAGACACCAAAATATAGCAATCCACTAATATAACCAAAACATGATAAAATTTATTCAACACACAGAAACAAACATAGTCAGAATCTCACTTCATTTTGAAACAAGTCAATGAAACAAGTTATAGCAATACACTAACCAAAACATGATTAAGAGTTATTCAACACAAAATAAAACGTTAACAAAATACCACTTTATTTAGAAAGGATTATTATTATTTTTAGCAATACCCTATCCAAAACATGATTAAGATTTATTCAACACAAAAAAAAAATTGCTGTCTTACTTTATTTTGAGACAATGACAACAATTATACTTATAAGAAAACACTTGCTTACAGAGTTATTAAACACAAAACCAATTAAGATTGGGTGCGAACATGTAGGGTGTGAAAGTGAAAGGGGGTGAAAATGAGTGGGCGCAAACGTGAATGGAAGCGAACGGACCCGTATTCAGACTATGTACCAGTGAGAAATATACAAGCCTTTCTATGGTATTTATTTGTACAATTCAGCTAGTCTTGACCTATTCATTTGTCTTAAAAAAACAGCCAGTTGTCACCTTCACTTCACACACACACACATATACGAATATCAATTATATGCTCACGATACATGTTGCATTGTTAAACTAATTACGGTACGTGAAAATCAAGACTTGCATAAAAACTATCCCAATATTAGAGACAGTGGCGTCATTTTTCTTCAGAGCTTTCAGCTCTTTGATTTTTTTTTTTTTTTTAATTTTATCTTGGCCTATTAAATTTTGACCTATTACTTGTAGTATTGAAATGTTTTTGTGTTCATGATGATTTGCCATGCTAATACTGAAAACCTAATATTTACCAGATGTGCTGGTCATTAGGTTTAATGCGTTCAGATTCTGATAGAACACGTTAAATTTTATTTTGCTTTTTATTTCTTAATTATTTATGTTTATTTTGTAAATGCATGGATGTACAAATATATATATATAATAGCTTATTTTTGATTTTGGGCAAATAAATTGCATGAAATGAACTGGTAACATGTGTATCCATAATTTTATCATTGTAAAATGTTGCATGAACAGAATTTTTTCTAATTTAATACCAGTTGTGTAAGTTCTCGAATTTCAAAAATTTTCATTAAAACCATTTCAATGTTTTTTACCTCCTTTGAAAGTGATTTGTCGAGAACTAGCAGAAACTTAACATTTGTCGGCAAAAGGAATAAAAAAATAGTTGCTTCCCAGGGCCTCTTTTGTCTTGTGATCAATCTGAATTCATGGACCATAAAATAAAAATTAATTGACTTTAACAAAAGAAATAAGTTTTTTTTAAACTGTGAGGCACAAGTTAGAGATTTTTTAACCTCTTGTATTTTACTCTTTTTTGCCTTATTGAAATCTGGTATTACTCGTGATGTATTTTACTTGTTTTTGCCTTATTGAAATCTGGTATTACTTGTGATATATTTTACAATATATATGTTAAAAAATTATAAATAGAGAATATAAAGATGAAAAAATAAAATATTTGAAGTATAGAAAATATGTAAAAAATATTTAAATTACTGTTTATTTTTTTGCAGTCACTGGACGCGGAGAGAGGAGTCTGATTTCTATCGTATTATATCTACATTTGGAGTTGAATTTGACCTGTTTACAGGCCGATATAAGTGGGATAGATTCAGGACGTTAGCTAGGTTGGAGAAGAAACATGATGACACTTTAACAGAATATTTCCAAGCATTTTACCACATGTGCATGAGAGTCTGCAAGAAATTTAAAAATGATGATGATGGTAATTATGTTTTACAACCTTATCTAATAAATTATGAGATAATTGATTGTGGTAATCACACTCATTTAGAGAACCTTAGAAATGCTCATCTTGTATGTATGCTTTTACTTTGAATAATTCCTAATCATATTTGGTTTGAATTACTCCTTTGTAAATGGTGTTTAAAATTTTACTAATATCAAAATTAAAATATCTGTAAAATAATTTTAATATGATATTAATACCTGTTGTACAATGCAAATTACATCTAGGAAAAAAGAGAAGTCTATTTGACAATTACAAAGAACTATAAGGATTTAAGTTCTGAATTTCAATTTCCTAGATGGATTAAGAATAGTGTATGCAATGCAGAAATAAAGTGTCTTTAATTTCATGCAATTTCTGTCGTTTTAGCACTGCCTCCAAACAATATTTATGTGGAACCAATATCTGAAGAGAGAGCTAGTCGTAGTCTTGCCCGAATTGATCTCCTAAATAAAATACGAACTGAAATATTAGCACATCCCAAATTTGATGAGCGTGTCAAGTTATGTCAAACGTCCTACGATCTGCCATCATGGTGGATTTGTGGCAAACATGACAAAGATCTACTCAGAGGAGCTGCTAGGTAATACTTTGAAGGAATTATAATGAATTATAAATTTAAAAGAAAAAATGACATAGAATTAAATGTATATTTATCATTTAGAAAAAGTACTTATTTGTGAAACAATATAATACAGATAGACAAGTAAACACTTAGAGCATAGATCTTAGAATAATTTAAATTTATGGTATGGTCATTTACCTTGGTCTGATACATGGAATTTCAAAAGCATCCTGTAAGGTCAGTTAGATAATATTACTATTTCTTTAGTGCTTATATTTTGCTGTTCAATAGTAAATGATGTAAATTTTACTTAATTGGAGTTGATCATTACATTTTCAATTTCAGGCATGGTGTTGTTCGCACTGATGAGTTTATACTTAATGACCCAGCATTGTCTTTCAAAGATGTGTTCAGGAATAAACGTCCATATGTAAATTCACCTCATTTTATGCAGTCACCTGGTGCCAGCCAGACACCAGTCAAAGTGAAGCAGAGTAAGTTGCTGACAAGTTACATACAATGTACATTTCAAGTTTTATATATATATAGAAAATGTAATGATTGGGAGGGGGAGGGGATACATTAATGACAGAAACTAAAGACATCTACAGAATAATATAATAGCAAAACTATTAATCCAAAAAGAAATACAAGACTTAACTTTATAAGCTTTATGATAAACATGAAACTCAAACATCTGTATAAATATACAAATTTGTTTTGAAATGATGTAATTTTAGAAACATGTAGTTGACATACTGATAAATATTTCGACAAGAAAAAAAATCAAAATAATTACCTGTGTTTCATATGTAAATGTTGATAGTTTATATTATGTTCAGAGGACACATTTTATTTGTCTGAATACAAAATGGGCACTTTGAACATAATGATGTTTATCAAATATTCTTATAGATAAGGAAGAAGAAACTGAATTGGAAATAAAAGCGATGATAGAGAAAATCAAAAGGGAGTCTAATAAAGATAAACCAGATAGTGATCCTCAAGATGTGAAAAAGGAACCAACATCCCCTGATAAAAAGTCAGATGACCTTGAACATGACATTGACAAAGACGTGAAAAAGGAAGTTAATTCTCCAGATAAAAAAACTAATGACAATGAACAAGATGAAGAGGAAGAAAATAGAACTGGAAGTCCTGATAGTAAAAAGGAATTAGAGAAGGATATAAAATCTGAAGTGAAAGTAGAAAATGAAAGTGAAAGTGAAATAAAAGAGGAAGCCCATTCTGACCAGGATTGTCAGGAAGAGAGTGAAGATTTGTCTGTAGCTAAGAAACCTGTTGTAGATAATGATGATGATGAGGCTACTGATATTGAACATGATGTTTCTGATAATGAGACTGAAGTCAAAACGGAGGATCAAACCGATAGTGAGAAATCTCCAGTGAAAGTCAAATCAGAAAAATCTCCAGAAAAAGTTAAGTCTCCTGGAGAAATTAAAACAGAAGATGAAGAAAAGGATGCAGAAGATGTGTCGGCAGAAGTGAAAAAAGAAAAGGATAAAGTGAAAGAAGAAAAGGATAAAGTGAAAGAAGAAGATAGTGAGAAGTTTACCAAAGAAGATGTGGTATGTTAGAACTGATTAGCTATACATTTCAATGATCAACTAATTTATCTAACATGAGCACCAGAGAAAGTAATGTGATTTCAATTTTCTATGTAATATCATACAAAGAAAACAAAGAACTCTCAAAATATTTATATATGTGTGTTTTCAAAGAGAAATGTACCCTGTCAAAGGTACATGGATTTTACGAGAATATTTTATAGCAAATAGATTGAAAAGAGTATATGCAGTTACACAAAACCAAGAATTCAAGATTAATATATCACTTTGCAAACTATAAATCAAAATATAAAGTAAAAAATGTAATACATATAATGAACATTTTCAGGAGTTACAAAAGCTTATAAATGAAGAGGATAATTTGGATCCAAGATCTTCAGCCATTCCAGCAGATTTTCTGCAGTGGCCTAAGGTAAGAGAAAAAATATTACAATTTTTTTTTTATGAAAAAACACACAATTATCATATTATTCTCAGTGTCACTGTTAGTTTATACTATTGAGTTTAAGAACTTTACTTGAATATCTTCTTGGTGGTAAAATGTCATTTTAGAAATTTAACTGATTTATATTCACTAAAAAAATATATGTGGTTCATCTAATAGAAGATTTATTCTGAGAGGTGTTGTAAAATATAAAAAAATGTTTAGATTTTAAATGGTCGTAATGACTTAAGCAAAGTTTGAATATTGAGAACCAATATAATCATGAGCACTGGAACACATACTTATAATGACCCAAAGACTTGTATTTGTTGTCTACTTTATAATAATGGATTTATATTATATATTTTTAGGACAGGGTAATCTTTCATCGTCTAGAACATATATGTTACTGTGTTGAGACTGGAGAATGGCCATTCCCAAAGAGGATGTCTAACATTCCTATGAACTACGACTCCAGAAGTGCCACGCCCCTCGGATCATCCACACCTAGAGACGACCAAGATCTGAGCCAATCAGACGCTGGGGATTCTGTCTATGATGGGATCAAGGTGAACACGGTGAAAAATGATATTGATAAGGATTTTGAAGTTCAATTTACAGAGGTAGAGTAAATAGTGGTTTGTTGTATGAGCACAGCAGCTTTTCTGGTCTAGCAGGGTGATGTGGTGTTTATTTGTCACTTTAATTCAATGTCATTCCATGGACGAGGACACTTCCATATATGTTTATTTAAACACTGAAGTAATTTGTGTGAAAATTGTTGCAATTAAAACATTTAAAAGGAAAAAAGATAATCAATTATGATTGATATTTCTATTGAAATTATACTAAAATGTTGTAAAAATTCATTCATCATTCTCATATTACTCTACCAATCTGTAAAATGTTCTGTTAGCTAATGTGATTTAGGCTGTTCCATTAAAACATATATGGTCCCCAGGGAAGAAATTTAAAAATGGGATATATTGCAGATTAAATTCAGTTACCTTTCCACTATGCAAAAACATAGTTGACACCCATAATATTTGAGATTTGGAAGTACTTTCCTTGGGTCCCATATACATTTTTATTGGAACAGCCCTTAATATTAGATGAATGTAATGTGTATAACAAGCCTTCATTTATAGGTCTTTTGAAAAAATATTATAAAACAGATAAAAACACTCTAATGCATTTATATATTTTAACAATGCTGATATCTTTTAATGATCTTATCTCAGAATTAAATGCATATCATCTTCATTTAATATAATTTCATTGATTTGTGTTCACTTATTTTTTTAATGTTTTTTAAATCTGTCTCTTGTGTTTAATTATCATGTAGCATTTCGAAATTAAGTAAAAATAAATGTAAATATGATTATATAAAACCTTGATTATGTTTTCTGTATGTCTTTTAATTGAAGTTATTCAATCAAAGGTCTGAATTTTAAAAGTATTGCCAAGCTTTAACAACTATTTATCAAAATTTTGTGATTACATTTGATTTTATAACACTGTATTTTATGTACATGTAAATGAAAGAAATATTCTGTTTAAATAAAGATAGAATGACCTTGTGAACTTTCATACTAATAAATGAAATTTTTATTGAATGACGACCCTTTGAACTTTCTTACCATCAAATTACATTTTTATCCATGACATTTGTCCACAGTAAACAGTTAAAGAATAAGTAAATGCATATACCAGATAAAATATTATAACGAAATTATACCTCTTGTAATATACATGTTTGAAGACTTTTTTGCATTTTAGTAATTTCCTTTCTTTTATTTCCAGGGTGATGGATTAAAAATGACATTCCATAAGCGCAACGCTAAAGAACAAAAATTTGATGGTAAGTGTAAAGTACAATAGTATATGTTGACTTAGGAACACATGATGAACAAGAGATCCAACACTTACAGTCAATGATGACTTCTCTATCTGATGTTTCAGTAAAATGTATTGGGGATTTATTATTATTTGTGAAATATCCATTTTAATGGGTAAATGTAAAGGCTGTTATGCAGACTTTGACACAACCACGAAATAAGATAAACACAAAGAAAAATTTCCCTCAATTCATGAAATTAAATGAATCCACAGTATACGACTTTCCCATATTCAGCAAAATAGCCTACCCCTACATTACCTCCACTCTTATTCAAACCAAAAGTGCAAAAGTATTATTAATTGTTGGTGTAAACTGTTTTCATCACAACTTTTTAATCTCAAAAAGAACTTTTACCTTTACATCTTTGTAGTTCATAAGTTTGTACTTTTATAAAATTCGGTATAGTAATCTCTCGACCTGTTTAACGTACACAATTGTACACAATTATTCAAGGAGAAAATCTAACCAGGGTATTCTGTGACTAGGTTATTGATATAGAATTGATATGAGTCGTGCTTACTATATCTGTTATCACTGTTAATGTAACATATTATATCTGACAACTTGTGAACTTTAGAAACATATGATGAACAAGAGATCCAACACTTACAGTCAATGATGACTTCTCTATCTGATGTTTAAGTAAAGTGTATATAAGTTTTCCATACTCAACTAGATCACCTTGATATAAATCCTTGTCTCTATATTCACCTTCTTGGTTATGTGAATCAAAACTGTTCTTACATTAACAATTAGGGGCCTCAGTGGCAGAGTGGTCACCTAATTTTATCTTCTGTTACCCTAGCCTGTCAACAATGAGGTTATGGTTTTCAACCTTGCACATTGCAGGTGCATTTGGCTCCCAATTTAAATCGCCAAGGCTTGCCAGTTTTCCTACAGGTGGTTAGTTGGTCTCTCCTAGCACTTGATCATTCTCCATCTATTACAAACTGACTCTTGAAAGAGCAAATAGTGCTGAAAGTGGTGTTAAACCCCAAATAATCATTCAATCAATTTATTGACTTTTCCCCTTGTCATTGTGGTGCAATATATTATATCTTACAAATTTTATTTGATGGACTTAGTTATATATAAAGAAATTGATTATCCCTATTCTAAACTTCAGAACATATGATGAACAAGAGATCCAACACTTACAGTCAATGATGACTTCTCTATCTGATGTTTTAGGATAAAAAGGACTTTCATATCCATGCAGTTTTCCCATACAAAACCACTGTCATAGTGCTATGAATGTTATTACGTCACTGTAAGAGGTTGTTCAATATCATTCATGGTGAATGACCTAGGGTTAGATGGGGTAACTCATTCATAGCAACAGAATTTAAATTGTGCCTTTTCAGCTATGGGTCTCTTCCCCTATATTCACCTCTTCATACCCAAAGTAAATAAGTATTGTGAGTTTGTTGTGTAAATGAAAACTGTTCTTATCTGCATCAACTGTCACAGCTTGCTCAGTAACATATGATGAACAAGAGATCCAACACTTATAGTCAATGATGACTTCTCTATCTGATGTTTCAGTTACATGTACTTTGATTCCTTATTATTCGTTGGATACCAATTTCTGTGGTAACAGGTGAACTATGAATTCAGATATCAATAGGCTTTGTATACAGAGCTTGGCGAAACCACGAAATCAAATATCCACTAATATGCATGTTTTCGGCAATCCACGAAAATTGATACCAGTGAAAATAAATGATTCCACAGTAAATGAGTTTCCAATATTCAGCTAAATCCTCCTCCCCTGCAATCACATCCCTTCTGTCCTTGTATCGAGTCATTTCCCCTGCAATGACATCCCTTCTGTCCTTGTATCCAGTCATTTGATTAGTTTTCTTTACAACAAAGAAGATATTTACTTCATTCTTAACATGGGAACATATGATGAACAAGAGATCCAACACTTATAGTCAATGATGACTTCTCTATCTGATGTTTTAGCTACATGCTTACTGTTAATTCAGAAATTAATGCATGCATTTATTATTGCGATTTTTCAAGAATGGACAAAAATGCCAGTTAAATTATTACGACTTGAAAAAAAAACTGCTTATATATCTATGTTTCAGTTATCGAAATGCAAGTTCTTATTATTGCGAAACCCATCCAGTCGCATTATTCACATTAATAGAAACCTTGCAATAATATCTGAATTTACAGTATTGGTTTTCTATATTCAGTCCGATCACCTTAATACTAGTGTTATCTCTTTTAATCATTTCTTCCACTCTTCAAACCTTGAGGGAAGAATTTCTCATTCTTAATATTCCTTCAATGACTTGACAATGATCAATTTTGTTATTAAAAAAAGGAAAAAAGATGGTTCAAAACTTGACATGGGAACATATGATGAACAAGAGATCCAACACTTACAGTCAATGATGACTTCTCTATCTGATGTTTTAATAACATGCATATATATTTCCCGTATTCAGCTAAATTTCTTTAATATGCCCTATAATCACCACCTCCTTTCCTTGTTCAAGCCAAAAGTTAAGAAAGTATCCATATCCCTTATCCCATCATTAGCATGGCAATAGTTAATTGTGTTTTAACACAGAAGAGATTAGCCAGAAACTTAACATGGTGAACAAGAGATCCAACACTAAATTTACAATGTTTACAAAGCATTTTATATTTGAGTAGATTTACTTAGTTAAGTGAGTAAACTGAAGTATTTTATAGAATAAGAAAAGGTGAACCTGATTCTTAACTTCGGAACATATGATGAACAAGAGATCCAACACTTACAGTCAATGATGACTTCTCTATCTGATGTTCTTTTAATACAGACATATGATTGCCAATGGGACAACTGTTCACCCTGGAATAAAAATATTGAAATGCTAAAAATTATTTTTTTGTAATTTCAGGTCGAATGGCCCATCTGTTGAATCAGTCTGCAGCAGGCTCTAGTGATAACGACAGTCAGTCTGAATCTCTTACACCACGATCTCAGGTACCCGGACATTCCCCACGACATTCACCTCATCATTATTTCTTCTCACAGGTTCGTTCAATTATTGCTACACACATTTAATGAAAACCAAAAGATTTTTCTCTATATGTATTATGCATCCACTTCATATAGCCAGTTTTAGAATTAGACATTTTACTTTGAAAAAAAACCCAGGTTCATTGAATCAAATTTTTGCATGAAAATCAGAACACTAAGTATCACGGTTCAAAATCCACAGATGAATTTTAATCCTTTAGGAGCAATTAATGGACAATGTGATACTGTACATTGGGTCAGTAAGATCTGAATCTGAGTATAATTCGCCGTTTCAAAATCCAATGCATTATGGGTAATCTATGAAAAAAGCGTACACCACAACATTGTGATTGGTTAAAAACGTTCTAAACAATTGAAATGCAACCAATGACGTAATGTTATTTTCAATTTGGTGTACGAACAATGAGATTACCCATAGTCCTCTAGTTTCTGAAAAGGCGAATTATCCAATCAAAATTTTACGTGCCCATTGTCACACATTGTACATGAATTACTACTGAGGATTTGGATCAAGATGCCCAGTGTGAACTGTTTAGCTTTAAATTATATCTGCTTATCTTTTTCTGTTCTTTATACCTTTTTATTTCTTTTCGCATATGCATGATTATGTTTCTTTTCTTTCAATATAAACAAGATTTTTACTTAGAAATGTGTGTGTGTAGCTTTAGTTTTCCCATTATTCATAATCATATCATCCATTTTATTGCTTCAGTGTGTAGTTTTAAAAGAAAGGAAATCCATAAAATAAATGATTTTTTAATTCGTCAATTTTTCATTTGATTAAAATGATTGAAAGTTGAATATTATATAAACATTGAAGCAATAAGATTTTTACCTTCCCACCTACTCACAAGAGCCTTGATTTATTACATTTTGTTTTGGTATTGTTTGCTGTGTTGTTTCTTAATACATAAAAGTTTTTTCTAGCGGTAGTTGAAAAGGGGTTAAATGCAAATAGATATTCATGGTTAATTTTAAAACATATCACATGTCACTTTTTAAGTTTTTCTAAGATGTTGGTTGCATTTCATCATACCATATTATAATTTTGACACAGGACACTAGGCACAAGAGACATTGGCACTCCATGGGAAATTGTCAATTCTTTTAGAAATGTTTTAAAAATCAAGAGATATTAAATTTCATCAGGATAACATACTATTGAACCATTGTATACAAATAATTTCTGCAGTTTGAAATGCAGTTTCTATAATTTGAAAATAAAAGTTTAAAAAAGTATTTTCAAATTTAAATGAAAAGTTTTCATTCCCTATTATTGATTTTAATCTCACAGTTACTAATACCTGTTGTTTTAACTAATGGGCACTGGGCACTTTTTGTTTTTCTAACAGACTCCTGCTGATTTACTTTCCAATGGATCAGGTCCAGAATTTGATCCTGTTCTCCTTCAAAGGAGTATGGTAAGTTTACTCTCCTGTTTTATATAACCTTACACTAGAAAATAGTTCTCCTTTACTAATACATATACTATAAAGGGATTTGTCTAACTAATAATTCTCCTTTTGTAGTTTATTTAGATGATGAGGCTGTTATATATAAATGTGACCCTCAGAAAAAATGCTGTCACTTATGTTGTACTATCTATTTTTGTTGTCCTCAGCAGACAAGCACTATTTCTGTGTTGACAGTTTTATTGTTGGGTTCCAGTTTTGATCTCTGAAAACACATGATATTACAAATTTAAATAATTTATTTAAGTTCACATGGATCTGACAGGTTCTGAAATACAGATCATAAAACAACATACTAATATAAAGAACAGAGATGTGAAAAGGGGGAAAAATCTAATAAGCAATAGCCCAGCTCAAAGAGCAGGGATATACTGCAATCATTTTGACTAGCTTAAGTACATTTAACACAGCTTCTGTCTGGTAGTTGGTTGGGAACTTTGAGTTAAATGATGTAAGCTTAGTTATGACTGTCAACCAGCCACTTTCTGTTTTATGGTACTTTGAACTTTGATTTAACACTCTAAACATGCAATTTTTTGTCATCGTCTTTTTTTTTAAATTTACTTTGCATGAAATTGTGTACAACTTCTTTTAAATGTTATCATTTTAAAGGAATTTATGTGGCTCCAAAATATTTTTTTTTTAAGGAATAAGAATAAGAATCACCTGTAATAGCTTAAAGTGATTGATTTTATAAGGCTTAATAGGACTTTCATGGTCATTTTTCTTGTGTTGTTGAATTTTGTTTCATAAAAGGATATAGATTTGGATTAAGGATAAATGATTTGTTTTTCTGATTTTCTGTAGATGTCTTTGCAGATGGAACATGCTTTGATGTTCCCAGGCAGCAGACAACGAAGGGGACGAAAAAGGAAAGCTGAAAAGATGGCTGAACTTGCTATGCAAGAAGCTCTTGCACGAAGGGAACACTCAAAGAATGTAGTTGGACATGATCCTGGTTAGTTTTTGTCTTGCCTGCAATGTATACCACAGAAGCAAGATATTGCCATACTAATTCTGGCATCTGCAATGTCAACACAAGTGTGAAGTTTTTAATAAGGTCACTCATGCCAATCTGTCTGTGTTAACAGTTTATTATAATGCTTCGTTGATTTATAGGGAATGATAAAAATATTTAATATTAGTACTGACATTTGACTTTCAACCATTCAAATAATAAGACATTTATCCTTGGGTCTAAGATAGAAATTCATAGATCAAACCCCAATTGTGTCTAATCAAATCCTCATGTTTAAATGATTTGATTGGTTGGTTCAGTCAGAATAATATGTTCAGGTGAGGGGACATGTCTTCTTACAGACTGTCACATTCTCAGCAAGCACATTAATAATCAAATCTATGGGGGTCAGTATCAAGCAGAGTATATATCTTTAATATATATACTCTGCTTGATACTGATAATATATATTTATATTATCATTCTCTAAACATCACTGGGGTAAAGCTGATGACCGTAACTGCATTCACGGTCATCCCAAGATGTCGGATGAAAAATTAGGTCAGTTTCTGTATTGTCTGTTAAAGTGTTTCTATATCATTTTCTTTACAAATCATACATTGAAACGATGTAAATTTATAAAAGAATCACTCGGAAATCACTAATTACTTCTGAAAAATGTGCATGAAACGGGAAATTCGATTTGAAAAAATCGCCAAGATGACCGTAAATCACAATCGAGATGACCGTAACAGAATCAGCGATTCATAACAAGGCTGACCGTAACTGCTTTTAAGATGACCGTAATTTGTAAATGATGACCGTAACTTTTAAAGGATGACCCTCAATTCTAAGAAATATCCGTATTTATATAACTATCTTTTTGTATCAAATGATTAATCGTGTTGGTATACACATATTAATATGAGAGTTTTATCCTATAGGTAGAAGAAAATAAGACGTGCTTCAAATGCAAAGATTACCATATGTATCTTTTTTACAGTAGAGGGTTCAATTTTTAAAATGAATATGCCAAAAGACATGAAGACATGCAAATGAACAGGAAGGGAAAACATGCCACAAAAGCGCGATAAAATGACACCTTACAAGCAAAATGAAAAAAATGCGGTGCACAGCCTTCAACTGCTCGACAGAAGATTTTTTGTTTGTTTCTGGGATTCCTTTTAATGACATATAATAAATACACATTTTTAAAAATGCCAAAAAATTGCATGTACACCCATTGATATTATATCGTCTTTCATTTTGTCGTGCAAATAAAATAACAGAAATATTTTGAAAATATCATTCAATAATAAAACTAGTGAAGGTGAGCTCCAGCAAAGTAGATCCTTAAAATAGTATTGTACGAAAAGCGTATCACAAGGCGGAACGTTGTCAATTTGTATATATACAGAAATGTTATTCATACAGTCAGGATTCTACTTCTTCAAAATTATCTCCCCATTACGCCAGTTCATGCTCACAATCGTAGAAATGGAAGCCATTGTAGGGATGACGCTCTGCCAATTTTGATCTTGAAAACTGATAAATTTATCCACATAGCACCATTACGATCGATCGTTATATGTCAGTTATATTTTAAAAGACAAATGTATCTACTAGCTAATGAGCATTAGTTAATGATCTTGTCTGCATTGATTCAACTTAAAAATATTGTCTGTTTGGATGTCAGATGGAATTTTTTAAAATTCTTAAGCATTTAAAAAAATTCTAATTGAATATTTCGTGGAAGGGCAGACTAAACATTTTCAGTGGTTGAAGATTATAAACCCTAGTTATCACACACAAGAAAATCATATTTTTTCGAAGATATCCATTTTCATCATCCAAATTAAAAAACTGTCGTCAAGTACTTTTAGAAAAAAAAATAGCGATTCGGACACACCTACTCTGTTTTTATGATTCATTAGATAGGTATCTCAATTGACCCATGTATTTCATCTTTTTGTACTGTCATTTTTTTACGTTATAAAGTCAACCTGTAGCTTTGATATATAATGATAGAATCTGAAGCGAGATGCTATATAAAATACTCTTGCTTTGTACGTTTTAAAGACAAAATATACACCCCAAACATGCCCTAACATAAAAAGGTGCACTCGATTTTTCTCTTTTCGATACAACCGTTACCTGTTTTGGGAATTTTTTCTTGATTCACATAATGGAAGGGCAGACACGAAAATTTCTGAACTAAAAGATTGATATGTTCTCCGTCCGTGATAAAAAAAAATCGGAGGTTATGCATTTTCTACATCCAACTTATAGATAGTATATATAAAAAAGAAGATGTAGTATTATTGCCAATGAGACAGCTATCCAGAAAAGACCAAAATGACACAAACATTAACAACTATAGGTAACCGTAAGGCCTTCAACAATGAGCAAAGCCCATACCGCATAGTCAGCTATAAAAGGCCCCGATAAGAACCATGTCGTCGACTTGATATCTTATTGTTTTGCATTACTATGTAATAGATACATTGAAAACTTATGCAAATGGTGTTTTTAAAATAAGAAAATTGTCGTTTTATTTGTTTCTATTAACTTTTTAAAATTTTGTTACTATATCAAACATTACAGTTAACTTTTATCGCTTTCTCGATAAACACAGAGCTTCGATTCTTTTGTTCTATTTTAAAAGTGTTTCCGCCTGCATATATCAAGACAAATTAAGATTTTAATCTGCTTCCTCTGGAACCATACACATGGGCTCGATTACCAAATATTCGTATGTATTATTAATGTTTTTAATGCTCCATTTATTGGCATTATGTTTTTCTGGTCTGTGCGTACGTTCGTCCGTTCGTTTGTTTGTTTGTCCGTTTGTCCAGCTTCAAGTTAAATAAAATTGAAACTTAGTACACATTTTCCCTATGGTATGATCTTTTTAATTCTAATGCCAAATTACAGTTTTATCCCATTTTCATAGTCCACTAAACATAGAAAATGATAGTGTAGATGAGGCATCCGTGTACTAGGGACACATTCATGTTTCTTCAAATTTTCGTCGTATCGCTGTCAATTTGTGTTAAAATTTTAACGTCGATATCAATAAATATTTCATTGTTTACGAGAAATATGCAATTTACTATCATTGTTATAAATCCTAAATATGGCCAATTATATTATAGTTTAAAAAAAGAAATTTATGAAACATATTTATATCCGCTAACCGAGCCCCTATTGAGATCGACAAACCCAACAAAAAAGCTTTGAATACAATACGGATATTTCTTAGAATTGATGGTCATCCTATAAAAGTTACGGACGTCCTATATAAATTACAGTCAGTCTTTACAAATTACGGTCATCCTTTACAAGTTACGGTCATCTTTTTACCAATCACGGTCATCCTTGTTTTATGTTACGGTCATCTTGAAAATATTTTGATTATGATTTACGGTCATCTTAACGATTTTTTCAAATCGAATTTCCCGTTCCATGCACATTTCTCGGAAGTAATTAGTGATTTCCGAGTGATTCTTTTATAAATTTACATCGTTTCAATGTATGATTTGTAAAGAAAATGATATAGAAACACTTTAACAGACAATACAGAAACTGACCTAATTTTTCATCCGACATCTTGGGATGACGTGAATGCAGTACGGTCATCACTTATTACCCAGTGAAACATGTAATTTTTAATATATATTTATATTATCATTCTCTAAACATGTAATTTTTGCAGATAAACATAAAGTAGCCATCAATATTATACATTTGGGCTAATTTCACTTCCTTGTGTAATGATATGTTGCATTAATAAACTGGGATTGATAATGCATTGCCTCTATTCCACTTTTCATTGTTTGATATGTATTCTTGACATGCTTGCAGCTACTATTACTAGAGGAATGGGTTTGGGGGGTACTGTGATTTTGAAATTAATCAATTAAAATTTGGTATATTGAATTAATTTTATTTCCCAGAATCCAGAGTACCTGTGATAAATCTGGAAGATGGCAGCCGATTGTCAGGTGATGAAGCTCCACAGAAGAAAGATTTAGAGAAATGGTTGGACGAACATCCTGGATACATGATAGCTGACTGTGAAGAGGATTTTTATGATGCAAGTTTATTTCATTTATGTTTTTACTAATTAATTTGTTTTTATTTGATGCATATAAAGTTAAACATTACTTGGATGTATTGTAGTATGTGGGTTCTTGTAACTTTTTCTGGATATTGATGAAAGAAAAAAGTAAGAAGGTAAATAAATGAAAAGTATTACAGATACTCATTATATTGGTCTGGTCTATTTTATACACAAAATATTTGTATTTATAGTTATTAGAAATTTAGATTTTATTGCTAATGATGTAATAATTTTTCCACAATAGGATATACCAAGACGTGGCAGAAAGTCTCGTCTAGATCCATCTATGATTGATCCTATGATGATGACGGGTGAAGAAAATGTCTCTGTTGTAAATAGAATCACTGGCAAAAAGGTAAGTTGTTTCGTCATATTTTTAGCAGGAACTACATTAAATTTCTGAAATTTGTTTTCAGGGTTTATATAAGTCTACTATACTGTGTGATGCACTTTTAGATTCTACTCTCATAACTTTCTGTTTACGAATCACTTACATCATTTTACGCATGACATCAAAAGTTTTAAATTTTTGTGCATTTTTCTCACATTTGTCTTGAGATTTATATAAGTCAATTATACCGTGTGATGAGTTATTAGATTAATCACTCAAAAACTTCCTGTTCACTGAACTCTGACATCATTTTACACATGACATCAAAAGTTTTAAATTTTTGTGCATTTTTCTCACGTTTGTCTTGAGGTTTATATAAGTCAATTATACCGTGTGATGAGTTATTAGATTAATCTCTCAAAAACTTCCTGTTTACTGAACTCGGACATAATTTTACACATGACATCCAAGTTGAAAATTTTCGTCACATTTTTCTCAGGAACTACATTATAAAGATTTCTGAAATTTGATTTCAGGGTTTGTATAAGTCAACTATACCATGTGATTTGTTTTCAGATGACCGTAATATTTGGGCAAAAGTATCATCAGTGAGCATTGCAGTAGCTCGCAGTTTCACTTGTTATTCCTTCATTAACATGATAATGATCAATTTTGTTATAAAAAAGGAAAAATGATTGTTTAAAGCTTGACTTGGGAACATATGATGAACAAGAGATCCAACACTTACAGTCAATGATGACTTCTCTATCTGATGTTTCAGTAACATGGATGTTAGTTTTCCATATTCAGTCCTATTTACCTGAATACTAGTATCTTCCTCTGTAATCACTTATCTATTCAAACCCAAAGTACAGGTACACAAAATGATGATGAAAATCAGAATTGTTATTATATATTAAGCATTTGAACGGGGTATCATCAGGGAGCTGTAGCTGGGAAGTTTGACTTGTTTTTTTTCCGTCATGAAATAAGCTAAGTTAAAATCTATAAAAGTGTCGAGTAATAAACACCAAAACAAATTCATTTGCAGTGTAGTAACAGAAAATAGTTTTAAAGCAGTATTCAAATATATGATGGGATTTTGATTATAAAATGATGCCATTGAAAGTTGTCTTAATCATGATTTTTTAACTTCAGATTACTGGTGCCAAAGCCCCACCATTGAAGTATTTAACAGAATGGTTAGAACAAAATCCCCTTTATGATGTAGATTCCAAATGGTCTGATATTGTTCGTAGCAAGGTGGGTATTTTCATATTATCTATGTTGCTTTTAAATACATGTAGTTTGATGAATCATAGAAGTTTCTGATACATAGAAGTATAAACAGATTAACAATTCTAGCAGAAGTGCAATGATCGGTTTTTCTGGTAGTTGAAATTTCACTTGTTCCAAGAGCTTTAAATGTTTTGAAGTTGTATCAAATACTGAATTTCACGATTTCTAAGTATCAGTATTTTTATGCTTTCCGTGTAATGGAGGGGCAATAAGTTTTACCCTTGTTTATTAATTGTGTGACACCTTGGTTACACAAAATAACTATCCTTAACTTTTGTATCATTTATAGAAGTAGAAATTCACCTGTGATATGTCCCATAACGAAATATTATAAAATTGTTTTGTTCTTGTAGGTTAATTTACCAAAGTCATTACAAAGTCGTGTTGTGACCCCCAGCAGAGGGAGGAAACCAAAGGACACTTTATCATCATCTTTGATGGGTTCAGACATTCCATTCAGTGCTGCATCATTAGCTGGGCTATCAGGATTTCCTAATCCTGGTCTAATGTCTATGTCTGGATTACCAAAACTACCTCTAGGAATGCCATTTGGTGCCCTGCCTAATTTTGGCCTTGGGAACCCACTTCTTGGAATGGCAGGCTACTTACCTGGCTTGACAGCATCTCATTCAAAAGACACTGAATCATCATCAAAAGACAGAAAATCACCGAAATGTAAAGAATCAAGTAAATCAGAATCAAAATCACCTAGCATACCTCACCCTTCATTCCCGTTCATGTATAATCCCATGCTGCTTAACCCATTGTTTGCTGCGCAAGCACAAAGTCTTGGATTTTCACTGCCAACTAGTCTACCAACGTCATTTGGAGCTTTAGCCCACTCAGGGTTGATGAATGGATCGACTGCCGATTCTGATTTAGAAGAAGGTGAAATCAAACGTTTTAGTCAAAAGGAACGCAGAGGAAGTAGTAGTGGGCTACAGGATGCTCCTCAAGATCTCAGTGTTAAAGCTAAGCATCACCACGAAGGTGGTTCAAAACACCGTCGTGAGAAAAAACATTCATCACATTCCTCCGATCATCATGACAAATTGTCGAGTGCCTCCAAACAATATAGTGCTAGTATACAACAAGACGAACCAACAGACTTGTCAATGAAAAGCAAGCCAAGTACGCCAGATTCTGCCAAATCAAAACCAAAAATTCAAAGTTCTTTTAAATTGAGTAAGATTGTAGATACATTAAAAGACAAAGTTAACAAAATGGAGGACAGATCCCGGAAAGATAGGAAATCAAAATTAGACAGTATTTTGAATAAATTGGTCGAAGATAAGGAATTAGGAGGCCAAGATAGAAAATCTGTGGATGAAGATGGGTCTGTTGATCTTAGTATAGGGTCAGACACGAAATGTGATGATATTAGCAAAGACGAGGAAGACAAATGTTAACATGCTCTATAATGTTGTACTGGCCAGTTTGTCCGTAAAGTCATTCCCCCTCTCTTGACCACCACCATATCTTGTTTGTATATAATTTATTGACCATTGTTGATGTATGACTTGTTTTGAAGCTTGTACAATCTTATTTATTGTATGTAAGGTACTTAAAAAACATTTTTGGAATAATTGTGATTTATATTGATATGACTTCGATTAAACCTGCCGGACATTTTTTCAGGTAATTTTTATGTACATAATTTATTTGTTGTTGTTTATTTAATGGACAGAAAGGGTCGGAAGAGCGTGATGTTACACATTTGTACATTTTTGTAATACTAATGTATAAATTTTGACTACAATTGAACAACATTTACATGTTATTGTTGAAAATAACTTATTCCTGGATTTTTTTCTGTTTTTTTTTTGTGTATTCCAATTTGAAACAGTCAAGAATTAATTGTAATGTGTTTCCTATAATCATCACACTTTATCATATTCATCATTTGATAGAAACAACCTTATGTAAAACAGTACAACATGGTGCTTATTTAGAAATTTGTTTTGTTTGAAGAAAAACAGGGCTGGTAAAAATATGTATAATTACCATCATCAATGTAACAAATAAAACGAAGCAAAATTAGAACTTGAAATTTTAAATTTCAATAGTTGGGGAAATTGATCTGCTAATTATGTCTTAGTGCACTTGTTTGTCTAACAAGAAATGGTTAAGTTAGATGTATTGTAGATAGTACCTTTTAATTATGTATTGTTTTGTATAAGGAAGCATTCTATCAGATACATCATCACATTTTCACAGTAAAACTAGTCTCATCATTAAATCATAGTGCTTGCCTTTATCCATATTGCCCTTTGATAGGGAATTCTAACAATAATATATTATAACAAAATATTAAGGAACAGATTAATGATTTCCTACTTTAATTAGGAAAATGCTGCTAAAATTGTATATAGTATAATAGATCTCTAAATTATTTACGTTGAACTTACATTGAAAACACACCTGTTACTATTGCTAACATTTCTGGTTAAGCAATCTTTAAATCATGAAAGTATTTCAGGCCAAATGATCATCCGTTTTTATACACTGCTACAAAAATCTATTATTAAATGTCTGTTCTAGTTTAGACTAACAGACAGTGAAATTGATATGAAACAGACCTTTTTCATTTAAGTAACTTAAAATATTAGAGTTTAACATGTGCAAGGATTTTCAAAAAGATTTTATGTAGTGAGGCTGATTTTACTGTGAATTTGTGATCTTCATTGTCAGATATGTTTGTCATAAGATATTGAAGATTAATAAGAAATCTCAGGGGTTCAAAGTATTACATTTTACCGCTTTATTAATATTCCATCTTAATTTATTGACTTAAGTAGTATGGAAGTAGAACTTTAGCAATAAGATCACAAACTATATTTAGTAGTTGATTATTTATTGATGCCAAAAACAAATGTTTTACCTGTTGTGGCTATGCTTTTCTAATGTTTCTAAATCTGCTCTACTGCTAGACCTATGTGCTTCAGTGCAGATAGTTTTACAGTGAAATCGGTAGGGAAAATTAAGTTTAATTGTGAGGAGATTGCACGAAGCAGAGATATGTAAGGAGAAAATATGATTTATAGTTTGTTTAATTGAAAAGATTTAAATGAAAAACACAGTTTTAATGTTGAGTAATGGTTTCATGACTATATCTTTTCAATTTTAAATTAGAACCCTTATTTTAATGAAATTATTTTGGCTATCAAATTCCCAACAAGACTTAAAAAAATGAGTTATTTGGAATTTTCATATACAAAAGTTGAACACATGAAATGGACGTTTATAGTAATTGAATTTTAAGGTATATGTCTGAATTGATAATTTATTGTTAATTTTATCAGGTTTTACTTACTGCATAATTTATTAATTAACTGGAAGAATTTGTTTATACCAAATTTTTTACACATTTTTTATTTATAAACACTGTGATTGAAATTTCAGTATAAATAGTAAATGAATTTCTTTTTACAGTAAAGTTACATATTGAATCTGTTTTGCAATGTATATATGAATGAATTGTTGACAAAACAGTATTATTTCTTTTCCATTTTATTGTTAATCTAATGGAGATCAAAACTTGTTGGAAACATGATTTTTTCTTCATCATCAGAAATAGCACAAAGAAGTCTTTTGTACATGTACTACCATAACTCATTGTAGTCTCATCTTTCATAAATAAGAGTTGCTTTCTGGGTGGTTTCAGGAAAACTAAGTGAAATTAACTCTATTCATAAAATGTTGTGATAAATGAAAACTTGGAGATGATTGCATTTAAAAATTAACATTAGTCTTTGGTTGTTTGGCGGTTGTGGTTAAGTTAATGTTAATTCATTGTTTTCCTCAGAAATGACGTTGTTTCATTAACTATAGTTTAGGGTAATCAGTCATATGTTATCAACACAAAATTTCAAATTGAAGTAATTTAATTACTTGGCTAAGGTTGTTGGTTCAAATATTTGTCAACTTTTCACCAAATTTTAATGCAAGTTTTGAAGATTAAACATTTAACTTAATCTCTTAAGCTAATGTAGGTTTTTGTTTGTACTTGCAACAGAAGTGTACTGGTGATTGATAGTAGAATTTGTGAGTTAAATCATGATGTTTAGGAAATTATCATAATCATTTTCATTTGTATAGTTTTCTGTTAGAAATCTCTTGACTTTACTATGGCCTATGTGCTAGTTAAAGTGTGTAGATATTTATTTTTGGATGAATTTGAAATCTGACATTTTCTCATTGATTGATGTGATGGGAATTTTCAATAAATTAATTGACATTTTCTGTAACAGTTGTTTCTTTCTTTCTTTATCAAATACATGTAGTTATATAAAAAAGAAAATGTGGTATGATTGCCAATGAGACAACTCACTCACCACAAGAGACCAAATGCCACAAAAATAAACACCTATAGGTCACCGTACGGCCTTCAACAATGTGCTAAGGTAGCAATTAACAGTTAGGAAAAAATATTAAAATTTGCCCTTATAAATTTTACCATCCCCTTTTCATTGCTTTCTTGCAATATCAAGCTTACTGTTTGTGTCATATATGGGCATATTTATGTAATCAGAATCTTCCATAGATTTTATATCCAGTATATAAAATGGTAAAATATAATTTCTTTTGGGTGTATCCATGGCAACAATCTGCATTTATTTGTTATAAAATATTGCAAAAAGGGGGGAAAAGATGTCACATATTTCCCCAAAATTTGGCTAAAAGTAGAATTTCAATCGCTTGAAGTAATACCTTTTCTGAAACTGTGTACATATATCATTCAGCAAATCCAATGAAAATCATGTCTTTCATCTCATTTTTTTGTAAAATTGCGTCAAAAACTTTGTGTAGAAAAAAAGTGTTTGTAAACATTACATTAATTTCTGGACTGATGGCCGGTCTAGCTATGAAAATACGGATTGTCAAACAGAAAACAGCCCATAAAACATGTAAAAAATAATTTTGATGCTCTTATAAACCATCTTTGAAGGTTAAATTAGCACTCAGCTGTCTAAAAATGAATTTTGTTACACAATAACTTTCCTTTTTGAAAAATCCACAGGGCCAAAATGCAAAACTAAACTAACTGTGTATTGCTACCTTAATAGTAAATATTTTTTTCAAATTCTCCCTTTTAACTTATTTTCTGTGTTCTGCTAGCTAAATCAAGCAAAATGGCCTTTTATTTTTATACGACCGCAAAATTTGAAAAAATTTTCGTCGTATATTGCTATCACGTTGGCTGCGTCGTCGTCCGAATACTTTTAGTTTTCGCACTCTAACTTTAGTAAAAGTGAATGGAAATCTATGAAATTTTAACACAAGGTTTATGACCACAAAAGGAAGGTTGGTATTGATTTTGGGAGTTTTGGTCCCAACATTTTAGGAATTAGAGGCCAAAAAGGGCCCAAATAAACATTTTCTTGGTTTTCGCACTATAACTTTAGTTTAAGTTAATAGAAATCTATGAAATTTTGACACAAGGTTTATGACCACAAAAGAACGGTTGGGATTGATTTTGGGAGTTTTGGTTTCAACAGTTTAGGAATTAGGGGCCAAAAAAGGGCCCAAATAAGCATTATTCTTGGTTTTCGCACAATAACTTTAGTTTAAGTAAATAGAAATCAATGAAATTTAAACACAATGTTAATGACTACAAAAGGAAGGTTGGTATTGATTTTGGGAGTTTAGGTCCCAACAGTTTAGGAATTAGGGGCCAAAAAGGGACCCAAATAAGCATTTTTCTTGGGTTTTCGCACCATAACGTTAGTATAAGTAAATACAAAACCCCTTACAAATATAGATTTATTTCGTCTTCAAGCCATTGTTCAACTACTAAATTGTCTATTCTTCTTACCAGCACACTTGGTACAATTAAAAACCTGATAATAAATTGTTCAAATAAGGCCTTCGAAAATAGTGGAATAAATTACTTTTGGAGTGTCAAGAACTCGTTGGAAGTACTTGATAAATTGCATGCTTATAATGGTGATTTTGAATCTGTTCAGAGTTTTGATTTTTCTACCCTGTATACCACATTGCCTCACATTCTCATTAAGAAAAAATTCACACACCTAATTAAATGGGCATTCAAAAAATCAGAATGTGAATATATATGTTCAAACTCTTTTAGGTCATTTTTTAGTAGCAATAAACAAAAAAACTATGTTAATTGGACATGCTTTGATACTATATATGCCCTTGGATTTTTACTAGATAACATTTTTGTTCGCTTTGGGGATTCCGTAAATCGTCAGATTATCGGAATTCCAATGGGGACTAACTGTGCACCACTTATTGCGGACCTGTTTTTGTATTGTTATGAGTTACAATTTATGACAAAAATAAGCAAAGACCCATCGAAACAACATCTGATAAACAAATTTAATAATACTTTTAGATATTTGGATGATATTTTGGCTCTCAATAATGACGACTTCAGTATGTATATTAATGAAATTTATCCTGTTGAACTTACTTTAAATAAAGCTAATACTAACAATGACCACTGCCCTTTTCTCGATCTTGATATCTATATCACTAATGGAAAGCTGAATACTAAAATTTATGATAAAAGGGATGATTTTTCATTTCCTATCGTTAATTATCCGTTTTTAGATGGTGACGTTCCCTTGTCACCATCTTACGGTGTTTATATATCTCAACTTGTACGATTCGCTCGTGTATGTAACAATGTTTTAGATTTTAACGAGAGAAATTTATGTATTACTGAAAAATTATTACACCAGGGTTTTCGATATCACAAACTAGTCAAAACATTTACTAAATTTTATCATCGGTATAAAGACATCATTCGTAAATATAGCTCAACATGCAGACTTCTAATACGTTCAGGTATTTCACATCCAATTTTTTATGGTAATATTCTTTATAAAGCACAAAGGTGTCAGTATTCACCTCAGAAACTTACAAAACCTTTGAATAGACTTATTAAGAAGGGATATAATTACGATACTGTTGTCAAGTCATTAAAGATTGCATATTTTGGCGTTAATATTGAGTCACTGATAAGGTCTTTGCATCGGAACTAAACACATTTATTCTAAAAACAGTTGTTGGCATGACACGGGTTATGTTCTTCTCATATATGTTATGATGGTATGATACTAAACCCCTAACGGGAAGGATTGTGCCTGATGTTCATATGATGAAATCATAATCTTTCAGTCAGTTTAGTTGAAGTCTGGAGCTGGCATGTCAGTTAACTGCTAGTAGTCTGTTGTTATTTATGTATTATTGTCATTTTGTTTATTTTCTTTGGTTACATCTTCTGACATCAGACTCGGATTTCTCTTGAACTGAATTTTAATGTGCGTATTGTTATGCGTTTACTTTACTACATTGGTTAGAGGTATAGGGGGAGGGTTGAGATCTCACAAACATGTTTAACCCCGCCGCATTTTTGCGCCTGTCCCAAGTCAGGAGCCTCTGGCCTTTGTTAGTCTTGTATTATTTTAATTTTAGTTTCTTGTGTACAATTTGGAAATTAGTATGGCGTTCATTATCACTGGACTAGTATATATTTGTTTAGGGGCCAGCTGAAGGACGCCTCCGGGTGCGGGAATTTCTCGCTACATTGAAGACCTGTTGGTGACCCTCTGCTGTTGTTTTTTATTTGGGCGGGTTGTTGTCTCTTCGACACATTCCCCATTTCCATTCTCAATTTTAGAAATCTATGAAATTTAAACACAAGGTTTATGACCATAAAAGGAAGGTTGGTATTGATTTTGGGAGTTTTGGTCCCAACAGAATAAGGGGCCCAAAGGGTCCAAAATTAAACTTTGTTTGATTTCATCAAAATTGAATAATTGGGGTTCTTTGATATGCCGAATCTAACTGTCATGACTGTGTATGTAGATTCTTAACTTTTGGTCCCGTTTTCAAATTGGTCTACATTAAGGTCCAAAGGGTCCAAAATGAAACTTAGTTTGATTTTGACAAAAAATGAATCAGTTAGGTTCTTTGATATGCTGAATCTAAAAATGTACTTAGATTCTTGATTATTGGCCCAGTTTTCAAGTTGGTCCAAATCGGGGTCCAAAATTAAACTTTGTTTGATTTCATCAAAAATTGAATATAAATGGGGTTCTTTGATATACCAAATCTAACTGTGTATGTAGATTCTTCATTTTTATACGACCGCAAATTTTGAAAAAATTTTCGTCGTATATTGCTATCACGTTGGCGTCGTCGTCGTCGTCGTCGTCCGGCGTCGTCGTCCGGCGTCCGAATACTTTTAGTTTTCGCACTCTAACTTTAGTAAAAGTGAATAGAAATCTATGAAATTTTAACACAAGGTTTATGACCATAAAAGGAAGGTTGGTATTGATTTTGGGAGTTTTGGTCCCAACATTTTAGGAATAAGGGGCCAAAAAGGGCCCAAATAAGCATTTTCTTGGTTTTCGCACCATAACTTTAGTTTAAGTTAATAGAAATCTATGAAATTTTGACACAAGGTTTATGACCACAAAAGAAAGATTGGGATTGATTTTGGGAGTTTTGGTTTCAATAGTTTAGGAATAAGGGGCCAATAAAGGGCCCAAATAAGCATTTTTCTTGGTTTTTGCACAATAACCTTAGGTTAAGTAAATGGAAATCTATGAAATTTAAACACAATGTTTATGACCACAAAAGGAAGGTTGGTATTTATTTTGGGAGTTTAGGACCCAACAGATTAGGAATTAGGGGCCAAAAAGGGACCCAAATAAGCATTTTTCTTGGTTTTCGCACTATAATGTTAGTATAAGTAAATACAAATCTATGAAATTTAAACACAAGGCTTATGACCATAAAAGGAAGGTTGGTATTGATTTTGGGAGTTTTGGTCCCAACAGTTTAGGAAAAAGGGGCCCAAAGGGTCCAAAATTAAACTTTGTTTGATTTCATCAAAATTGAATAATTGGGGTTCTTTGATATGCCGAATCTAACTGTATATGTAGATTCTCAACTTTTGGTCCCGTTTTCAAATTGGTCTACATTAAGGTCCAAAGGGTCCAAAATTAAACTTAGTTTGATTTTGACAAAAAATGAATCGGTTGGGTTCTTTGATATGTTGAATCTAAAAATGTACTTAGATTCTTGATTATTGAAGTTTTTTTGGTCCAGTTTTCAAATTGGTCTACATTAAGGTCCAAAGGGTCCAAAATTAAACTTTGTTTGATTTCATCAAAAATTGAATCCTTGGGGTTCTTTGATATGCCAAATCTAACTGTGTATGTAGATTCTTCATTTTTTGGTCCTGTTTTCAAATTTCAAATTCTACATTAAAGTCCAAAGGGTCCAAAATTAAACTAAGTTTGATTTTAACAAAAATTGAATTCTTGGGCCTCTTTGATATGCTGAATCTAAACATGTACTTAGATTTTTGATTATGGGCCCAGTTTTCAAGTTGGTCCAAATCAGGATCTAAAATTATTATATTAAGTATTGTGCAATAGCAAGTCTTTTCAATTGCACAGTATTGTGCAATGGCAAGAAATATCTAATTGCACAATATTGTGAAATAGCAAATTTTTTTTTAATTAGAGTTATCTTTCTTTGTCCAGAATAGTAAGCAAGAAATATCCTATTTGTGCAATAGCAAGAATTTTTTTTAATTGGAGTTATCTTTCTTTGTCCAGAATCAACTTAAATCTTTGTTATATACAAAATACAATGTATATACACTTTTTACTACCAACTGATAAATTTAAATAATCTTTACCATTCAGTGATAACAAGCAGTTTTTTTTACATCTTAATATTTTATGATGTATTTAAATGAGTAGTTATTGTTGCAAACTCCATTAGAAATTTGAATTGATATCAGTTTTGAAAAAGGGAAACGGGGATGTGAAAAAAAGGGGGGGGGGGGGGGGGTTAAATTTTTCTCATTTCAGATTTCATAAATAAAAAGAAAATTTCTTCAAACATTTTTTTGAGAGGATTAATATTCAACAGCATAGTGATTTGCTCAAAGGCAAAAAAAACCTTTTAAGTTCATTAGACCACATTCATTCTGTGTCAGAAACCTATGCTGTGTCAACTATTTAATTTTAGATTTAAAAAGTTTGAAGAAGAAATCTTTAATTGATTTGTAAAATCTTGGCATTTGTTTTGTGTAAAAAAAAACCATGTAATGTCAAAAATTTGATCACAATCCAAATTCAGAGCTGTATCATGCTTGAATGTTTTGTCCATACTTGCCCCAACTGTTCAGGGTTCGACCTCTGCGGTCGTATAAAGCTACGCCCTGCGGAGCACCTGGTTGGTCCTGTTTTCAAATTGGTCTACACTAAAGACCAAAGGGTCCAAAATTAAACTTAGTCTGATTTTAACAAAAATTGAAATCTTGGGGTTCTTTGATATGCTGAATCCAAAAATGTACTTAGATTTTTTATTATGGGCCCAGTTTTCAAGTTGGTCCAAATCAGGATCTAAAATTATTATATTAAGTATTGTGCAATAGCAAGTCTTTTCAATTGCACAGTATTGCGCAATGGCAAGAAATATCTAATTGCACAATATTGTGAAATAGCAAATTTTTTTTTAATTAGAGTTATCTTTCTTTGTCCAGAATAGTAAGCAAGAAATATCTAATTGCAAAATATTGTGCAATAGCAAGATTTTTTTTTAATTGGAGTTATCTTTCTTTGTCCAGAATCAACTTAAATCTTTGTTATATACAATATACAATGTATATTCACTTTTTACTACCAACTGATAAATTAAAATAATCTTTACCATTCAGTGATAACAAGCAGTTTTTTTACATCTTAATATTTTATGATGTATTTAAATGAGTAGTTATTGTTGCAAACTCCATTAGAAATTTGAATTGAGATTAGTTTTGGAATAAGGGAAAGGGGGATGTGATTAAAAAAATTGGGTTCAATTTTTCTCATTTGAAATTTCATAAATAAAAAAGAAAATTTCTTCAAACATTTTTTTTGAGAGGATTAATATTCAACAGCATAGTGAATTGCTCTAAGAGAAAACAAAAATTTTAAGTTCATTAGAACACATTCATTCTGTGTCAGAAACCTATGCTGTGTCAACTATTTAATCACAATCCAAATTTAGAGCTGAATCCAGCTTGAATGTTGTGTCCATACTTGCCCCAACCGTTCAGGGTTCAACGTCTGCGGTCGTATAAAGCTACGCCCTGCGGAGCATCTGGTTGAAAATTGGTTGAGTAATGAATATTTTATGAAGGTTAGCAGTTGACACTGAGACGCGACAAAAACTGATTTTAAAGAAAGGTGCCAAGTCAAAGTGTAAAATCTTGTCTCTACCTAGATTTTTAGCAAAATATGAAAAACTATACCTCTTTTGTCAGTTTTTTAATGTTGAAAATCTTAATAAGATCTCTGATGATTCAAAATAATACAAAATTTAGCAATTTCAAGCATAAAAATGTTAATCTTTATGCTTATTGCATACCAAAGACTTCATTAAAAAATCTTGTAGATAGGAATCAATTTCTTACTTCTGATTTAACTATGCATTTAAAATATGCAAAAATGTAACATGAAATTTTGATTAAAACAATAATTTGATGTATTCCCAAGAAAAAACACCAACGCTTTCAATACTAAGGCTACTACATGCAGCCCAATCCATCAGAAGCAAGAGTTAAGCCGATAGAGTACAAATATAAGCCTTGTGTCAAAATGTCTAATTTTGGTTGCTAAGGACTGTAAACAATAAAATTAACATGTATTGTCATTCTTAAACACTTAATTTTCTCAGAAGTTGATTTTGAATCAAAATATCAATAGATTTGTGGCATGAAAAGTCTTAAATTATACAATTCTGAGCTTGGTAAGTATGCCATAAGGTAGCAATTAACAGTTAGGAAAAAATATTAAAATTTGCCCTTATAAATTTTACCATCCCTTTTCATTGCTTTCTTGCAATATCAAGCTTACTGTTTGTGTCATATATGGGATATTTATGTAATTAGAATCTTCCATAGATTTTATATCCAGTATATAAAATGGTAAAATATAATTTCTTTTGGGTGTATCCATGGCAACTATCTGCATTTATTTGTTATAAAATATTGCAAAAAGGGGGGAAAAGATGTCACATATTTCCCCAAAATTTGGCTAAAAGTAGAATTTCAATCGCTTGAAGTAATACCTTTTCTGAAACTGTGTACATATATCATTCAGCAAATCCAATGAAAATCATATGTCTTTCATCTCATTTTTTTGTAAAATTGCGTCAAAAACTTCGTGTAGAAAAAAAGTGTTTGTAAACATTACATTAATTTCTGGACCGATGGCCGGTCTAGCTATGAAAATACGGATTGTCAAACAGAAAACAGCCCATAAAACATGTAAAAAATAATCTTGATGCTCTTATAAACCATCTTTGAAGGTTAAATTAAGCACTCAGCTGTCTAAAAATGAATTTTATTACACAATAACTTTCCTTTTTGAAAAATCCACAGGGGCCAAAATGCGAAACTAAACTCCTAAATGTGTATTGCTACCAAAGCCCATACCACATAGTCTATAAAAGGCCCTGATATGTACAACTATATTCAAAGCATGTCATGTTTGGAAGGTATACATGTCAGTCTGACAGGGATCATCTGACTTGGCCTTATTTTCTTGGATCATGTTAAATTGATGTAATAGTTGTACCAAAGCTTGACATTTAAAGTCATGAAACTTCAAATTATAAAAAAAAAATGTTTTTTTACATAAATGGATAGTTTTCATTATAAAACTTACGTACATATACTTTTTTCTCCAGAAAATTCTTTAAATAAATTTACTTGGAATTCTAGCATCTTCCATTGGGTATGAGAAAGAGTTAAAAAAATTCTGGAATTCCAGCATCTTCCATAGGTTATGAGAAACAGTTTAAAATTTGTCTGGAATTCAAGAATCTTCCATAGGGTTTGAGATAAACTCATCATAGATACCAGAATTGAAATTTCCTATTTACGCTAGACAAGCTTTTGTCTACTAAAGACCCCTCAGTGATGTTGAATCAAAAAAAAAGTTTAAAAGACCAAATGAAATACGAAGTTGAAAAGCAATCAGGACCAAAAATTCCTAAAAGTTTTTGCCAAATATCGCTCAGGTGATCTATTCCTGAGCCTTAGTATTTCAAAAATTCAAATCTTTGTAAACTAAATTTATAATTATAAACATATCAATAATAACTCAAGTCAACACAGAAGTGCTGACTACTGGAGAAAGAATTAAAAAAAATTCTGGAATTCCAGCATCTTCCATAGGGTATGACAAAGAATTAAAAACATGTCTGGAATTTTAGTATCTCCATAGGGTATGAGAAAGAATTACAAAATTGTCTGGAAATCCAGCATCTTCCATAAGGTATGAAAAAGAATTAAAAATTGTCTGGAAATCCAGCATCTTCCATAGGGTATGAGAAAGAATTCAAAATTTATCTGGAATTCCAGCATCATCCTTATGCTATGAGAACGAATTAAAAAATTGTCCGGAAATCAAGCATCTTCCATAGGGTATGAGAAAGAGTTCAAGATTTGTCTGGAATTCCAGTATCTTCCATAGGGTATAGAAAAAGAATAAAAATTTCTCTGGAAATCCAGCATCTTCCATAGGATATGAGAAAGAATTAAAATTGTCTGGAATTCCAGCATCTTCCATAGGGTATGAGAAAGTTTAAAAATTGTCCGGAAATCAAGCATCTTCCATAGGGTATGAGAAAGAGTTCAAAATTTGTCTGGAATTCCAGCATCTTCCATAGGGTATGAAAAAAAGAATGAAAATTTGTCTGCAAATCCAGCATCTTCCATAGGATATGAGAAAGAGTTAGAACATGTGTCTGGAATTCCAGCTTCTTCCATAGTATGGTATGAGAAAGAATTTAAATTTGTGTCTGGAAATCCAGCATCTTCCATAGGGTATGAGAAAGAATTAAAAATTTGTCTGGAATTCCAGTATCTTCCATAGGGTATGACAAAGAATTATAAAATTGTCTGGAAATCCAGCATCTTCCATAGGGTAAGAGAAAGAATTAAAAATTTATCTGGAATTCTAACATCTTCCATTGGGTATGACAAAAAAAAAAAATGTGTCTGGAATTCCAGTATCTTCCATAGGGTATGAATTTTTTTTATAAAATTGTCTTGAAATCCAGCATCTTTCATAGGGTATGAAAACAGAATAAAAATATGTCTGGAAATCCAGCATCTTCTATAGGATATGAGAAAGAATTAAAAATTTGTGTAATTCCAGCATCTTCCATAGGGTATGAGAAAGTTTTAAAATTGTCCGGAAATCAAGCATCTTCCATAGTAGGGTATGACAAAAAATTAAAAATTTGTCTGGAAATCCAGCATCTTCCATAGGGTATGAGAAAGAATTAAAAATTTGTCTGGAATTCCAGAATCTTCCATTTAGGTACGACAAAGAATTATAAAATTGTCTGGAAATCCAACATCTTTCATAGTAGGGTTTGAGAAAGATTTAAACATTTGTCTGGAAATCCAGCATCTTCCATAGGGTATGAGAAAGAATTAAAAAATTGTCTGGAATTCAAGTATCTGTTATAGGGTATGACAAAGAATTATAAAATTGTCTGGAAATCCAGCATCTTCCATAGGGTATGAGAAAGAATTAAAAATTTGTCTGGAATTCCAGAATCTTCCATTTAGGTATGACAAAAAATTATAAAATTGTCTGGAAATCCAACATCTTCCATAGTAGGGTTTGAGAAAGATTTAAACATTTATCTGGAAATCCAGCATCTTCCATAGGGTATGAGAAAGAATTAAAAAATTGTCTGGAATTCCAGTATCTGTTATAGGGTATGACAAAGAATTATAAAATTGTCTGGAAATCCAGCATCTTCCATAGGGTATGAGAAAGAATTAAAAAAAATTCTGGAATTCCAGCATCTTCCATAGGGTATGACAAAGAATTAAAAAATGTCTGGAATTTTAGTATCTCCATAGGGTATGAGAAAGATTTAAACATTTATCTGGAAATCCAGCATCTTCCATAGGGTATGAGAAAGAAATAGAAAATTGTCTGGAATTCCAGTATCTGTTATAGGGTATGACAAAGAATTATAAAATTGTCTGGAAATCCAGCATCTTCCATAGGGTATGAGAAAAGAATTAAAAAAAATTCTGGAATTCCAGCATCTTCCATAGGGTATGACAAAGAATTAAAAAATGTCTGGAATTTTAGTATCTCCATAGGGTATGAGAAAGAATTACAAAATTGTCTGGAAATCCAGCATCTTCCATAAGGTATGAAAAAGAATTAAAAATTGTCTGGAAATCCAGCATCTTCCATAGGGTATGAGAAAGAATTCAAAATTTATCTGGAATTCCAGCATCATCCTTATGCTATGAGAACGAATTAAAAAATTGTCCGGAAATCAAGCATCTTCCATAGGGTATGAGAAAGAGTTCAAGATTTGTCTGGAATTCCAGTATCTTCCATAGGGTATGAGAAAAGAATAAAAAATTTCTCTGGAAATCCAGCATCTTCCATAGGATATGAGAAAGAATTAAAATTGTCTGGAATTCCAGCATCTTCCATAGGGTATGAGAAAGTTTAAAAATTGTCCGGAAATCAAGCATCTTCCATAGGGTATGAAAAAAGAATGAAAATTTGTCTGCAATCCAGCATCTTCCATAGGATATGAGAAAGAGTTAGAACATGTGTCTGGAATTCCAGCTTCTTCCATAGTATGGTATGAGAAAGAATTTAAATTTGTGTCTGGAAATCCAGCATCTTCCATAGGGTATGAGAAAGAATTAAAAATTTGTCTGGAATTCCAGTATCTTCCATAGGGTATGACAAAGAATTATAAAATTGTCTGGAAATCCAGCATCTTCCATAGGGTAAGAGAAAGAATTAAAAATTTATCTGGAATTCCAACATCTTCAATTGGGTATGACAAAAACAAAAAAAATGTGTCTGGAATTCCAGTATCTTCCATAGGGTATGAATTTTTTTTATAAAATTGTCTTGAAATCCAGCATCTTTCATAGGGTATGAAAACAGAATAAAAATATGTCTGGAAATCCAGCATCTTCTATAGGATATGAGAAAGAATTAAAAATTTGTGTAATTCCAGCATCTTCCATAGGGTATGAGAAAGTTTTAAAATTGTCCGGAAATCAAGCATCTTCCATAGTAGGGTATGACAAAAAATTAAAAATTTGTCTGGAAATCCAGCATCTTCCATAGGGTATGAGAAAGAATTAAAAATTTGTCTGGAATTCCAGAATCTTCCATTTAGGTACGACAAAGAATTATAAAATTGTCTGGAAATCCAACATCTTTCATAGTAGGGTTTGAGAAAGATTTAAACATTTGTCTGGAAATCCAGCATCTTCCATAGGGTATGAGAAAGAATTAAAAAATTGTCTGGAATTCAAGTATCTGTTATAGGGTATGACAAAGAATTATAAAATTGTCTGGAAATCCAGCATCTTCCATAGGGTATGAGAAAGAATTAAAAATTTGTCTGGAATTCCAGAATCTTCCATTTAGGTATGACAAAAAATTATAAAATTGTCTGGAAATCCAATATCTTCCATAGTAGGGTTTGAGAAAGATTTAAACATTTATCTGGAAATCCAGCATCTTCCATAGGGTATGAGAAAGAATTAAAAAATTGTCTGGAATTCCAGTATCTGTTATAGGGTATGACAAAGAATTATAAAATTGTCTGGAAATCCAGCATCTTCCATAGGGTATGAGAAAGAATTAAAAAAAGTGTCTGGAATTCCAGTATCTTCCAAAGTAGGGTTTGACAAAGAATTATAAAATTGTCTGGAAATCCAACATCTTCCATAGTAGGGTATGAGAAAGAATTAAAAATTTGTTTGGAAATCCAGCATCTTCCATAGGGTATGAGAAAGAATTATAAAATTGTCTGGAATTCCAGTATCTTCCATAGGGTATGAAAATTTTTTATAAAATTGTCATGAAATCCAGCATCTTTCATAGGGTATGAAAACAGAATAAAAATATGTCTGGAAATCCAGCATCTTCTATAGGATATGAGAAAGAATCAAAAATTTGTCTGGAATTCCAGCATCTTCCATAGGGTATGAGAAAGTTTTAAAATTGTCCGGAAATCAAGCATCTTCCATAGTAGGGTATGACAAAAAATTAAAAATTTGTCTGGAAATCCAGCATCTTCCATAGGGTATGAGAAAGAATTAATAATTTGTCTGGAATTCCAGAATCTTCCATTAGGTATGACAAAGAATTATAAAATTGTCTGGAAATCCAACATCTTCCATAGTAGGGTTTGAGAAAGATTTAAACATTTGTCTGGAAATCCAGCATCTTCCATAGGGTATGAGAAAGAATTATAAAATTGTCTGGAATTCCAGTATCTTCCAAAGGGTATGACAAAGAATTATAAAATTGTCTGGAAATCCAGCATCTTCCATAGGGTATGAAAAAAGAATAAACATTTGTCTGGAAATCCAGCATCTTCCATAGGGTATGACAAAGAATTAGAAATGTGTCTGGAATTCCAGCATCGTCCATAGGGTATGAGAAAGAATTTAAATTTGTCTGGAATTCCAGTATCTTCCATAGGGTATGACAAAGAATTATAAAATTGTCTGGAAATCCAGCATCTTCCATAGGGTATGAAAAAAGAATAAAAATTTGTCTGGAATTCCAGCATCTTCGATAGGGTATATGAGAATGATTTAAAATTTGTCTGGTCTTCCAGTATCTTCCATAGGGCATATGAAAGGATAACAAATGCGTTTAGAATTCCAGAATCTTCCATAGGGTGTGAGATATAGTTAAAATTTTGTCTGGAATTCCGGCATCTTCCATAGGTTATGAAATTTTTTTTTTTAAATGTGTCTGGAATTCCAGCATCTTCCATAGGGTATATGAGAAAGAGTTAAAAAATTGTCTGGAATTCCAGCATCATCCATAGGGTATGACAAAGAATTAAAAAAAATTCTGGAATTCCAGCATCTTCCATAGGGTATGACAGAGAATTAAAAAAATGTCTGGAATTCTAGCATCTTCCATAGGGTATGAGAAAGAATAAAAAAATTGTCTGGAAATCCAGCATCTTCCATAGGGTATGAGAAAGAATAAAAAATTTGTCTGGAAATCCAGCATCTTCCATAGGGTATGAGAAAGAATAAAAAATTTGTCTGGAAATCCAGTATCTTCCATAGGGTATGAGAAAGAATTAAATATTGTCTGGAATTCAAGCATCTTTCTAATGGTATGAGAATAAATTAGAAATTTGTCTGGAATTCCATCATCTTTCATAGTAGGGTATGAGACAGAATTTAAAATTTGTCTGGAATTCCAACATTTTCCATAGGTTATGAAATTTTTTTTTAAATATGTCTGGAATTCCAGCATCTTCCAAAGGGTATATGAAAAAGATTTAAAAATTTGACTGGAATTCCAGCATCTTCGATACAGTATATGAGAATGATTTAAAAATTTGTCTGGTCTTCCAGTATCTTCCGTAGGGTATATGATAGGATAACAAATGTGTTTGGAATTCCAGCATCTTCCATAGGGTGTGAGATATAGTTAAAATTTTGTCTGGAATTCCGCCATCTTCCATAGGTTATGAAATTTTGTTTTAAATGTGTCTGGAATTCCAGCATCTTCCATAGTAGGGTATGACAAAGAATTAAAAATTGTCTGGAAATCCAGCATCTTCCAAAGGGTATGAAAAAGAATTAAAAAATTGTCTTGAATTCCAGTATCTTCCATAGGGTATGACAAAGAATTATAAAATTGTCTGGAAATCCAGCATCTTCCATAGGGTATGAAAAAAGAATAAAATTTGTCTGGAAATCCAGTATCTTCCATAGGGTATGACAAAGAATTATAAAATTGTCTGGAAATCCAACATCTTCCATAGTAGGGTATGAGAAAGAATAAAAAATTTGTCTGGAAATCCAGCATCTTCCATAGGGTATGAGAAAGATTAAAAAAATTGTCTGGAATTCCAGTATCTTCCATAGGTTATGACAAAGAATTATTGAATTGTCTGGAAATCCAGCATCTTCCATAGGGTATGAAAAAAGAATAAAATTTGTCTGGAAATCCAGCATCTTCCATAGGGTATGAGAAAGAATTAAGAAATTTGTCTGCGATTCCAGCATCCGCCATAGGGTATGAGAAAGAATTAAAAATTGTCTGGAAATCCAACATCTTCCATAGTAGGGTATGAGACCGAATTTAAAATTTGTCTGGAATTCCAGTATGTTCCACAGGGTATGACAAAGAATTATAAAATTGTCTGGAAATCCAGCATCTTCCATAGGGTATGAAAAAGGAATAAAATTTGTCTGGAAATCCAGCATCTTCCATAGGGTATGAGAAAGAATTAAGAAACTTGTCTGCAATTCCAGCATCCTCCAAAGGGTATGAGAAAGAATTATAAAATTGTCTGGAAATCCAACATCTTCCATAGTAGGGTATGACAGAATTTGAAATTTGTCTGGAATTCCAGTATCTTCCATAGAGTATGATTAAGAATTATAAAATTGTCTGGAAATCCAGCATCTTCGATATGGTATATGAGAATGATTCAAAAATTTGTCTGGTCTTCCAGTATCTTTCATAGGGTATATGAAAGAAAAACAAATGTGTTTGGAATTCCAGCATCTTCCGTAGGGTGTGAGATATAGTTGAAATGTTGTCTGGAATTCCGGCATCTTCCATAGGTTATGAAAAAAAAAATGTGTCTGGAATTCCAGCATCTTCCATAGGGTATATGAGAAAGAGTTAAAAATTTGTCTGGAATTCCACCATCATCCATAGGGTATGACAAAGAATTAAAAAAAAGTCTGGAATTCCAGTATCTTCCAAAGGGTATGACAAAGAATTATAAA
This sequence comes from Mytilus edulis, assembly GCA_019925275.1. NCBI lineage: Eukaryota > Metazoa > Mollusca > Bivalvia > Mytilida > Mytilidae > Mytilus > Mytilus edulis. The sequence goes on from CM034352.1 coordinate 32,250,506, forward strand.
ATTGTCTGGAAATCCAGCATCTTCCATAGGGTATGAAAAAAGAATAAAGATTTGTCTGGAAATCCAGTATCTTCCATAGGGTATGTAAATCGCAGGCTCAACAAAAATGAGGGAAAAAATCAATAAAATTTTTTCTCTTGGTACTATCTTTTGATTGTAAGAAGCTTCAGTCCAAGTTTGGTAAAAATCCAGGACAGTTTATGAATCTAATGAATGTTTTTAAAACTTTAACTGCATACTGTATGTAATGTTTAATGGAAGAAAAACTACGTCCATTTATAAGTAAAATACAGATACACAGGTACAAAATATTAACAAAATTTCCTTCCAGATACTGTCTTATGATCATAAACAAGCTTCTGTCCAAGTTTGGTACAAACCCCAGGATAGTCTAAGAAAGTAATTAAAATTTTAAAAACTTTAACCACAGAGTGAATGAAATGTTTCCCCGCAGAAAACTAAGTCCATTTATAAGTAAAATACGGAAAAAAATGGATTTTTTTTTTTTACAAAACTTCTTGATACTTGATACTATCTTATGATTATAAAAAAGTGTTATAAATTTGTCTGCAATTCCAGCATCTTCCATAAGGTAGAGAATAAATTAAAAAATTGTCTGAAATTCCAGCATCTTCCATAGGGTATATGAGAATGAATTTAAAATTTGTCTATAATTCCAGCATCTTCCATAAGGTAGAGAATGAATCTAAAATTTGTCTGCAATTCCACTATCTTCCATAGGGTATGAGAAAGAGTAAAAAAAAATGTGTCTGGAATTCCAGCATCTTCCATACGGTATATAAAAGAATTAATATTTGTCTGGAATTCCAGCATCTTCCTTATAGGGTATATGAAAGAGTTATAATTTTGACTGGAGTTCCAATACATATCTATAGGGTATGAGACGCAATTAGTTTTTTTGGAATTCCAGCATCTTCCATAGATATATGAAAGAATTAATAAAAGTTCGTCTGCAATTCCAGCATCGTCCATAGGGTATGAGGAAGAGTAAAAAAAGTGTGTCTGGAATTCCAGCATCTTCCATACGGTATATAAAAGAATTAAAAATTGTCTGAAATTCCAGCATCATCCATAGGGTATATCAAAGAATAAAAAATGTGTTTTGAAATTCCAGCATCTTCTATAGGTTATATGAAAGAATTTTAAGTTTTTTTGGAATTCCAGCATCATCCATAGGGTTAATGAAAGAATTATATTTTGTCTGAAATTTTAGCATCTTCTATAGGGTATGAGATTGAGTTAAAAATGTGTCTGGAATTCCAGCATCTTCCATAGGGTTTTAAATTTAACATTTGTCTAGAATTCCAGTTTCTTCCACAGGGTATGAGATAGAATTCATTTGTCTGGAATTCAAGCATCTTCCATAGGGTAAATAAGAATGAATTTAAAAAATGTCTGGAATTCCTTCATTTTCCAAAGGGTAAATGAGAAAGAGTTATAAAAATTGTCTGGAATTCCAACATCTTCCATAAGGTATGAGAATAAATTAATTATTTGTCTGGAATTCCACCATCTTTCATAGGGTATATGAGAATGAATTGACAATTTGTCTGGAATTCCAGTATCTTCCATAGTGTATTAGAAATAATTGAAAATTATGTTTGGAATTCCAGCATCTTCCATAGGGTATATGAAAAAGTGTTTAAAATTTGTCTGGAATTCCAGCATCTTCCATAAGGTTTATAAGAATGAATTGAAAATTTGTCTGGAATTCCAGCATCTTCCATAGGGTATATGAGAATGAATTTAAAATTTGTCTGTAGTTCCAGCATCTTCCATAGGGTATATAAGAATGAATTCAAAATTTGTCTGGAATTCCAGCATCTTCCATAGGGTATGAGAAAGAATTAAAAATTCGTCTGGAATTTCAGTTTCTTCCATAGGGTATGACAAAGAATTATAAAATTGTCTGGAAATCAAACATCTTCAATAGTAGGGTTTGAGAAAGATTTAAAATTTGTCTGGAAATCCAGCATCTTCCATAGGGTATGAGAAAGAATTAAAAAATTGTCTGGAATTCCAGTATCTGTTATAGGGTATGACAAAGAATTATAAAATTGTCTGGAAATCCAGCATCTTCCATAGGGTATGAGAAAGAATTAAAAAAGTGTCTGGAATTCCAGTATCTTCCATAGTAGGGTTTGACAAAGAATTATATAATTGTCTGGAAATCCAACATCGTCCGTAGTAGGGTATGAGAAAGAATTAAAAATTTGTCTGGAAATCCAGCATCTTCCATAGGGTATGAGAAAGAATTATAAAATTGTCTGGAAATCCAGTATCTTCCAAAGCGTATGACAAAGAATAAAAATTTGTCTGGAAATCCAGCATCTTCCATAGGGTATGAGAAAGAATTTAAATTTGTCTGGAATTCCAGTATCTTCCATAGGGTATGACAAAGAATTAGAAAATTGTCTGGAAATCCAGCATCTTCCATAAGGTATGAAAAAAGAATAAAAATTTGTCTGGAATTCCAGCATCTTCGATACGGTATATGAGAATGATTTAAAAATTTGTCTGGTCTTCCAGTATCTTCCATAGGGTATATGATAGGATAACAAATGTGTTTGAAATTCAAGGATCTTTCATAAGGTGTGAGATATAGTTAAAATTTTGTCTGGAATTCCGGCATCTTCCATAGATTATGAAATTTTTTTTTTAAATGTGTCTGGAACTCCAGTATCTTCCATAGGGTATATGAGAAAGAGTTAAAAAATTGTCTGGAATTCCAGCATCATCCATAGGGTATGACAAAGAATTAAAAAAAAATCTGGAATTCCAGCATCTTCCATAGGGTATGACAAAGAATTAAAAAAATGTCTGGAATTCTAGCATCTTACATAGGTTATCAGAAAGAATAAAAAAATTGTCGTGAAATCCAGCATCTTCCATAGGGTATATGAAAAAGTGTTTAAAATTTTTCTGGAATTCAAGCATCTTCCATAAGGTATATAAGAATGAATTGAAAATTTGTCTTGAATTCCAGTATCTTCCATAGTGTATTAGAAATAATTAAAAAATATGTTTGGAATTCCAGCATCTTCCATAGGGTATATGAAAAAGTGTTTAAAATTTGTCTAGAATTCCAACATCTTCCATAAGGTATATAAGAATGAATTGAAAATTTGTCTGAAATTCCAGCATCTTCCATAGGGTATATGAGAATGAATTAAAAATTTGTCTGTAATTCCAGCATCTTCCATAGGGTATATAAGAATGAATTCAAAATTTGTCTGGAATTCCAGCATCTTCCTAGGGTATGAGAAAGAATTAAAAATTCGTCTGGAATTTCAGTTTCTTCCATAGGGTATGACAAAGAATTATAAAATTGTCTGGAAATCAAACATCTTCAATAGTAGGATTTGAGAAAGATTTAAAAATTTGTCTGGTCTTCCAGTATCTTCCATAGGGTATATGATAGGATAACAAATGTGTTTGAAATTCCAGGATCTTCCATAGGGTGTGAGATATAGTTAAAATTTTGTCTGGAATTCCGGCATCTTCCATAGGTTATGAAATATTTTTTTTAAATGTGTCTGGAACTCCAGTATCTTCCATAGGGTATATGAGAAAGAGTTAAAAAATTGTCTGGAATTCCAGCAACATCCATAGGGTATGACAAAGAATTAAAAAAAATTCTGGAATTCCAGCATCTTCCATAGGGTATGACAAAGAATTAAAAAAATGTCTGGAATTCTAGCATCTTACATAGGGTATCAGAAAGAATAAAAAAAAATTGTCGTGAAATCCAGCATCTTCCATAGGGTATATGAAAGTGTTTAAAACTTTCTGGAATTCCAGCATCTTCCATAGGTATATAAGAATGAATTGAAAATTTGTCTGGAATTCCAGTATCTTCCATAGTGTATTAGAAATAATTAAAAAATATGTTTGGAATTCCAGCATCTTCCATAGGGTATATGAAAAAGTGTTTAAAATTTGTCTGGAATTCCAGCATCTTCGATAACGTATATAAGAATGAATTGAAAATTTGTCTGGAATTCCAGCATCTTCCATAGGGTATATGAGAATGAATTTAAAATTTGTCTGTAATTCCAGCATCTTCCATAGGGTATATGATTAAGTGTTAAAAATTTGTCTGGAATTCCAGCATCTTCCATAGGGTAAATGAAGAAATTATATTTTGTCTGGAATTCCAGCATCTTCCATAGGGTATTTATGCGAATGAATTACAAATTTATCTGCAATTCCAGCATCTTCCATAGGGTATGAGAAAGAGTAAAAAAAAAAGTATGGAATTCCAGCATCTATCATAGAGTATATGAAAAAGTGTTAAAAATTTGTCGGGAATTCCAGCATCTTCCATAGGGTAAATGAAAGAATTAAAATTTGTCAGGAATTCCAGCATTTTCCATAGGGTAAATGAAAGAATTAAATTTTGTCTCGAATTCCAGCATCTTCCATAGGGTTTGAGAGTTAAAAATTTATCTGGAATTCCAGTATCTTCCATAGGGTATATGAAAGAATAAAAAAATGTGTTTGGAATTCCAGCATCTTCCATATGGTATGAGATATAGTTAAAAATATGTCTTGACTTCCAGAATCTTCCATAGGTTATGAAAAAGAGTTTTAAAATGTGTCTGGAATCCCAGCATCTTCCATAGGATATATGAAAAATTAAAAAAAATTCTGGAATTCCAACATCTTCCATAGGGTATGAAAAGAGTTGATTTTTTTGTCTAGAATTCCAGCATCTTCCATAGGGAATAGGTAACGGAATTCGATGACACTGTTGTAAAAGTGAGAGGTTTAGCGCTATAAAACCAGGTTCAATCCATCATTTTCTTCATTTGAAAATGCATGTTCCAAGTCAGGAATATGACAGTTGTTGTCCATTCGTTTGTTTTGTCATTTGATTTTGCCATTTGATTATGGACAATTGCGGGCTGACAAAAAAAAACCCAGAAAATAAAAAAAATAATTGTTAAAATCATTCATTATTTAAAAATTAAGTAGCACTGGTTCTTAGTTTTACCAACAAGGTGATTATTCATAATGGCAGCGTGTTTTCGATATTTAAATCGGTTAAATATCTCTGAACGGTACCCAACTCCATTGCACACGTTACAAGCCAATGCTTTACAGATTTTACTTGCTACCATGGTATTTTTGTAACTTGACGGAGACTCTATTGATAATGAGTATAAGAATGATATCCCATACCTTGGTGACTTGTCGCAAGAAGTTCACAGATGGAAAACTTTTACGTCTTTTAAGGAGATTGGGTCAAAATATACAATAGAGCAAGCAATCAAACACATGCAGTTCTAACCAAATATAAACAAATACTATCGCTTCTGCTAGCCTGTGTCTTGTGGTTGTGAGAGTTCGTTTTTTTTTGCGCTACGGCACCTTAAAACATGCTCGGAACAGGTCAATGACTGAAGTCAGATTATGTGGTCTTGCTATGCTACACATACATAGAAGTGACAATGTTGGCAATGTACAGAAGTGTTAAAGAGATGGAATTCGTCCGGTCACAGAAAAGAATCGCCTCTGCATTTGACAAAGCCTAACCGAATAAAACTTTCAGTGTGAACAAACAGTGTTACGTTATTAACAGCAATTAACGGCTCTGAACAGGAGGCAGTATAACTGTTGCAATTTGTAATAGCACCAGCTTGTTTTGCCAGGTTAGCGATACCTTGCAAAGGTCCTATGAGCTTGTTTAGGTTTAAGCTTTAAAAGGATGCTAAAATTGCACTTGCTTGTAACCAGGTTAAATTGCGGACGTATTTATTGTTTCTCTCAAAAGGTAAATGGCTATATGGTTGTATTTTTAGTGATGTTCAAGAGGGATAGTAAACACAAATAAACAATTATTGTATTTATTATCATCTTTCAAACTGTGATTACAGATTATGACAGTTATGAGTAATAATTCACAGATTAAGATAGTTGTATTGATTCACATCGGATAGGATTCAGTAAAATCTACTGTAAATCATTTAAATTACAAATTTGTTATATTTCATCCTGCTTAATTATGTCTATATCGGAATAATCTTGAAATTACAATAAAAAAGTGATAATGAAAGATTGAATTAGGGATTACTGACTTTATTTATCGGTTATATGATACCCAAGTATAAATTAAATGCTTAATAATTCAGAACTAGAGTCTCCAAGGAGTTGTTTTATTTCGCTCAAGTTTTCTATGCAAATATAGACCCACGCAACCATTGGAACAGTTTTGGGTTTTCTCAATTAAAAAAATAATACTTGGGTCTGCATTGGCACTCTCCTTGAATTTTGTATTGGAACTTAAATCAGTTGGCAAAGAAATACATTATAAGTTATAACCATCTTTAAATAGTACAGACTTAATCTGTAAAACAATATTATCGTTTAAGTGTCTATATATTTCATACCAGTGATATATAATTATTTGTATAATATGTCTCTGGTCACACATATAGGGGTTGAACAGGGCAGAAACATATGATATATAGTTACATAGATTGTCTCTAGACAGGAACAAATGAATGAGGGGACATGAAGTTTGAGTTGGGAGCTACCAGGGAAAAGGGGGAGTAAAAATTGGGATATACTGGAAAACTGAGACTACTATAACAGTGCTGTACATAGTTTCATTAGAAAAGTTTCTTTGATCGATTTTCGTTTTGGAATAAATGGAAGGGAATAAAAGTACCAGGGGGGGTCTGGAACCAGGGACCCCGTCTATCCTCCCCATTCACATGCGAAGCATTTAAAAAACACTGACATATCTTGATTGAATTCATCTGTTGTTTCACACTGTGTATACTCAAACTACACTACATACGGTGAGATGTCAGCCTAAGTCATCGAACATTTTTTTCAATAGAGACATGAGACAAAAAGGCTTTATTTAGAGTCGGTATATGCAGTACAAGTACAAACAAGCAGGGCCGTAACTAGCCTCTTTTGATAGTGAGGGAAAATATTTTTACCGAGCGTAGCGAGGCGAATTTTTTTTTGGCGAAGCTCTTAGAAAAATAACGCAAAATAGTGCATTCTGAGCGTTTTCTAGACTCTCCTTGCATTGAAACGGCTTAATTAATTTTTGGCTAATTTTTTTGGCTATTTTTTTTCGAAAATATTCTGGTCCCAAAGTAAAAACATAGATTCATTGTAATTTAAGACTTTAAGGTTCTAGATACAACATTGAAAGACCGATATGTAGGATAAAGCAAAAATTGTAATTCTCATAATTATTAAATACCGGATCTGCCTGTTTTTTCTTGTCTTGTATTGTGCTTAGACTTTGGTGATTTTTTTTATGACTAGATTTAAATATAGTGACAGTGTAGTATTATACTTTAAGTACTAGTTCTGCTTAAGTCCACACTAGGGACAATTCTTCACCTTGTCTGACGGTATTAATGATTCTCTAAAAGTATTGTTGAAGACCCTCCAGCAACTATCAAGATGAAGAACAGGAACAAAAACTTTTACTATTGATCATTTGTATTTTTTCTATGCATTGACTTTGTGTGCGATTAGGTCCTCTGAAAGTGTACTCCATATTCCTTTATTTTCTCAACACGACTTAATGCAAGTTTAACCCTTCAATGTAAAAGGTCATATATGGCAATACCTTGTTGGTTTTTTTTTCAAATTATTTGAAACCGGGTAATATGTGACCTTACTTTAATTCAAACCATATCAGCTATCTAGTTTTATTTACAAAAAAAAACCTATTTTGTATTCTTTGATATCAATTATCCATGCAGAAAGGACCATTTTTTTTGGTGTCCAGTAGCATCGTATATTCTAAAAATATTTTCTCGCACAATGTCTGAACATAGGTGGACATGCAACATTGCAAAACCACGTTTACAAATGAAAATCAACACTTAGACTATAGTCATAAAGTAGGACAATAAATGAATAAAAGACAAACCCGGGACACAGAAGTGCAAACATTTGACCATTAACTCTGAAAACTCAAAGGAAAATATAAACATAGATATAAAAAAAAAATGCAGGGGCGACAACAAAGAGTGAAGAGAACTTGCGTCTTGAAAGACACTTTCCGTGAAAAACAATTTGACATGAAGACAATCTTTTGTTTCAGTTTTCTTTTTGGGGGGGGGGGGGATTTCTAACATGAGGCATTTGCCTCATTTGCCTCAATGTAGTTACGGCCCTGACAAGAAGCTCTTCAAAATTGGACCAAAGTACTAAGAAATAATGTGTACACTATCAAATGAGGGCGATGTGTGTATGCCATATACGACCATGAGACAACATCCAAACAAGGAAATCAAAATTTATATATTGTGCACCAGTCAAAACCAATAAGCCACAAGTGCTGATAAATTCGTGAATAAATCCACCAGGCGGTTAAATATTTGACACCACTATCAAATTTTGAAGAAAAAAAAACCCTGGGGAAAACATTCGAGCGTGACAAAGGTAACTACTGACGAATTTTCCGACAGACTGCTCTGCTCTTTTTGTCGAGTCTTCGACTTTTGTCGAAAAAGCAAGACATAGCGATCCTACATTCTGTCGGCGTCGGCTGCGTCCACAAATATTCACTCTGTGGTTAAAGTTTTTGAAATTTTGAATAACTTTCTTAAACTATCCTGGATTTCTACCAAACTTGAACAGAAGCTTGTTTATGATCATAAGATAGTATCCAGAAGTAAATATTGTAAAAACAAATCCATTTTTTTCCGTATTTACTTATAAATGAACTTAGTTTTCCTGCCAGGAAACGTCACATTCACCGTAGTGGTTCAAGTTTTAAAAATTTAATAACTTTCTTAAAACTATCCTCGATTTCTACCAAACTTGGACAGAAGCTTGTTTATGATAAAAACTAGTATCTAAAAGAAATTTGGTTAAAATTTTGTTCTTATTTTCCGTATTTTACTTTATAAATGGAATTTAGTTTTTCTTCCAGTTAACATTACATACAGTCTGCAGTTCAAGTTTTTAAAACATTTATTAGATTCATTAACTATCCTGGATATTTACCAAACTTGGACAGAAGCTTAATACGATTAAAAGATAGTAGAGAGAGGAATATTTTTATTATTTTTTTTCAATTTTTGTTGAGCCTGCGATTAACAGTAAAAGTAGGCGAGACACTGGGTTCCGCAAAATTCTTACGAATTTGTTTCAATGAAAATACCCAAATATCTTCGGTCAGTCATTTTTTTCCATTATCAAAATAAAAAAAAGAATCTTTGATTTTTTTTTATTTCATGCTGTCAACTACGATCAACTAAAACAATCCAATGATAAAACTTCGTGGATTTTCGACATGTTTTAGGAGCAGGTATTTGTTTTCAGGTACAAGTATAACTTATTTATCTCCAGATGTTTATTCCAAACATAAAAATAATTTGTGCACAGCAATAGCATTGATAATCTTCAATTTGAACACTAACATCTGACATTAATTTAGCTATGTAAAACCTTTGAAGGTATACTAAATATGTCAATATATATGTTCCTGGTAAAAATTGGTTCAAGCCTTACAAAAAGAAGTTATGGCATGTTTGGACTGACCATAAAAGTTTGAAGTCTTTTGAGCCATGTATGACACGAAAGTCGCAGAATGTTTTTCACTAACCAGAACCAATTTTTCTGCACCAGTAGTGCGCATTTCGAAATAAATGTCCTCTTACTGATGCCCCAGTCCAAGATCAAAATATATGAATGCAAGCTGCTTTTTAAAAGACGGGCTACAACCAAAATGACCAAAATGTAGCCAAGGCCAGGACTATAAAATCAGAGCTTTGCAAGAGGACTGGATATGCTGCTTAATCTAAAATAATTCCAAAAAATTTGTCACAGCAAAATTTTAGCAATACAAAATCCATATTTCATGCCAGTATCGAAATACTGCCTACCGGGTGATCTCTTGGGAACTACCAGTCCTTCAGCAGAGTCATCTACCCAGTAGTAGCAAAATAATAAACGAAAACATTCTTTTCTGCACCAGATGCGCATTTCGACAATAAAGTGCCCTCTAGATGTCTTTCGATTAAACCTTCTGTAAGCGACTTCACGAAATTACAAAACGCTACGCACAGCAGGGACTATCTAAACAAAAAGTCCCTGGATACAGTATATACAAAAGAATGTGGCATATGATTCCTAATGAGACAATCTCACAATAGACCAAAATGATACAGAAATAACAAACTCTGAATTCACCGTAACGGCCTTCAGTAAAAGGTTCGGTTTGCTTGCTTGCTTTGTTTGTACGAATGTTTGCTCAAGCATTGTAATAAAGATTGACATCTGAAAATGATATAAAAAGGCGGAGCTAAACTTGTATAAACTATACTTTAAATTTGATTAGACATTTTAAATAATCAAATTTACCTATATACATGTTTAACTCTGCTTACGTATATTGTTTACAGATGTCATTAGAGAATTAATTATAGTATTTCACTACAAAAACTACAACAATTTTATTATTATGTTTTAATTTATTAATTGACTCCTTCATTTTGGTAATTTTGACAATCGATCTACTATAGTATTCAAGTTATGCTTTTAAGTCCGTTTTCTTTTATCATAGAGAAACCAATTTGTAAATAACCAACAGAAACATATCGAAATTTAGTTGATTCAACAGGTTTTTTTTCTAACTCTACCAATCCATCATGGTATTTAATCCTTAACGGACTTATACATAGTGTAACTTTCTCTAAGATCAACCGACCCGGCATTTGATAAACCTCAAACAGGTGCGCGCTGGTCATAGTCTTTAGTGCGTTTGAAACAAGTGTAAACAAAAAGGTCAAAAAGTGTTTGACCTTTATGCATCCGCGTATGGTGTATAATTCATTATATACCATTTATGATATCTTTTAGTCAAAATATTTGCAATAAATTACTTCCTTAATGAGAAGTTGGAAGTAATTTAAAGCGAAAAAATGAAACTGATAATTGATTAATGTATCTGATCGCAAACTATTTTAAGTGTAATGTTGTTGGGACCGATTTTTAACCCCTGACCATGTCCCTTTTCCCGCCATAAGCGTGTGTTTGACCTAGATTGAATTTGACGGCCATTGTTGATGAAATTTACTACGACCGGAAGAGTTGTAAATTTTTACCCCGAAAATGGGTCTTTCAGAGGACGGCGAAGATGCCGTAGAAAGTCAGTTTGAAGAACTATGCCTAGATCTTAACATGGACAAGAAAGCAAGGGACGAAGCGTTAGAAAACTACCAAAAAATATTAGAAAATTATTCCTTAGAGGCATGTTTTCTTAGCGCAAGTTTAGACAAAATATTTATACACCCAGACACTGCTTACTCTCACACACACCACAAATCATCAGAATATTTTCATTAAATGGTTCAAGGAACATGAAAAAACGACGAATTCACACAATGTAAGGTGGATACAGAGAATTTCATAGCTTATTCTGATTGTTCTTCCCTTGTATAAAATAGTACAGTATGAGTAGATCTATCCCCTCTCCATCAACTGTGGTGTACTCCCTCACCTCAGTTGATAAAGCGTAGGCTTGGTCTGCTATGGTCCAGTTTCAATCAATTTGACACACATCTCTTTGTAAGTCCTCTGCAGTTGCATAATACAGACTTGGTACCTCTACCATCATTTGAAGAGGATCTCTGAAGCTTATTTTATCACATGCTCTGATGCTTAACATCTTTCTATGTGCAAAAACACTATGAACACAGAAAATTGCCATGGTCTGTCACCGTCATACATGTCATCACATTTTATCTGATGCCAAACATTAACATGTCTCTCTGACATGAATGACTAGAGAGCATGAATTTTATTACAAAGTTGCTTGTCTATGGGAATAAAAGCTGTGACCTCAGTGTTTTAAGGCAGCGCTTACACTAACTGAGCTAAAGAAAACTTACTAAGCTCAACCCCTTATGGCTGACTAAGTTTATAATACATTTACTAAGTGTCAATCAGCCATCACACTTTCCCCATCTCAATAGTCATCATACCATTATGACTCTCCCACACATACCTAGCTTTGAATACCTTTTAAACCACCGAGGGTTTTTCAGTTCGGCCCACATGTAACTAGAGAGCATGAATTGCATTACAAAATTGCTACATTTACTAAGGTATCTGACCTTGACTCATTTGTCTCTGAACTTGAAAAATGTTAAGTTTATATGATACTAGAAGTAAAACCTTCATCTCAAGACTTTGAACATTAAATCATGTCATTTCAGCATGTGCAATCTTGTTATAAATATGATTAATTTTTTATGTCATTACATGTTATCTGTCAATTTTATAAAACTTGAGATGGAATTTTATTTGTGATAAATATCCCTGTCCTCCCAATCATTCAAATAAATGCTTTTTTTTCAATGGATCCTGATTATATAGTTTGTTATAAAATGCATTAGTATTTTGTATGTAATTGTGAAGAAAGCACATTGATATTAGCTTCATGTATATATTTTATTAAGTTCAACCTGTGGCTTTATAAATGTTCTTTTTTTTTGTAGGGAAATCAGTTACATTGGTTGGTGTGTGCACTCTATGAAGCATGTAGAAGGAGTGTGATTCCTACAGTAGGAAGAGGAACTGTGGAAGGAAATTGTGTGTCACTTACAAGGCTATTACGTTCTTCAAAATTCAGGTAGTTATTAATTGTTATGAATTTAAACCTATTGGCTTACTTTAAAAAGGTTGTTAGCAATTGTTTTATAAGAGGACATTAGCTGTCAAATTCTTGTTCACTTATTTGACTCGAAATCTCATATTTGATTTATAACATGCTGAAACATATATCCAAAATTACAAAAAACCAAAAATAAACAATCAACAAAGCATTGGACTTGTTAAAATATATCTGCATTTTGTGTGTATTTTATTCTAGACTCCATCTAATTAACCATAGAGATGACCTCCAAAGACTGCCGTTGGTCATATAGATTGATATAAACATAAATAAAAATAGTGATTTTATGTAATTGGATCTCTAGTTCTGTTTGATTTCATGTTGCAGGTTGAGACAAAATAAGTTAAACATTGTTTATAACTGTATGAATACGACTTTTTTGTGGATCGTATCAGTTAGCGAAATGGTTGTTTAGACATTCTTTTCCTCCTAATCATAGCCTTACAGAACTAATAAATGTGTAAATTATCCAATCTCTAACTAATGGGTTAAATTTAAGGTACATTTGTAACATGAATACAGATTCAATGAGGATGAATTATTCTCTTTCAAGTGAATTTTTCATCAGCAATGTTTCTTGGCTTATTTTGACAAAATTGATCTAAACTTACTGTAAAAGTGAAGCATTATTTCACTTATTCACTTTCATTAATGATTGATAAAAAAACTCATTTTTTTTAATTTCGTAGAAGATGCTCCTTTAATGAAGCAAAATTTGTTAATTTATTGGTGTGTATTATGAAGACAAGTAACTACTATTTTACAAGAAAATGTGAAAAAAATATTTTTTTCACTTTTAGATTACATAATTTTGTAATAAATAATTGTAACCTAGAATTTTATTTGCAGTCTGATACAGTTTTTTAATAAGATGAAAAAGTGGTCTGATATGGCAAATTTAAGGAAAGAGTTCAGAGATAAGATAGACAGACTGGAGAGAAATTTTGCAGTTTCAACTGTTATCTTTAAGAAATTTGAACCAATATTTTTGGACATATTTAGAAATCCAATGGATGAACCTGCAAAGCAGAATAGAAGTCGGAAACAGAGGTAAATTTTGAAATAATAACTATTTAGAAGAAAAAGTAATATCAAAATCTACAACCCAGCTTGCAAATGTTGGAAAAAGCTTTGTGGTTTGGATGTTATATTTTTGGAAAAGAATGTTTTGTGATTTATTGCACATCAAATAAATCTGATAGACAAGTACATGTAATACGAGTTGCATTTTATGATACCATATTCTTCATCTAACATAATTACATAAAACAATTCCAGCATTTTGAATTTTTTATTTAAACAAAATTAAAAAGTTGTTGTGCTAATAGCTTTATTTTTTGCATTATTCTCTTTAAGATTGGATGCATGTCACTCTTTGATTATTTTTCCGTTTGATGCAAATATCTTAAAAACCAACACCAATGGCTTCCTTAGAATGAAGAAAAATTTGAATGTCATAAAAGGAAGTTTCAATAAACTTGTAAGTCGGAAAAAAATGAAGTACATTGACGAAAAAACAATCAAAAGACAAACAAGTCTAAACTACAAGTGCAAAGCACGACATGGAAGCTTAAAAAAATAAACAATTGTTTATAACCTATGATTAAGCGGAGTTATGCCCCTTATAACAATTAATAAAAAATGAAATCTTTGAAATATCTTAAATAAATATCTTTTAATTTTGGATACTCAGTGCTCTTCAACTTTGTACTTGTTTGGCTTTATAAATATTTTGATATGAGCGTCACTGATGAGTCATATGTAGACGAAACGCGTGTCTGGCGTACTAAATTATAATCCTGGTACCTTTGATAACTATTTACAGACTATTTTGTTTTTAGGAGGTTACCATGTTCCTCGTCAGAAGTTTTCAACTTTTGTTGGACTATGTTTGTTCATGTTAAAGGTAAGTTTTGAATAATAAGCATAATTATTGAGTTGATGGATGAACAAAAATATATACTACACGTAGTTGCAAAATATAAAAAAATTGAAAATCTGATATTGTACCATTATTTAAATACCCAATTGTCTTATTAAGAGGTGATCCTTCTTGCAGAGGCTCATAGTCTGTAGAGGTTAATAAAGTGGTGTAATTTTGTGGAGCTTGCAAAATTTTTGCATAGCCATCCTACAGTTAGTTTGTTCATAAAATTTAGACAAAAGACATATTCTAAACGAAAAAACATATTTTAAATTTTCCCATTTCCCACAATTGGAAAAGTATATTTCCCACACAGCTTTTTTTTGTAAAATTAGAAAAAAACGACTTCAAGAGGTTTTTAGTCAAGAGTCAAATCTTGACCCTTTAAATTGTTTCAGCATTAATACCCATTGCTTATCAAAGTCGGGGACAATTATTCCCAAATTCTTGTTGATTTTTGTTGTTAGAATAAAGGAAGTAGGAGGAGGAGATGTGTTGCCTTCAACTGCATCATTGTTGACAGACGGAACAAAACTATCCATACCTGTTTCATTTTTATGCACCTGTCCTAAAAATAGCATAAAGACAATAAAAGCTAAGATTGTGCAGCTAGGTCTGAATGAATTGAAGATTTGACTTTGGTGCATCTCAAAAAAAAATTTTCAAACAAAAGTATGTTTTAAATTGCTCGCAATTGTGTGTATTAATAAAATTAAACTGAGAACCCTTCAAAAAAATAATAATTGATAAGTAAATTAAAATATGTTGCATACAGATTCTCTGTCTTTCATTGGTTAGATCAAAATTAAAAAATATATATATTTGTTCTTTAACAAAAATAGGAATTCAGGAATAGAAACTGTTGGTCTCTTTTTGAAAACGTTTAAAAAAAATCATGTGCGATTGTTTACTGTATTTTCCTGAATAAGGTGGTTTTCCTGAAGCAAGTTGCATACAAATAATGTGAGAAAACTTCAACAGTGTTTAATTATGACAAGATCACAAAAAAAAACATTGGAAAAGTTGTATTTTTTATATAACTGGAAATTGGATATGTACTAGTAAATTGAAAACAAAAACCGTGTGAGTTGGCAAAAATTTGTATGTCATATTTCACAAAGATATACAGGGTTGGCAAAAACCCGGGTTTTATGAGTATTGCCCAGCCCAGTGGGAAATACTGGGAAAACCCGGGTTTTACTGGGTTTTAGTGGGTAATACTGGGCAATACTGGGTAATATAAAATACTGGTCAGAATTTTATAGAGGATTCAGTGATCAAACACAAATTTATACATTTAAGATACATATAACATTTTTCGTTTGTCTGGATTGGTAAAACTGTAAAGCATAAAGCAAACAAATTTTTTTTAAATAAATATTACTCCTATTAAGAATTAACAATTACATGTAAGAAAAATTACATTTAAATAATGTATATGTACTGTCACTCGGCGTTTTGCATTTGCGCCGATTTTTTTTTTCATTTGCGCCGATTTTTTTTACAGGTAAATTACAGGTGAATAGATATTAGAAGAAGTGGTATGAGTGTCAATGAATGAACTCTCAATCCAAGTCATGTTCTTTTTCATTTATCATTATAGACCTCCTCAGTTAGCCACTTGTACAAATTTAATGAATTATCAATCATAACTTGTATATAACTGTTGTCCCCTGCTCACCACGGGTAGTGGAAGAAGTCCTACAAGATACATCTCCAGACTTTACATTGACTGTACCCGCTGTCTTTCGGACATCTACCACATGGTTATGCTCGTTCTGTGTTTTGACAATAGAATCCGTGGTGACTCTGGCTGTACACGATTTGATGGTACATTAGTAAAATGTGTTTCAGGACACTTATCATCCGATATGTATGGCCCTCGATGATTAGAATTGACTCCTCGACTCGTTTCAGTGTGCAATATGTCTATCATGTTACTATGAAGTTTCAAAACAATATGAATCAAAATTAATATAAATGAACAGCATTTATAACCAGACTTTACCAATAGTATAGTACAGTACATAGTACATGTACAAGTATTAACTTACCTGTAAATCTAATTAGGAGCAAATATAAAATCGGCGCAAATGAAAAAATGAAATCGGCGCAAATGAAAGAATGAATATTTTCAAAATCGGCGCAAATGTCATACGCCCCTGTCACTAATTAGTAAGTAATTATTCAGATTAGAATGCAGATTTGTTTATGTAACAATAATCAGCCCTTTCAATTCTATAAGTGTTAATGGCATGACCCCTTAGGGTGTTTATGTAGCAATATGACAAATGTATGAATGTATAACATTTGAAATTAACAATTCACTTAAACATTGCAATAATTTTTTTTTCAAAGTATGGATTATTGAAACAATGCTTGGTAATTAACAAGGTTTCCTTAAATGTGCAAATCTTGTATTCCGGCTACTTAGAAGGGTATTAATTGAATTTTTCATTCTTTTAGAAATGACTGTCAATGGTTATCTGTATAAAAAGTATATATTTAGCTGTAATACTATGAAACTACACCAAGACTTTACTATTTTGTGTTAAAATAAGCTTAAAAAATCATATTGCCCAGTAATGCCCAGTATTCCCCATTTCTGGGAGTATTGCCCAGCTCGGGAAAACCCGGTTTTTCCCACCCGGGAATTCCCGGGCGGGCAATACTTTGCCAACCCTGAAGATATAGGACTTTGGTAGTAAATACTAAGTGTCGTTCTTTAACATTAGGCTAAAACAAAGCAAATGTAGCAGTCTGTAACTCAAAATCCTGAACGAAAAACCGACTATTGTAGCTGTGCTGGTTCCTTGCTAAAAACTAAACTACATGTATGTACGTAGTTAAAATACAAGCAGATTCCAGTTTACTTGTGCATTATTTGAAAAGAAGTGAGAAAATTTTAATGAAGCATCAAATATTGTTATCCATCAGTAAATAAAATCAGTACTGAATTAGAGGAAACATGTTTTGTATTTTGTCAACCATCAGGTCGTTTATATTTGGATTGAGAATTTCTCAAAAACAAGAGGTCACATTGGGGAAATTTACTGAAAGGTGAGAGCAACATAAACTTCTCCCTAGAGTGAAGTGGGGAGATCTAAAGCGACTTTGTCACTCACTTGGCCTGGTGTGGTAACCCATACACCTGTGATATCTTCTCCCTAGAGTGAAGTGGGGAGATCTAAAGCGACTTTATCACTCACTTGGCCTGGTGTGGTAACATATACACCTGTGATATCTTCTCCCTAGAGTGAAGTGGGGAGATCTAAAGCGACTTTGTCACTCACTTGGCCTGGTGTGGTAACATATACACCTGTGATATCTTCTCCCTAGAGTGAAGTGGGGAGATCTAAAGCGACTTTATCACTCACTTGGCCTGGTGTGGTAACATATACACCTGTGATATCTTCTCCCTAGAGTGAAGTGGGGAGATTAAAGCGACTTTGTCACTCACTTGGCCTGGTGTGGTAACATAAACACCTGTGATATCTTCTCCCTAGAGTGAAGTGGGGAGATCTAAAGCGACTTTATCACTCACTTGGCCTGGTGTGGTAACATATACACCTGTGATATCTTCTCCCTAGAGTGAAGTTGGGAGATCTAAAGCGACTTTGTCACTCACTTGGCCTGGTTTGGTAACCCATACACCTGTGATATCTTCTCCCTAGAGTGAAGTGGGGAGATCTAAAGCGACTTTGTCACTCACTTGGCCTGGTGTGGTAACCCATACACCTGTGATATCTTCTCCCTAGAGTGAAGTGGGGAGATCTAAAGCGACTTTGTCACTCACTTGGCCTGGTGTGGTAACATAAACACCTGTGATATCTTCTCCCTAGAGTGAAGTGGGGAGATCTAAAGCGACTTTATCACTCACTTGGCCTGGTGTGGTAACATATACACCTGTGATATCTTCTCCCTAGAGTGAAGTGGGGAGATCTAAAGCGACTTTGTCACTCACTTGGCCTGGTGTGGTAACATATACACCTGTGATATCTTCTCCCTAGAGTGAAGTTGGGAGATCTAAAGCGACTTTGTCACTCACTTGGCCTGGTGTGGTAACCCATACACCTGTGATATCTTCTCCCTAGAGTGAAGTGGGGAGATCTAAAGCGACTTTGTCACTCACTTGGCCTGGTGTTGTAACCCATACACCTGTGATATCTTCTCCCTAGAGTGAAGTGGGGAGATCTAAAGCGACTTTGTCACTCACTTGGCCTGGTGTGGTAACATAAACACCTGTGATATCTTCTCCCTAGAGTGAAGTGGGGAGATCTAAAGCGACTTTGTCACTCACTTGGCCTGGTGTTGTAACCCATACACCTGTGATATCTTCTCCCTAGAGTGAAGTGGGGAGATCTAAAGCGACTTTGTCACTCACTCGGCCTGGTGTTGTAACCCATACACCTGTGATATCTTCTCCCTAGAGTGAAGTGGGGAGATCTAAAGCGACTTTGTCACTCACTTGGCCTCGTGTGGTAACATATACACCTGTGATATCTTCTCCCTAGAGTGAAGTGGGGAGATCTAAAGCGACTTTGTCACTCACTTGGCCTGGTGTGGTAACATATACACCTGTGATATCTTCTCCCTAGAGTGAAGTTGGGAGATCTAAAGCGACTTTGTCACTCACTTGGCCTGGTGTGGTAACCCATACACCTGTGATATCTTCTCCCTAGAGTGAAGTGGGGAGATCTAAAGCGACTTTGTCACTCACTTGGCCTGGTGTTGTAACCCATACACCTGTGATATCTTCTCCCTAGAGTGAAGTGGGGAGATCTAAAGCGACTTTGTCACTCACTCGGCCTGGTGTTGTAACCCATACACTGTGATATCTTCTCCCTAGAGTGAAGTGGGGAGATCTAAAGCGACTTTGTCACTCACTTGGCCTCGTGTGGTAACATATACACCTGTGATATCTTCTCCCTAGAGTGAAGTGGAGAGATCTAAAGCGACTTTGTCACTCACTTGGCCTGGTGTGGTAACATATACACCTGTGATATCTTCTCCCTAGAGTGAAGTTGGGAGATCTAAAGCGACTTTGTCACTCACTTGGCCTGGTGTGGTAACCCATACACCTGTGATATCTTCTCCCTAGAGTGAAGTGGGGAGATCTAAAGCGACTTTGTCACTCACTTGGCCTGGTGTGGTAACCCATACACCTGTGATATCTTCTCCCTAGAGTGAAGTTGGGAGATCTAAAGCGACTTTGTCACTCACTTGGCCTGGTGTGGTAACCCATACACCTGTGATATCTTCTCCCTAGAGTGAAGTGGGGAGATCTAAAGCGACTTTGTCACTCACTTGGCCTGGTGTTGTAACCCATACACGTGTGATATCTTCTCCCTAGAGTGAAGTGGGGAGATCTAAAGCGACTTTGTCACTCACTTGGCCTGGTGTGGTAACATAAACACCTGTGATATCTTCTCCCTAGAGTGAAGTGGGGAGATCTAAAGCGACTTTGTCACTCACTTGGGTATACATTTACAATTAATTCTCCATAGGCCGTAATGGTAACGTTTTCCTCCGTTGCTCAGTCCATATCGTTTACTTGAACATGTATGATGGCTCATATCGAAGCTGATACATTTATACATGTCTGGTTAAATTTTCGGGGGTGGCAAGTGAGATTACTTTTTTCGCAAATTGCTGGACCCGGAAGATGGTGAAAAATGTCACTCTCCTCATGAAATAATCCCAAAATTCTGATCATAAAATTCAATAAAAAAATTGTCCTTTCTAATAATTTATTTCAGGTCAAATCTACATCTTTCTTTTCTCATCACATCAGCTCTATAAACAGTTCTTATTGTTCATTTATGTCCATTTTAAAATCACAGCATCCACAATTGTATGGCGGACTAATATTTTTTTTTAATTACGTCATCTGAGTTCCTCATCTCAAGGTCTATTAGGGATCCTGACCCACTTGGCCTGGTGTTGTAACCATACACCTGTGATATCTTCTCCCTAGAGTGAAGTGGGGAGATCTAAAGCAACTTTGTCACTCACTTGGCCTGGTGTTGTAACCCATACACCTGTGATATCTTCTCCCTAGAGTGAAGTGGGGAGATCTAAAGCGACTTTGTCACTCACTTGGCCTCGTGTGGTAACCCATACACCTGTGATATCAAATGTTTTCTCTTATTTCTTGCCTGTTGTACTGTAGTCCGCAACCCTGTCTGCCTGTTGTACTGTAGTCCGCACCCCTGTCTGCCTGTTGTACTGTAGTCCGCACCCCTGTCTGCCTGTTGTACTGTAGTCCGCACCCCTGTCTGCCTGTTGTACTGTAGTCCGCACCCCTGTCTGCCTGTTGTACTGTAGTCCGCACCCCTGTCTGCCTGTTGTACTGTAGTCCGCACCCTGTCTGGCAGGTTAAATTTTGGAGAATAAAGCCATGGACTATACAAGCCTGAATTTGGAACCCTTAAAAAATTACACCCTTTAAATCCCTGATCAGTTTTATTTTCTTTGGTATCTGGATGATAATTATAATGATTATGCTTCTTGATTACATCTTTTGAAACTTAACAAACATTGTTTTGTACTGTTAAATACATTTAAAGTAAGGATTTTGAGGTTCACTATTTTAAGAATTATTCCCAGAGTTACCTTTAAGTTTAGATATTTTGGGTTTCAAGATGAGAATAAAAGTACTATTTGTTACATTTGAGCTGCGTTGGATAGAAATCGACCTAATGCAAGTGCATGTATACATGAACAAGACTTTTGATTGATTTTGAATCATTCAAATACGAAATAAAAGATAAAAGTTGGTCTGTTTCTTTGTCTAATACATTCTCCTATTTATTTGTATTGTAGTCCTGTAATATTATGTTTTCATTTCAATGTTATATTTAACACTGACATTAAAGTGCCAGGTTTGGCATGCCACAAAACCATGTTCAACCCACCATTTTTATCTTTAAAAATGTCCTGTACCAAGTCGGGAAAATGGCCATTGTTATATTATAGTTCGCTTCTGTGTGTGTAACATTTTAATGTTGTGTTTCCGTTGTGTCTTATATTTGAGTTTGAATTCACATTACTATAAGACGTGTCACGGTACTTTTCTATCCCAAATTCATGTATTTGGTTTTGATGTTATATTTGTTATTCTCATCGGATTTTGTCTAATGTTTAGTCCGTTTCTGTGTATGTTATATTTTAATGTTGTGTCGTTGTTCTCCTCTTATATTCAATGCGTTTCCCTCAGTTTAGTTTGTTACCCCAATTTTGTTTTGATGCCCCACCTACGATAGTAGAGCGGCATTATGTTTTCTGGTCTGTGCGTCCGTTCGTCCGTCCGTTCGTTCCTTCGTCTGTCTGTCCCGCTTCAGGTTAAAGTTTTTGGTCAAGGTAGTTTTTGATGAAGCTGAAGTCCAATCAACTTGAAACTTAGTACATATGTTCCTTATGATATGATCTGTCTAATTTTAAAGACAAATTAAACTTTTGACCCCAATTTCACGGCCCACTGAACATTGAAAATGAAAGTGCGAGTTTCAGGTTAAAGTTTTTGGTCAAGGTAGTTTTTGATGAAGTTGAAGTCCAATCAACTTGAAACTTAGTACAAATGTTCCCTATGATATGATCTTTCTAATTTTAATGCCTAATTCTATATTTTTAACCCATTTTCACAGTCCATTGAACATGGAAAATGATAGTGCGAGTGGGGCATCCATGTACTTTGGACACATTCTTGTTTGTCCATAGATTTACGAGTTTTAAACAGTGGTATACTACTGTTGACTTTATTTGTACCCTGGTTCTTATGACAGTTCAATTTTTAAACAATTACAGACTCCGTAGAAATTATTTCAATCTGATAAAGATTAACAGATGTATTGATATTCATTTGCATAAAGTCAATTTCTATCCAACTCCGCTCATTTGTAATTTGTACTTTTGGAATTTACTGGTATGGAGTTATTCTGCTAATGTGCTCACTAGTTTTCTTAATTTTAGTTAATATGTCTCAAGTTGCCTGATGATTACCACCTTAAAGACTACCACAAGGCTTATTTGTATTGGCAGAAAAGAAAATTTTATTAATTATGTGTTATTGGGTCTTGAGTTTCATCAATGTTTACAGCTTTTACATTAATGCTAGCAAGACAAATCTTTGTTTGGCTTGCTTGCTTTGTTTGTATCAATGTTTGCTCAAGCATGGCAATTAAGATAGGCGGGGCTTCAGCTTGTATACATCATACTTAAATTTTATTGGACGTTATGTTTGAGGTTAAGGACACCAAATTTTAAAACATCACAGGATGACAATATAAAGCGCAATCGTAGAAATGGAAGCAAAAAAAAAATTTAAAAAAAAATAAAAATTTGAAGATGTGCATTTTCAGCATCCAACTTAAAAGACTGTCGTCAAGTACTTTTAGAAAAACAAAATAGCTATTCGAACACACCTACTCTGATTTTGTGATTCATTAAAAGGTATTTCTTTTGACCCATATATTTCATCTTTTAGTACTGTGACTTTTTATGTTATAAAGTCAACTTGTAGCTTTGCTATATAAAAATGATAGAATTTGAAGCGAGATGATGTATCAAATACTCTTGCTTTGTACGTTTTCAAGACAAAATATTCATCTCAAACACACCCTAACATAAGAAGGTACACTTGATTTTCTCTTTTCGATACAATTGTTACCCATTTTTGGATTTTTTTCTTGAGTCACATAATGGAAGGACAGACACGGAAATAACTGAACTCATAGGTTGATATGTTCTCCGTCCGTGGTAATTTTAAAAAAAATCGAAGGTTATGCATTTTCTTCGTCCAACTTGATAGATACCCATGTCGTCGACTTGATATCTAATTGTTCTGCTCAACTATTATAGATAAATTGAAAACTTATGCAAATGTTGGTTTTGTTAACAATAAAACACTTCGTATTTGAGAAGAAAATTGTTTTTTTTTATATTTGTTTTTATTAACTTTTGAAAATTTTGTTACTATAGTAAACATTACAGAAATCATTTATCGCCTTTTCAATAAACAAACAATAATCAGTTTGAAGGTTCACAAGCAGAAATTAACCCAAAGGGTTAAATGGACATAATAAGTAATAGGGATAAATTAAGAAGAGGGGAACGACAGATGTTTCAAGTTCATTACTTCAACATTTTTGCAATTATGAATAAATTTTTGTTAACAAAAAGTTTTACTAGAATTTAAAAAATGTCTTTCTGTATTTGTACAGTTTTCGGATCCTATATTTGCATATTTCAGTCTATAGAAAGTGTGGACATCAAAAGTTTACTTAATAATTATACAGACAATTCGCCCTTTTACAAAATATTAATTGTTTCACAAATAAAGTAAAATGATTTCTTAAAACATAGCAAAATAAATCGGTCTGATTGGTAGAATTTCACATGAGCCGTGGTATAGCAAACATTTAATTCCCCCACTTATTTTTATCAGACACATCATTATTTTTTTTATACTGCAACTATTTGTGTTTATTTCCTTAATATAGTAACCTAGCCATATTTTGCATAATGTCAATTTCATCATGGAACACTTTCTCCACAATAAGGTGTTCATTACGGGATAAAAATAAGTTTGACAATTGTGTTGTTACTCATTTAAAAAGCTATCAGTGTATAATAACTATTTGCTTAAGTTGCAGTATAAAAACAATATTAGGTCAATGTCATAACAATATAAACTTTTTTGTACTCGGTGCAAAACTGTGGGAAGCTAGTTTCTCAGCCTCATACAAGAAAAAAGTTTATATTTTTCTTTCATTGAACAAATATTGTATTTTTGCAGGTAAGGCCACGGTTTTTTTATTTGTTGGTTTACGGATCCGCCGACCCGATTTTGCCGATTTTCAGAATAAAAATAGAATTGACTTTTCATGCTTTTTTATTCCCGCCGACCCTTTTAAATGCATTATCCCTGAAAAATAATTAAATTTTTCTTTATTATGAAATGAAATGCATTAATCATTAACAAAGTTGACTGTAACCCTTTCTGTTGTGAAAAATAATTTACGTTTCTAAAAATAGACAAATCAATTATAACTGACCTTGAAATGTCTTTTGCGCAAATAATTTTGTGGAACGAAACCTGTGTTTAAAACCACTTACAAAATAAGTTCGTTTCCCTTATTTGTCATCAGTCCGTAAGATGCATCATCTCAGAGAAATAGACTTGTCCAAATGTGGACAGGTGGAATACATCAATTAAAGTACTGAATATTAACAAATCATTTGAAATTTTCATGTTTCATAGATAACAAAAAATATCGATCATTGGGATAAAAACCGAATTGCATGACAACTGATTAACCCGATATTGTCGTTTTTCCAGTGGACGAGTCTATTACGTTTTTCGACACGTGTGTTGAAACTTATTTTTGTACGACGTTTTTATATTTTTTTCTTTATCAGTTTTTGTGCTTGAAGATCATTATTCACCAAGTTTTCTGGAATTGATTGAGAGCTACGCGAATCTGTTTTTCTTGTTTGTGAAATGACGATTTAATTTCGTCTTTGTCCGTGCAACCCCCCTTTTTTACAGGAAATTATTAAACGATGTCATGCGATGTTCATGATCACTGATCAATAATATTTCAACGAACTTAATGTTAAGAAATGATGACAAAACAGCATATAAGACCAACATTTTGTTAGTAAGGTGAAATATATATTTTATTTTGCATTTTTTTTTCTGTTTTGAAAGATATTTTTTTTCTTTTTTTTTCCGACCGACCGACCCGACTTTTTTATGCGAAAAATCCGTAAACCAACAAATTAAAAAACCGTGGCCTAAGGAAACATGTGAGAATATTTGTCATCCTGTGATGTTTAGTGTCCTTAACTTTAAACATAACGTCCAATAAAATTTAAGTATGATGTATACAAGCTGAAGCCCCGCCTTTCTTAATTGCCATGCTTGAGCAAATATTGATACAAACAAAGCAAGCAAGCCAAACAAAGATTTGTCTTGTTAGCATTAATGTAAAAGCTGTAACAAACATATTTTTGGAAAGTTTGCTATAGCTTACTATAGCAATACTTTCCTAAGGCATCAGCCTCAAACTGGAACTGACAGAATATGTTAAATGTTCAACTCCAAGATAATGTAGTACTAGTTAACATTTGATTGATGTATAGTCATGTGACCTGTTGTTGTACAAGATCCTGGATATAATAATAAATCAAAACCAGTAAACGGTATCAGTTTGTTTCTTTTTTTTGTGTGAAGTGAAGTGACTAATCCCTTCCCAGAGAAAACCTGATGAAACTGGGGATAGAAGGGGTGATTGGCGAAATAAGGAATACAAGGGGAGTGATTGATGAAATGTTTAAGTGCAGCTCGAAACAAAAATTAAAACTTGACACCATAAAAAAATCAATGATGAAAAGTTACCAACCAGTATCTAGATGAGTATTGCCATCTTAATTTTGAAAAAGAATTTGAGCTGATGGGTGTTATGTTATGGTGAGCAAATTCTTTTTTTATGAGTTGAATTTTCAATAAAAGTTGGATCTTTTAACAATAATAGAGGACCTTTATGTTTCTTTGGTCAAATCAATTTGGGAGTTTTGGTTCCAACAGTTTAGGAATTAGGGGCCAAAAAAGGGCCCAAATAAGCATTATTCTTGGTTTTTGCACAATAACTTTAGTATAAGTAAATAGAAATCAATGAAATTTAAACACAAGGTTTATGACCACAAAAGGGAGTTTGGGATTGATTTTGGGAGTTGAGGTCCCAACAGTTTAGCAAAAAGGGGCCCAAATAAGCATTATTCTTGGTTTTCGCACCATAACTTTAGTACATGTATAAGTAAATAGAAATCTATGAAATTTAAATACAAGGTTTATGACCATAAAAGGAAGGTTGGGTTTGATTTTGGGAGTTTTGGTCCCAACAGTATTGGAATAAGGGGCCCAAAGGGTCCAAAATTGAACTTTGTTTAATTTCATCAAAAATTGAATAATTGGGGTTCTTTGATATGCCGAATCTAACTGTGTATGTAGATTCTTAATTTTTTGGTCCTGTTTTCAAATTGGTCTACATTAAGGTCCAAAGGGTCCAAAATTAAACTTAGTTTGATTTTAATAAAAAATGAATCCTTGGGGTTCTTTGATATGCTGAATCTAAAAATGTACTTAGATTTTTGATTATTGGCCCAGTTTTCAAGTTAGTCCAAATCGGGGTCCAAAATTAAACTTTGTTTGATTTCATCAAATAAAATTGTATTGGTGTTCTTTGATATGCCAAATCTAACTGTGCATGTAGATTCTTAATTTTTGGTCCCGTTTTCAAATTGGTCTACATTAAAGTCCAAAGGGTCCAAAATTAAACTAAGTTTGATTTTAACAAAAATTGAATTCTTGGGCTTTTTTGATATGCTGAATCTAAACATGTACTTAGATTTTTTTATTATAGGCCCAGTTTTCATGGTGTTAAATTTTTTCTCATTTCCGATTTCATAAATAAAAAGAAAATTTCTTCAAACTATTTTTTGAGAGGATTAATATTCAACAGCATAGTGAATTGCTCAAAGGCAAAAAAAATATTTTAAGTTCATTAGACCACATTCATTCTGTGTCAGAAACCTATGTTGTGTCAACTATTTAATCACAATCCAAATTTAGAGCTGAATCCAGCTTGAATGTTGTGTCCATACTTGCCCCAACCGTTCAGGGGTCAACCTCTGCGGTCGTATAAAGCTGCGCCCTGTGGAGCATCTGGTTAATTATGGAATTTGCTTGATTTCTTGTTATTGAAATTTTCAATAAATTCCACGTTTATTCTGTACTGAAATGTTCTGTGCTGCGCACAACACTTTCTATTACAAAGAAAATAGTATTTTTCAATAGAATGTACTGTGCCGCGCACAACACTATCTAACCAAAATACATTGTATTGAAAGTGTTATTAACCGCTCAAAAGATCATAATACCAAATATTACATGGAATTTATCAAAAATTTTAAAAACAAGAAATTATGCAAATTCCATAATTAAAAAAAAGCCTGTTAGTAAAGAATTAATTAACTACTTCAAAAGTGTGGATTAAGATAAAAAAAAATCATGAACTGGCTGAATCTGCCATTTGCACACTGCCATACCCAGATCTCTTTTTCTTAACCCTTTCAACGCTACACAAAAAAATAGATAAATGGCTGCTGCTGCTGCATTTTTTTTGTGTTCATTCATTAGAACAGTATATTCCTATTCAGACTGCTGTATCTTTTTTATTATAAGAGATACAGAAAAAGTTATTGCATGAAAAATGCTCAGGAAAGTATGAACTGTAATGTTAGGCAGTTATTTCAGTAAAATTTTTATCAGGTTACCTGCATTTTCAGGTAATTAACAGGTAAAAGGTGTAATTTGTTACATTTGTGTTGAATTTTGAATAAAAACTACTTTTCGTCTTCATCTATTTTGTTTTTTTATCTGCCATATAATAAAGAAGACACCAATTGCTCGATTCCGTAGCGTATTGCACCATACACAACGTATTATGTAATCATGGCACAACTCAGTGGCTCCGTCCTCAAAATTTCCAGTCAACCTCCGTTTTCCCCCCTTTTTCTACGTCTCGTAATGATAGATCAAATCATATTTTCCACACGAATTGAATGTAATAAGCACATTGAGATAACAAGAAACCTTATAACTAATCCTCGTCATCAGTTTCGCCTTAGAAATGCTGAAATATTTCCATATTTACAGCTTCGTTTCCGATTTCCGCCATTTGCATTTGTCAAAATATTTGTTTTTATTTTCCTTCAATTTTCCTTCTACTGCATGATTTTACAATAAAAATTGCCGGGATTTCAAGCGCAAATGAGACCTTGCATATCCTCGATTCATACAAGGAAAAATAAGAGAGGACCCGAATGAAAACCGAATGGTTTAAGAGTCCTTATGAAAAATCGGTTGTCATAGCGGCATATGCCGCGAATAGCAGTGGCGGATGGCGTATGTCATTGCGGCATATGCCGTGTATAGCGTTGAAAGGGTTAATAGTCATTGTGGAGATTTCTGCGTCCTCCTTTATTAAAAACTGGCTACTTGGATATTGTTAAATCTGCAAAAAGTGGTGTTAAGCACCAAAAATCAATCAGTCAACCCCTGACTTATGAAGTGCATGTATTCACTGTGGCCTCCAGTCTGCAGGCTACAGAAAGCTACACTCATAAGCATATGATATGTCCTGCATGGCAAATATGATATAAAAATGGCATAAAGTTGTCCACTGATCAACATGGCACCATTTTCACCTCATCCACCCTGCCCCATTATTCACTTATATGCTAGTTTTATAAGTACCATTAAGCCCCCGCAGCAAGGTTTTACTTATTTGCTTATAATTTTGAGAGCTTTTTAGAAGTAAAAGAAAATTTTCAAATCGTGAATAACATTAAACATGTACAAAGATGGTGATTAGGGGTGCTAATGAAAAATTACTAAAAAATTATTATTTACATTGCATATATCATGGTGATAGAAAGATTGACCATGTTTCATTAGATGAAGGTCATCTTCAGTCTCTTAGGATGAAGATTGTTATCAATTTGAGTCAGTAGGTGAATAATCAAGACTAAAAATAAGATAAAAAACAAATCTAGGGACATTATCCTAAGTGATTTTATTCTATTTTAAACAGAACCCTAAGGGCTCTCTAAAATGTTTTGTTTTGTATTTACTCATAAATAGTACCCATACCTTAAGGGCTCTCTTAAAGATTGTTTGTTTAGCATTTACCCATAAATCAGGCAGTACATTTAAAGTGAAATTTGTCATTATAAATACAGGTATAATATAAATCTTAATGGTATCAATCAGCCCCACTAGACTCTTAATTGAATGTTAAATTCATGTAAATGAAATTTGTCTTATCAGCCTAGTAAATCAGGGTATGAAATTACAACTTATTTGGTATGAATGAAGATAGCGACATGAGGGAATTTCTTTAAGAGCATGCTTGGTTGATAAAACCTTGTTGATTTCCTGGGGACAATCAATGACTTGGTTTCTGTTGTGGATACAGTTAAAATATTGTCATCAGCGACTTTATAAACATATTGATTTGCTATTTTAAATGATCTGATATGTGCAATTAAATGAAAGAAAATTTTCAGTGATGGAAAATTTCCAAGATGTTAAAAAGTATGTCATTTGAGGGTAATACCTAAGTTATGTAGGTGAGCAAGGATAGATGTTAATTTGCAATGGAAATTGTTCTGTTTTTATACAGATTTGAATAATAGAATTGTACTTTTGTTTTGTTTTCTGAACCAGGGAAAGTACATACATTTATTGTTTATATTAACCCCATGTAGGTAACTGTGCCAAATCATTCCTTTATTGTTCATTTGGCGAATGAAATAATAGTACACAGCCAAAGCCTTTAATCTGATTGATGAAAACAGGACTTTATTATTTGTCTGAACATGGAATTGAATGATAAAATGAAAAAGTTTTGTATAGTTAGTTGTCCTTATAAGAGAATGGGGCAAAGCAAGAAACACATCTGATCCCAGTAATCCAGTTACATATACAGATACTAAAAATTCAGAAGTGTTTAGATGCATTAATTATTGTGAATGTTGAGCAGCGTATACCAATTCTTGATGAGTTATTGCAATTTCACAAAATACTGCATACCCACCAAGAAAAAAAGCTTTTAAAATTTGTATGCAAGTTTAAATATTTTAAACACCTATATTTGGGCAGTTTATGATATTGCAAACAAATACATTTTTTTGACAGTAACTGGATTGTACCATTCTTGCTATACAAATTTTAAGTGTAAAGTTGAATGCACTCGACTAAAAATATCTTTCGATACTATCAGTTGTCAACTTGTGGAATGAATATTGCTTGTGTCAGAATACCACAAAATTTGTGTCAGAATACCACAAAATTTGCTTAGAATGTTTTTTACAGAATTTAAATTCTGGTCCAAGTGATTGTTAAGATTTCCCGTTTGTTAATCACAACGTGCCAATATTTAGACTGGCAGATTTTTTGCAGAATATTTTATTTTTTTAAAGATTTTATAAAGATTCCAATAAAAAAGAAGTGATTATAACTACAGTTGGTACAGGAGACACTCCTTATATATTAATTTGATCTTTTATTTTGATGTATAAACTTCAAATGTATTTTCTATCTATATTTGTAAATAAACTTTAGTTTCATATCAAAATAGAAAAAATAACTAATTGAATTCTTTCATCAGGTAATGAAAGATGTCTGAGCTGTACTTTGTAAGACTTTTCATGAGTTAATTATGGTAATCTTTATCAGGAATTCCTGTACATGTGGAATTTCCAAGTTGATTTCAGATGATGCAAATAGGTTTATACTTTTGTCAACCTTTATAATTTCTCAAAGTCATCCAAATGTCGTTTTGAACGCTGATTCAATGTCTAAAACTATAGATTAATTTCTATGCGTCATTATTTTGATGCAATAATACGGTCAGTATATAATTTATATTTTGAAAATAATATGTATATATACTTATAGATTATTGTTGGTTATCTCAACGAGATTGATTTTCTCGCTTGAGCCAGTAACGGCGAAAGCGAGAAAAGCAATCAAGTTGAGATGACCAATGATAATCTGTTTATCGCTATTTTACCTATGACGACCTTGTCAATTTCATTAGCAACGCCACGTGGCTCCTTAGTTTCTTGCGATAATTTTCCATCTCAAGTGAGTAGCATGATATGAAAAATGATCACAAAAAAATATCAAAGGAAAAATGCACAAAATATCGATAAATTAAAATTTTGTTCCACGCTTTTAAATCTTTTTTTTTTTTGTGTGGGTGGAAATTTTGAAGCTTGTATCGAACAATTCTAAGTCAAATTTAAGGTACATGTATATAAAGTATATATTTAAAAGAGTTTTTAATAATAATAAATTAATAGTATAAACAAGTTACTGTAATGAACAATAGTGGGTTTCATTTATCTCTGGTGAAATCAACTATACTTTTTCAGGAAAATAACATGCATGTGAATTCATACTATTTTACCTACATTGTACATCACACATACGTACAGGGTATAGTGATTATCTAGTGAATAGTAAGCCATATACCTATCATGATACAATATTTGTATGTATCATGTATGTAGCAATTTTGTATTTGTATGACAGTCCATCTGTAATTTTATTCAAATTCTTTTCTTTTGTTACAGGTCACTTCCCAGCCATTAGTGATGATCTTGTGAACTCTTACCACTTGTTGCTGTGTTGTATAGACTGGGTATATGCCAACAGTATACTGGGTGGAAGGAAAGATCTATTAAACTCAGATTTTCAAGGTGATTATAACTCATACATTCTTCTCTGCATTTCTCTTATAGCATAATTTGTCACCTTGTTTGAATTAATTCTGCATTTTCTGTTCAAGCACAGCCAGAAAAAAATCATTCTGAGATCCTAAACATTATTGAACAATGTACATAACTTTTACAAAAGTCAATCCAACAAATGATAGGAAGATAATATTTGGTTCAGGTAGCCACAAACCTCAGGTCAAAATCCAAATTCCTGTTGCATCCATATACATGATATGTTGAATGATTCAAAATACTATTCAGTGTATCAATATAGGGTAATCATTGAAAAGATATAAATAAGAATGATCTGCTACTTTGCAGGCCTCTACATTAACATTTTTTCTAACTTGTCCCTTCGGACAAGTGGCAATAAAATCAGCTTGTCCGAACTCTTAACTCACTTGTCCGAATTCATAATTGAAAATCTAACATATTGATGATTTATGCAATAATAACACTTGGGCTTTGATTGTACCTAATAAAAGGAGCATTTTGTAATGTTATATGAATACCGCATCAAAATACATTTCATTATTTCAGAATGAAAGTTTTTTTGCAAGACTGTGTTCTCTGACTCAATGTCACTATCATTTGTCAATCATTAAATCATCATTTCTTCCCAAACCACTACGTTCCCTATGGACCTATTCATTCTTTAGTAGTGGTATGGGTTAAACCAAGGATGTAAATACACCTGGCCACCTTGAACATGTATATGAGTAAACCTTTTTAATTTATTGATGATGTCAAAACAAGCTTTTACAATTTATTTTGATTTGTATATACATTGATATATGATCATGAAGTACATACACATTTCACAAAAAAATCTGCCTTTTTAGATTTTTTTTTTTTTTTTTTTTTCATCTTAAATATTTATATCACATGTCATAGATCTTATTAAATAAAAACCTCTTTTAATGTATTGTTATGCATAAAAGCAAAATCAAATGAAACATACTTTAATTTAATATTTTAAAGTTTAGGTAAAACTCCATATGGAGGTGCTCCTAATTCAAGGAAGCTTATACTAAGAAGATACATTAACATTGGTTTCTTTCCCCTTACTTATATCCCCCTGGTCAATGGCTGCCAGCATGTTCAATACTCCAAATCAGAGACATATTATACAAGTTTTATATGTCTCTGGTTCAATCAATGATTAATTATTTCATTAAGTATGATCAATAAAACAATCATTCATATTTTTGGGAATGTATAAGTCTTGAATTTGATCTATTTTTATCTGACCTTGATTTTTCACTTGTCCCATCGGACAAGTAGTATGGTGAATCTACTTGCCCGACACCTGTGTGCACTTGTCCCGGACAATCGGACAAGCGTTAATGTCGAGCCCTGCTTTGTGATGATGAACAGCAATAAAATTACTATTATGTTAAGTGTGTGTAAGGATCTTGTCATTTTATGGTACGTATGATTGTACCTTTCTTTTCTGATGTTTACTATTGACATTGGGAAAACAAAAACACAACTTTTTATTATAAGTTAGTCTTAAGTCTTGGTTTCAGTGAACCTTAACCTTAACCTTAATTCTCTCCGCGCCAGAAGTCGCATAAGGCCTCCACGCTGTTTTTCCACCCTTTTCTATCTTTTGCCGCTGTTCTGGCTACGTTCCAACTTGTCCATCCTTGTTGGTTCCTTTCTTTCTCTGTTGTTCTTCTCCATGTAGTTTTTGGCCTTCCTCTAATTCTTTTCCCTTCAGGTGCCCATTGTAGAGCTACATAGCTGTTGTTGTCTCTTTCACGTCTTAATGTATGTCCTATCCATGTCCACCGTCTCCTTCTGATTTCGCAACTGATGTTTCTGGTGTTAGCTATTTCATTTACTGTTTTGTTCGATGTTTTACTTTGCCATCTTATTTTTAGGATCTTTCTTAGGCATTGGTGTTCTACAGTATTTAGTTTCTTTTCTTCAATGTTTGTTAATTTCCATGTTTCGCATCCATACAATAATACAGGTCTTACTAATGATTTATATAGGTGTATTTTTGTTTTTCGGCCAATTCCTCTTGCATACCATATATTTCTTAGGCGATGGAATGTCCCTCTTGCTTTCTGTATTCTGTTTTTGATGTCACAACTGCCTCCTCCCTCTTTGTCCATGACTGCTCCCAGGTATGTGAATTTGTCTACATCTTCTATTTTCTGATCGTATAACGTTATCAACTCTTTATTCTTTGTTTGCTGGGATCTCAGAGTTTTACATTTTTTTGGGTTAAGTTTCATTCCAATTCTTTCAGCTTCAGTTGTTAATTTCTGTGTTTTTTCATCAAGGTCGCTAAATTTTGAGGAAAGAAGTGCGATGTCAGCAGCAAAGTCAAGATCTTCTAGAACAGTGGTTTCAGTGAGCAATAGCTATAATGTCATAGTAGGCCACTGTTTCAGAATTATTTTTTTTAAATGGATTATTACAAATTTTTTGTTAATACAAATTGTACACATTATATACTTCAGCATTGCCAGAAGATTATGAATCCAAAGACTGGAAACCTCCTGTAGACCCCCCTTGTATTATAAAACTTTTATGTGAGAAACATGAAGGTTTGGAAATAGAAGCCAAAGTTATAAAAGAACATTGGTGGAAACCACACATAAGAAAACTTTTTGAGAAAAAGGTGGGTATTCATTGTGTGTTATTTCCCTTAAATTCATTATCAAAACTGTTTTAATGATACCATGGAAATATTTTCGTAGCTACTTTTGCAAGCGAGGGAAATATATTCATAAAACCTTTACAATCTTGAAAATATAATGAAGTAAGTTAAAAATGGTTGCAGTTTTTTTTTCTGTAAAAACTTCAAATAATCTGGTAATTGCTTTTAGGAAATTGTGTTTTAAAAAAAAAAGATCTCAAAACTTGACAATTGACTCTTTTGTAGGTTTTGAAAGGAAAAACAGACACTTTGTCCGCAGTATTAGAAATTGGTAATTTTGAATTTAATAGGTAAGTTCAAATACATGGATATTTATTTTGATATACATTTATGTAGTGTGGATGTTTTCTTATAATGTTACAGTAAAACTCTTTTTCAGTAAATGTAGTAATTCACTTGTAGTTCATAGATTGCACTGCATGTATCAAAATGTATTCAAAAGAACTCCATAATATACTATAAAAAAAAATGATTGTTTTCAAAAACTTTAAGAATATTCATATTACAGCTAATTTCCTAATGCTTGTAGAGTAAAACTTTGGTAGGCTTGCTTGCCCTGTTTGTTTAAATGTTAATTCAAGCTTTGTAATTAAGATTGCTATCTTCAAATGATATTTATAGGCATATTTTAACCTGTATATATTATATTTTTATTTAATTGGACTTTATCCCAACTACAATTGTTTAATATACAAACAAAGCTAGCAAGCTAACCAAAGTCTTGCTTAACATGCATCAGAAAATTACCTGTAAAAAAAGAATTTTACTGTTCTTGTGTGCTGTGGTGTGGTTTGCTACTTTTGATTGCTGGGATTTGGTTTGCTATTCTTGAAGGCTGTGAAGTTAATTACTGTTTTGATTGCTTTGTTTAAATTGCCTTCATAAATAATACTAACTGACAATACCTTTCTTGACGACATTACCTTTGGAAAATATACATCATAACTTACAATTACATTATTGTTCACTGCAGTTGAGATTTCCAGATTTTATTTTTTGTGTATTCAAGAAATGCATAAGAAATGTGGTCATTTGATGAGGGGTTGTAAGGGGTTTACCTTCTTCAAATACACATGTATCTCTTCTCTCAAATTCCAAGCAGGAACATTTTTTTTGCCAAAAGATTTTATTTATTTTTTTGTTATATCTTTTTGTTATATCAGTATTTAAGGGCATATCCAACAGTTTCAGGGGAGGTAATAACAAACGTAAACGTCGTCTATTGTTTCCCGTAATTTAACGTTGTTTCAACGACGTCATAACGAAATCACCATTGGAATTGCTATGGCCGTCTGGAAAGGGAGGGTACTTTCATCAAAGGAAAGAGCACGGCGGGAATTGGCAGAAAACTCATACAGAATATAAACAGAAATTAGAACTCAAATCTTTGAAGATATTTTTGTCCTCTTGGTCTATCATAAAAGAAATGCAATTATCTTAATCATTATAGACCATACTCACTTAA
The DNA here is from genome assembly GCA_019925275.1 of Mytilus edulis. NCBI lineage: Eukaryota > Metazoa > Mollusca > Bivalvia > Mytilida > Mytilidae > Mytilus > Mytilus edulis. The sequence continues at coordinate 32,286,600 of CM034352.1, forward strand.
GTTTCCGTTTTATTAAAATTATCGTCAATACATGCAGTAAGGAACAACGAGAACAAATGCGCAATGATTTATTATTGCATTTGAATACAAATGTTAATTAATTCTTTACCAAACTTTTCCGAGATTTTGTCATTCAGAATAGAAAACTCAAAGTTCGGTTTTAGGCAGCAACCATTTGATTTTCGGGTTCCAGTTTTTGACCCTGAGATAAAAAAAATTGTTTGTTTCACCCTCAGCTGCCACTGTATGTAATGCTGAAATTGAAAGAAAAAAATATTTAGACTTGTCACCAAAAAGCGAAAAGAAAAATTTGTCCAGAAAAAAAATCCATAGCCCCCCTCCCCCCCAAAAAAAATCAAATGGTTGCTGCCTTACTTGAGAAAGACGAAAAGAAAAGGTTTCTTGAGAAAAATAAAATACGGCGTAAACGTACATTCACCAAGCTTTGCGTTGAAGTGCTATTAATGTACATTGTAACATATAAATTGGATTTTTTCGTTTGATGTTTTTATGAAATAACTTGCTTAAAAAGTGTGGTGAGGGAAAACCATGGTATATTATATGCAAATTAATGTTGTACCATACTTTGCTAATTAAATATGCAACTCAACTAGAATTCAAAGGGAAAAAGGCGGAGCTTCAGCCATGGTATAACATATTCATGTTCATGTTATTCCATGGCTGAAGCTCCACCCTTTTTTAAAATGTATCCGCCTCTTAAATATTTAGGAAACTGTTAAACGTACTAAAAGGTCAAGATCTTCATTTGTTTTCGTTTCATAACAAAAAGCAATAAAATTATGTGTACCCAAATCTTAAGAAACCTTTTTCAAACTATATCGGATTGTTACGAATTCCCCTAATTTTGGAAACAATTACTAAATGTTTCTTCTTTAAGTTGTGAAAAAAATGAAATGTGAAACTATCATTTCCTTTGCGAAGATCCAATTAAATTTCGATTTAAAAAAGGGGGTAACTATAGAAAAAGGAATAAATATCGGCTACAAATATCTGTGAAAAAACATGATTTTTGCGATCAATTAGGAGAACGTACACCATCTACGCTCCCTGGATCCGCTACTATTTAAATAAAGTGTTTTATCATTAAAATTGTGTTTTAATAATTAATCTAATAATCGAATTAATAAAATAACGGAAGAAAGCAGTTTGTACGAAAATTAGAAATGTATAAATATGCATTTTTTAATGAGATGAAAATTCTGTAAAATATGATTAATTTGTATGATACTTGAAAACAAACAAAAACAATTCTTACCGTCATTAGAATACTTATTTAATCCTTGTCCGACGCTGGAATCCGACATTTTTGTTTACCTCAGTCTGATGACGTTATGAAATTACTTGCGCAAACAACCATACACGGGGCGCAAAACTAAATAAAAAACGGGGAAATCTAACATGTTCTTTCCTTTTTGCAAATTCAGGGGTTCTATTACATGAAATACACAGAAGATCATACACGAGGCGCAAAAGTGACTTGCGCGAGCTTCCATTTCATTGGATAAAACTGTAACGTGATCAATTTCCAAAATTGGTTGAAGGTCTTGAAGCTGTCAATCATTTCATTTATATTACAAATTTTATATACCATGTGTCTTACTCATTAACATATTTAAACAAACTCATCCTTCGGATTCGTTTGTTTAAATATGTTAACTCGTAAAAACCATGGTATATATAGTACGTAGCTTTTTTAAATGAATACGACCTTTAACTCGTAAACAATGTATAACAAAAGATGACACTGTAATAATTAAAAAAAACAATGAAATAGGAAAACATTGTAATATATACACTGACAAACAAGTAGAAAATATCTGACGATTTTGGTGTTTAAGGTGTATGAGGAAACAAATATAATTTAGCACAAATAAAAGCGGTGTAGGTATTCATGTAGGTCTTGACTAATTAGACACGCCCTCACAAAATCAGCAGATCCATAATAGGATAGGAAAAAAAACAGCCCACGAAATACCATAATTCAAAATTGGGGAAGGGGGGGGGGGGGGGGGGCTAATAGCTTAACTCAAGATTTTTTTTATCTTATTTACCTTTATTTTAGTACGGCATACGTTTTACCGCTAGCAAACTCTTTATCATAATAATGTATCAATGATTTACTTCAGATCCACTTTCACCTCGTTGTAAAATGCCTGATATATTTGCCACTGGAGCACGGGAGCAATCAATTTATCAGTTTCATATAGTGTTGCATAATCATTAGTTTTCAACTGATAATTGTCTCAAACAGTTTTTCAATTTTGGTATTTTGTTTTTATTATATTTTATTTTTTAACGAATGTTTTAGACTTTCTATCCGCATTTTTTTCTTTCAATTCATTTGTTTGAATAATCAATAATAAAATAGAAGTCAACATCAGTAGTTACATTGTATGCAGCCAAACTAGGTGGAGGGCAGTAGAACAGAAAACAATCTCCATTGTGTATATGCCATAACTCATATATTAAAGCGAAAAACAACGACAGTCATGCTCGCTTTTCGGATATACGACATTTTTATTTCGAATAAACGAGGCTGCAAATTTATACATCCGAGCAGCTAAACGGCCGCACCCAATTTTAGCAAAGATATACTGTCGGACGGGAGAAGTCCAGAGATGTGAATATTTCCATACCCAAATCAATCCTTTTGTTTTGAAAAAGATTTAAAGGTATGCATTAATACGACAGCAACCCAACGACCCATATAATTCAAAACATTAAGAGTCAACATACAGATTTTTGTTTTAGCTGGAAGCCTATAAAGAATAAAATGCCCGAAACTGCAAAATGAATAAATAATATGGAGTCATTTAGTTTTTAGACAAGTGTATGGTTGCAAAATTTCATGTGCTCTTTGTTTATTTCGATATAAGCAAAACGCTTCATTGTAAAAGTAACGGTAAAATAAATAATGATTATGGATGACAGACGTCAAGTGGTATACTAAATGAATATTCAGAACAAAATATCAAATGGAAATACAATATGAAAATTAACCCTGCTTTGGTACTATAGACCAAGACACAGAAACGGATTTCTAATGTGTAAAACTTTTGTTTTTAAAAGAGGAATGAAAGATACCCGAAGGACTATTTAAATAGTCTGTAATTCCACGGTTTGTATGTTTCACACCCTGGTTTCACAATTTTGACGAACACAATAGTAAAACTAACTGAATTGTTATCTCGTCCAGATACTGGTTCTTTATAAATAAGAAGATGCGATATGAGTGCTATCGAGACAACTACCCAACAAAGTCAAAGTGTAAATATATTTGTCTGCCACACCGTCGCACTGCCTTTGAAAAATTAGCGGGGAAATATAACGTTATTTTCGGAAAACGTCTTAATTTTTGGCGCAATTTGTGAGGCTAACGGGAGGGATTGAGTAAACAATATTATATTTCTCAATTTTCCTCAAAAACGAGTACGGTGACCAATATTTTTCAAAACGTTATGACGTTCCATTTTTTTCAAAGAATAACATATCTTACTTTGGCCAAATCGACACCGTTAGAAATATTTAAAAAATCAAATATGTGCTTTTCAAATGTCCATTTCTTGCCGGTGTTTGGGTTCACCATGACATTTTTGGCTCTATTTGAGTAAGAATTAATGCTTTAAATGGTAAAATTAGATTTTTCTTACCATCTTAAATTATTTAGCTTCAATTTGAGCCCAATTATATAAGTTTATGTTGATTAAAAAATCATAATTATTTTTCTTAAATAAAAAACGTTTTTTACTCCAAAATTGCAAAAATGTTCAATTTTCAGCAGCATTTTTTGCAAAAACGAAATCAACAACATATATTTATTTTGGCAAAATTTGATTCTCTGTGAATTGAAGAATAAAATATCTTAAAGGGAAAAAATTCTCACCGTCAGAAATAAACTGTTGGATATGCCCTTAAGTCTCACATATCTTGACACTATAGTAAACATTTGTATTCTCCTTCCAACCTTAGATGAACTTTTCAAATATTATTTATATTTAACATATTGTCTTGAAAGGTAGAAAGCCAGATGATTGTGTCTTCGTTACTGAGTCCCATGGGTGTAAACTAATAAAAAATTGTTAATTCAGAATCTAATTACTTCTGGGTAATATTTCCAAAGGGTACAACAACACTTGGTTGGTTGAAAATGTCTTTATTTGAAAACTATGGAATTTGTCCAATTACAAATGTAGGTAACAAGGTTTTCAAAACAATAAAATTACCAATATTCCACAAGATACTATAATTGCTTATTAAGCAACAACTGACTTACAGGCATTGCAAATATTTAGTATCTTAACAACGCAGCTTGCATGTTCGTGATAATCAATTACAAGCTCAGTTGTTCTTTTTCTGTCACTCATCATTGTAAACTTTAAAAAAAAAAAAACTCTTCTCCTGAAACAACTCGTCCAAAGTTATCCTCAATGTTTTAACAAGTTAATATAGCCAAATTATACAGGTGAGAGGATCTATTGCCATTAAATGGTATGTTTTCTTCTCAAAAACATTAATGGGTAGGTATGAACTAAAAAAATAATCCTCAATGCAACCCTACAAAAAAGTCACAAAATAGGATCTTCAAATAATCTAACATAACTAATTTCCAGAAAGGAAAAAATATCAAAATAGCATGTTTTTTACTAGGTTAGGAATTCAATTTAACCATCAATATTTTTCCTTCTTTGTGATCTATAAAGTTTTTTATCAAAGGATACTGACCGGTGAAGAATTCAATTTTTATAGCATAACAATAAATCTGTTGCCGCACATCCTTTGTAGAATTAGGTTTAAAAACTTTTTATATATACAACAGGAATTTAATTGTTGACAATGCTTTTTACCTAATACAATTACAAAGTGAAATTATTTGATGTCAGAGTGAGAAAAAAAACTTTGATCTGTAGACTGCATTAACAACATTAAATGGAGCAATAAAAATCACATTTCTTCATCAGCTTGATGAAAAAGTTTTTATTTGTTTATTTTTTTTTTATTGTTATATAGATTAGAAACTATCCTTTTTAATGGGCTAAAGATTGCCGAATCAATTAGGGCATAAGTTCAATATGTAGATTTTATCTGGATGGATAATTTTTTTCAAGGTTAGGGAAATAAATATTGGTAAAAATCAATAGATTTTTGTTTGAATTGTCTTCAGTTATATTACACAAGAGCTGCTTGAGTTAGTCCTTGATGACATATTAGGTTGCTGATGAAAACATTTGGTTTTGATAATGAAGTAGTCTTCCAATTTCAGTGCTTTGTTGAGATATTAAAGTTATCTTTTGTTTGCTTATATAATTTGATTGGGAAAAAAACAATTTTATGACCTGGTACAATAAGTGCGTTTAAATCGTTATTTTGACTGAAATTTGAAATTTTGTAGACAATTTATATTTTCATTAATTTTAAAGCTAAGAAAGGTTAGTTAAGTAAGTAATTCATCACATCACAATAAAATGAGGACAGCAAGAAAAGTGCAACTCCTCAACAAATAGAGAGATGTTAATGAAACTTAAAATATAAGTGAGATTGAGCTAGCTATAAAACAAGTGCATGCCTAACTTGAATATCCAACAAATATAACTTTTAATGATGGACCTGAATTTACATCCTATTACAACTTATATGTATACTAAATATGAGAACAAATATTTTGGTATAGCAATGATCTTTTTTCTGTTTTGAGAATTATAACACTAGATAAAAAAATATCTAAAATTTGCAAAACACTGACTATGAAAGAAGGAGTTGATTGTCACTGAAAACATTTCTATTAATTTACTTTGCGAGATATTCTAAGCAGGTTCATGTTAGCCTCTATTTGTTATTTCTTAAATTGCCAAGTAAAATTTGTTTCGCTTATAATTTAATATTTCTTAGGCAAATCAGTTTTTGTACATGCTATTTATGAACCTTCTACTACTTATCTAAACTTGGCTTCTAAGTATATTTTTGATAAAATTTGTAAAAAACCTGTAAGATCTCTAGGCCTGCCATGGGGCTCTATTTTTTAAATGTTTTAAAATCCTAAATAGATATCATACTGTCATTGATAAATAGCTTTTCTTAGTCTATTTAAAGCACTGTTTATGAAAGAACTAAGAACTGGCAAAGAAAAGCATTGTCTGCAAGGGGGGCAAACATTTGGTAATTTATAAATTTTTAAATTTAAACCATCTTGAGTTATGTCCCTTAAACAATTTACAAATTGCACTGTTTATATTCCTTCTGATAATACTTTAAAAATATTTCTGTATTTGTGTTATTGTTTTATTCTCCCATTTCAATTTGAAGTCACACATGTGATAGGAAAATGTAGATATATATAACAAACAAATTTCTTCAAAAATTTCTGAGGGTGTAGCTATGCAGTTAAACATGTAAAAGCATGACAAAGATTATTAAGAGATATTAAATAGAAATTATAGAAAAATAGTTTTTGCTCAAAATAAATAATTGAGCAGCAATTTACACAAGTATGTTGAGTTTGACATCAAGAGAAAATGTTGACATTAAATCAAATTACTTCATGAAGTTTTCAAAACAGACAAGAAAAATTATTTGCACCAAGGTGAGACATTTTAGTAAATGGTCCAGAATATATCTTTTGTATAAAAGTGATGGATATTTTGAGAATGAGCCTTGTGATAAAAGTTTACACCCTCTTTATAAAGTCAGATCGTAAATATGTCTGTAAATTAAAATAAAGCAAATAAGATTGTATAACATTATTTTTGAGACAGATTCTTTGGTTTTCGCAGCCCTAAGGATGAAAAGAAAATAGAGAAAGGATTGCATGCTAACATGAATTGCATCATAATTTACATTGATAGATGGGAATGAATATGCTCATCTTTAATTTGTAAAAACCAGAACGCTTTTATACCTATCTGTTAAATGAAGTTTTAAAATTTAAATTATCTTGAGTACATGTTTACATTAAGTTCTTATTGTTTCTTGTCTTCCGTCCAAAATAAATATAAAGAGATATCTATTTATATTGTGTATTCATGAAGTCGGTTCTCCCATATATATACTATAGTCTCGTATCTCTAGTACAAAAATGTTGATTATATAATGTTTATCATTTGAAGGGTAGCTGGGTGGAGAAAATTAGGGATACTCAGTTTTCCCACTCATCTTTAATTGAAGCCCATCCCAAAGAGGTGGCTCAGTTCCGTAGAGATTAACTTGATTGAAATCATTTCCACCCTAGTCTTTACTGAAAACGGTTCATGATAGAGATATGAAAATGTTCAGTCCATACACATTTTTTTGATATTTTCATTGATTAATCAAAATCACAATTTTTCTATAACTGAACAGTTGCCCTTCAGTTGTAGAAAAAATGGTAACTTTTTTTCCTTGTCCATTCTTTTATTTCATGATTTATTGACTTTTGTTTATCTTGAGTATGGTCAAGTTAAAGAATTCATCATTTAGTTAATCTATCTTATCATTAAACGCTGATCTGTGTGAATGGGTCCATCTGTCCATGTTTTTCTAAAATTCCATTCATAGGAAACATGGTGTAAAAAAAGACTTGTTCTACATATTTGATTATCTGATTTGCGTTTTTCTAAATCTTTGTTTTTATTTGGAGATTTTGCCAAAAAACTACTGACCTTATTGAAAAACATATCAGTGCAGGGCTCACACTACTTCAGAATTATAGGGAGAAGTGACTTCTCTTTTTGAAACTGATAGGGAGAAGTGGTGAGATTTGAAAGAGAAGTGCTCATTCGCGTGGGTGCGCTACAATGTTTGGATTTTACAATAGTATAAAGGGCCATATGTAAATAATGTTCTTTTTATGTTGTTCAATTCATATGAGTAAAAAATTACAATTTGAAATTAAAAGTTGTTTAAGTTTTACTAAGGTTCTTGTGAGAAACTACCAACTAAATATCTAGCACTAAAAAAAAAAAATTATTTTAAAAAATGTAAAGAAATTATATCAATTCCAATTTAATTAAAAATTATCTTGTGAATGAAATTCAGTGTTTCTCATAAAAAAAATATAAAAGTTATTAAGCTGGGCCATAATATATTGATATTAGTATAATGTCTTAGAGTTAAGCAACTTTAATCAATAGATTGAAACATTCATAAAAAATATAGGGAATTATATACACCTATCAATTAGATGTAACCAAAAGTCTCTTAATGCGTGTGGGATGCGTAATTTTTCCCTTTGGGATCAATATTCTTCTTTCAGCTGTTCCATCCGTGCGTCCGTAGTAATTATTGTAAAAGTACGGATTTCGGTCATAGCTGGTCCGGTTCAGATCCGTAGTTTAGAAATCGGTCAATGGCGGACGAATGCAAGAAAATTTACAAAAATAAACGATGTTTGACAAGTTATTTGGAAAGGAACATGACGGTTTTAATGCAATAAATGGATTAAACATTTACTGGAGGCAACTTTTATCACGTTTAAATGAAGTAACGAACTTATTTTGCCGCCGAAATTTAGGTTGATGTACGTTTTCGAGTAACAAGCACCGGAATTTGCGAAAATGCACGAAGTGATAAAAAGTTGTATTTTTATCAAATAACCTGATACACACTGCGAAGACAATGCTTCAACCTCTTTTCTAAAGATAATGAATAGTTTATGTCTGAATTTCTTTAATTATCAGTTAAAAATTAATGTTTCATCAACTTGGTAAAAATTGAAAATGTCCGATGACGGAAGCGACTGAAAGCGACTTTCGTCAAGAACAGGGCGACTTGTTTTCGCTTTTGGGGGTTGGGGAAAGCGAAGTGACGGTCGGGAGGGCGACTTCTTCGCCCAAGTCGCCTGGTAGCGTGAGCCCTGCAGTGCTTTATGATTTAAAGTAAATTTATTATTATTACAAATCAGGGTTTTATCAATATTTTTTCTTCATTCATATATTATGAATAAATTCTTGTGTATGTTGATACTTACATAGAATGGAAATAAAAACAAAATTGTAAAATGATAATTGTGTCTACATTTAAACATAATCAATAATAATCCTTGCAAGAGAAAAAAAGCAAGTCATAGACCGTGTATAATATATATTGACAAAACTCTATCCAAAATTATGAAATAATACGCAAAATTATTAACAATTCATTAAGTAGTTATATTATTTGGATTGTAATACTTGTGTCAACATGCTCATGGTAAAGAGAGGGAAAAAGATAAATTTTCTTTGTTTCTACAGTTGAGAGATTTTGGCAAGGTTACAATCTTTAATTTTACCCATGAAGTAGGATCTTCAAAAGCCTTTCTAATTAAGATAAAATTTAAAAGGATAGAAATATTATATATACATGTAGTGTAGACACGTCTTTGTTAAAAACAACATACTGCTGAGTTCTAGGTTAGGTCAAGAGTCCGCAGTATCATAACAATGAGAGAATTAGGGTTTAAAGACAGAAGAGATATTGTCATATAGATGTATGTCATTCAGTCGTTCTCAATGAGAATGAGGTAATGTCAATTCTCAGTCGGTTCTCAATGAGAACTGAACTAAATTTGATAGGTGTTTTAAACGACGGGAATCAATTTCATTTGAGAAATGCGCATGTTTGTCAATTGGATTAATTCTTTGTTCAGCATTTAAATGATCATGAACATGCATAGATCATCTTTGAACCTGCCTTTCTTTCTTTGTGTTCCTCTGTCTTCTCTTCAGATTTCTATCATAAAGATGTAAAAAATGCTATTAGAATTTGAATACCAAGATTTAATCTATCACTTATAGTGTTTTCTTTGCTCATTTACAGAAATTCAAATCTGCCAGAAATAATTAATTTTCAATTAAGAATGCTAAAGTATGTATATCATTCCCTTTAGCAGTTACTGTCTTCCAAAATCATGTAAGGCTACAAACTGAACTGTAATAATGAAAGTAAGAATTGATACTGAGAAATTTAAGCCTTTTGAATTCCTAATATATACAATTACAAAAGATGATATCAGTTCCAGCAAAATTGTAAAATAATCTTACATATACTGAAACAAGTATATTTTTCGTGATTTAAGTGCAAGAACTTTGCATACTGGGGTAAAATTTGTGCATTAAACAACAAGTTCACCTTTCACATCAATAGTGTTGCTTTCTACAAACTATTCATGCAGGGTATATCTTTGCACAGCTATATGCTCGCCAAATAAGCTTATATAACCCTTAAATCAAATATCCATATATAAAAAAAGAAGATGTGGTATGATTGCCAATGAGACAACTATCCACAAAAGACCAAAATGACACAGGCATTAACAACTATAGGTCACGAGCGCGTACAGCCCATGTTTTCTGTAAGTATGAAGGTTATAAAAATGAAAATATCAAGATTGTGGCAAGCTTTTGCAGTTCTGCATATGACGACTTTGTCTTCAGGGGAGTAGTTCATTAGGTGGAAAGGATTATTAGGAATATTATAATGTGAATATGAATGAGAATAGATAATTTCACTCTTCGCACAATAGGTTGCTTTTAACAAACAATTTGCAAGGGATATTTTTTTGCACATTTCGCATTTTCACCATATAAGGAAATCAGCCAATATAACCCTTGAACCAAAATTTCCACATTCTCAGTCAATCTGAAGGTCATTATAAGTACCGATTATCAGGTTGTCTGCATGTTGATATCGTAAAATATCAGCTGCGAGACATAATATGAAGCTTTTTGTCGAGTAAGCGCAGCGAACGAGACCAAAAAGCCTTCATATTATGTCGAGCAGCTGATATTTTTGTCGAGCCTGCAACTTTTGTTGCAGAAAGCTCGACATAGGGATAGTGATCCGGTGGCGGCGGCGGCGGCGGTGTTAGCTCACTTCTTAAAAGCTTTATATTTTAGAAGGTGGAAGACCTGGATGCTTCATATTTTGTATATAGATGCCTCATGTTACGAAGTTTCCGTCAGTCACATGTCCATTGTCCTTGACCTCATTTTCATGGTTCAGTGACCACTTGAAAAAAAAGTTCAGATTTTTTGTAATGTTAAATTCTCTCTTACTGTAAGTAATAGGATAACTATATTTTGTATGTGCGTACCTTGCAAGGTCCTCATGCCCGTCAGACAGTTTTCACTTGACCTCGACCTCATTTCATGGATCAGTGAACAAGGTTAAGTTTTGGTGGTCAAGTCCATATCTCAGATACTATAAGCAATAGGTCTAGCATATTCGGTGTATGGAAGGACTGTAAGGTGTACATGTCCAACTGGCAGGTGTCATCTGACCTTGACCTCATTTTCATGGTTCAGTGGTTATAGTTAAGTTTTGTGTGTTTTGGTCTGTTTTTCTCATACTTTATGCAATAGGTTTACTATATTTGTTGTATGGAATGATTGTAAGGTGTACATGTCTAGCGGGCAGATGTCATCTGACCTTGACCTCATTTTCATGGTTCAGTGGTTATAGTTAAGTTTTTGTGTTTTGGTCTGTTTTTCTCATACTTTATGCAATAGGTTTACTATATTTGTTGTATGGAATGATTGTAAGGTGTACATGTCTAGTGGGCAGATGTCATCTGACCTTGACCTCATTTTCATGGTTCAGTGGTCAAAGTTAAGTTTTTGAGTTTTGGTCTTTTTATTTAATACTATATGTCATAGGTGAACTATATTTGATGTATGGAAATATTTTATGATCTATATGTCAGTTGTGCAGGTTTTATTTGACCTTGACCTGGTTTTCATGGTTCATTGCTCAGTGTTAAGTTTTTGTGTTTTGGTCTATTTTCTTAAACCATAAGCAATAGGTCAACTAATATTTTTTGTATGGAAGCAATTGTTAGCTGTACATGTCTGCCTGGCATATGGTTCAACTGACCCTGACCTCAATTTCATGGTTCATATTAAGTTTATGTGACAGTCGTAATAAAGCTTTATAATTAGGAGTATCAACATAATATCAATGATTAGTAAAGAAGGCGAGACATTTCAGTGTGTGCACTCTTGTACAATATTAATATGCCGATAACCTGATAATCGATTTATCGGGCTGTATTTGCGTCTTTTGGAAGTATTGTCTTAGTTTCACCAGCAACCGGAAGTTGACTTGATAAGTTCGGGTCAAACTTATCAACGTCGGTTCAAACATTATGACGTCGCTGATATGTCCGGGTCAAAGTTATTAAGGCCAGGTCAACTTATTTGACGTTACACAGCCGTGATATGGAGTTTTATTAAGAGCTGAGCAGATTGATATAGACAGTTGGACGACCGACAATCTAATTAAAAACCGATCTCTCATTGCTCCTGTTTCTGATATGTCGCGTGGGAGATCTAACGAAACCCGCTTTGAGGTCACATGTGAGTGACCTCGTAGGTGTGTCTTTTTCGACCAATGAAATTGAGTCTTCCACGGTCTTGGAAGTTTAACGTAAGGCAAAGGGATGTAACTCATTTTATTTACGACGAAATCGTCAGTCAAAATAATTCATAAACTTTTTTGATTGGCTTATTAATAGGTCATCAACTCATTTGCATATCTTTATTAAATCATGACTTTTAGTTCACTCACATGTGACCTCAAAGCGGGTTTCGTTAGATCTCCCACGCGACATATCAGAAACAGGAGCGATGAGAGATCGGTTTTTAATTAGATTGGACGACCGATAAAGTAAAATATCAAGCTTGTGTGCAGCTCTGCATATGACCTACTTAGTCTTCAGGGGAGTAGTTCATTAGGTGGAAAGGATTATTAAGGATATTTGATTTGACAATGAATGATAAAAGATAAGTTCACCCTTCATGTCAATAATGGTACTTTCCATGAATAATTCATGTAGGGGATATTTTTGCACATTTCACATGCTGGCCAAATAAGCTTATATATCTCTTGCATAAAAAAAAGTCTGAAGAACATGGAAAAAGTAAAAGATCAAGCTTGTGCAGTTCTGCATATGACCGACTTTGTCTTCAGGGGAGAAGTTCATTAGGTGGAAAGGATTATTAAGGATATTTTAATTGATGATAAAGTAGAAAACAACTAGGACAAGAGAAAACCAATCCTTGGTACAATATAAAAGAAAAGTATTATAATGACATAATTTTGTAAGATATGTGCCAGTTTTTTTCCTTCCATACGAAGAACATAAGTATCTATTTGATAAGTATGGATTATATTACTTTAAATCACATTTCTATTTTATATGCTAAATCACATTTTACTTATGTCTATTGTATATGCTGTATCATCTTTAAAAGTAACAAGTCTTTGACTGACAATAAGATTTTAAATCTAAAAGTACCGATCAGTCCCTATTGTCATGTATTGTCATGTTAGTTAAATATTCTGTCATTAAGTTAGCTACCTTAAAAGGATAAACTGCAAATTATCTTTAATCAACAAAACGTTTGTAGTATTTGATAATGATGTGACTTTAAAAGATATAATAGTCAGTGGTATTAGCGAAATATTTGAATAAAATGGTTTTTAAAGAAAACATTACTAGCAGTGATAAGTCACAGATTATTTCTCTGTGAGAGGTGAATCTTTTGTTCTGAATTTCTATTGTCATTCTTTTGCACTAATCTTTTATTTGGTGGCGTAATTGTTTGATCTGTTGATCAGGTCAATAGATCATTTTATTGCTGTCAATAAGAAATTTTGGTGCTCCTTTTAGATCCAGTTTCATGTCACTTGAAAATTAAAAAGTAGGAAATAGTGGAATTGATCAACCCTTTCTTTTTTGACATAATTAATGATTTTAGAAAGTTTCAAGTATTTTTATTTTTTGCCTTTTAAGAGTATAATTTGAGTATTTTTAATTCAGGAATTAATTATATTCATATTATTTCTTATCTAGTAAAATATTTGAGGTCAAAATCAAAATTTGGTTTATTATTGTGAGTGTGTAGCAGTTTGATTGCAGACCTATTTCCTATAGTACTTCAGCTACATTGACTCATTAACGACTTTGACAACCTGACACATTTGAAAGGTATATAATTGGTTCCAAGGTATGCTAACCTTTTTGGAGCATCCTGTGTCACTCATAGTTTTGATAAGAGTTTGTGTGTTGCCCGAGGCTGTTGTGTTATATATAGTTGAAAATTGCACGTCTTTTCTTGTTTACATGCATTGAGCCAGTTCTTCTCATAAGTGTTTTCTTGTAAATTTATTTTCTGCTTCTCCAAGCAAGTTGATTCTATATCTTTTACCAATTTGTTGTACCTTGGTCCCAGGTACAGAAATTTATTTGAGATAATTAAGGTGCTAATTGCTGTCTATTACGATACAAATTTTACTAATAGATTTTCCGTAAATGTAAAAAACAACGATTAATAAGTTCTTTTCATCTCCGATTTCTAATTTTCTTTTATTGAAAGAAGAAAATACATCAATAACAATTTTAAATAAGTGTCCCGTTTGCAGAGGGTGACACTGCATCGCATTTTATTTATCCATCAAATAACTTATTGATAAAGTATAAAAAAGGTGATCAATTTTAATGTATTTAAGCTGCGATAATGATGAAAAATGCATTCAAAGGAAGTCGAATATAGATTTTACCTTGATAACAATAAATTATAGGAATATTTATGATTGATCTAATATCAAACTGCTAAAGTGATATTTATTACTGAATTGTCAGAAATGTAATGAATAATTGTGTAAATCTGCATACAAAGAAATATTATATTTGCAATCAATTTTTGTCAGTGTCTTAAAGTTATTAAAACATATCAGTGGTATAAAGGTTAATATATACAAAATGGATTTTTTTTAATTTTTTTTTTTTTTTTTTTTATATATAGTTTTCCATTTCTGTAAACAATAAAAATTTAAACAAAATGTAGCTAAATGCCTGCATTTGATTTTTTTTATGATTATGTTATATCAACAAACTAAAGACTTGACCACTTCTTGCTCCCCTTTCTCTAGATTGTAACATCCACCAGAACTCCCTTTTAAAATTTTTGGGATTGGCATGAATGCTGAAAATTCAATAAATTAGCTGGAGACTGGAGTTGAATAATGATATGTGTCAAAAGGAAAGGGCAAGCCAGTTTTCATTTCATCAATACAACTCAGGCAGAGTATGTAAAGCTGTGGTAACATGAGAAGGCTTATAGTAACACATGACATATGACACCATACGTCACCACAGTCTTCTTCCTAGCAGAAAAAAATGTATGACAAGTTGACAGCATGAAATGACATGTTGACTCAAGTTTCACAGCATTACAAAAGAGGAAAACACAATACTTTAATAATGATAAAAACTAAATGTTCGCATTCTGTATGTGTCTGTTCCTAGTTAGGGGCCTGTTATTCAGTGGTTGTCAATTGTTGCTGAATATCAGATTTGTTTTTTTCGTTTGCTGTTATTTACATAAATCTGGCCGTTTGTTCTCTCATTTGAATTGTTTTACATTTTGTTATGTCAGGGACTTTTGAAGCTTTCAATGCAAGTATGGGCTTTGCTCATTGTTGAAGCCTTTATGGTTTAAATCTGTGATTGGCAATCCTGGGCCTGGGGTCACAAAGTACTCAGTGCTTGAAGTACAAATTTGTGCTCGAAACCCCAAAACCAGTCTTTTGATTGGTTGAATTTGTGTCTGAATATATAATCGTCCTCCAAATATTATGGCTGCATGGCCTGATCATACCACATCTCTTTATTCTTGACTTGATGGTTAAAAAGTTTTTTGCATATGAATATATTTCTCATTAAGGTCCAGATCTATGATGGTGTCTTTATTTGGTCAGAATGTTGTCCTAGATGGAAGTGTGTTATCAGATAGCATTGTTATTTAATTTCCTTGTAAATGTCCTTTGATAGTGTTTTAATGGCTTTGCTGAAATATGGGCATTAAGCCATCTTTTATTGCCAAGATAATGTTCAATTGATGATTGTTAGGATGTTTAATTTCTCTGACTGTTTTATCTGGGATGTATTTTATATCTTCCGTTGATTGGAAAAAGATTATATTTTAAGCTTATATGATGTTTATGTTTGAGAGAAGTTGCTTGTGGGGGTTTTTGGCAAGTGTCCCATTGAAAATTCTCAATTGCTGTTCACAGAAAAAACAAAGATGTAATTGACTTTTCCGACAAAAACTGCTGACACAGCAGTATTATTATCCTTGATGCAAAATCGATAAATTAGTCATCATGAAATGTATTCGTTTAAATCTAAAAACTTTCAAATTAAACGTAAAATAGTATTACAAATTTTATGAAAGTTAATGCAGATCAATTATAGGTGGTAAAAAATTTCTTGCCATTTGAAGGATCTAGTTATAGCTTGTTGGTGTTGAATTGTATACAAGTTTTATGGTTTGTTTATGATTTTTGAGGCATTTCATATCATTATTGACAGTAACTTTTACATGTAGAAAGCTAAAATCAATTTTATAGGTTGAAGACTTACAAGCTTATTGCATTTATCCACATGATTACTAGAATGGGATGTTTAATAAAGTGTCATAAAAAGTATCTATCAAGATATTTTATTGAATATTGTAATATCGTCCAAATTGAAAGGTATTCTTAAGTCAATAAAAAAGATATTTATTACGTTACGTAGCAAAAGAAAAATGTACTAGACATGTAGATTTATTTTTTGCTTAATCGTCATCTTTTTTACAAATATAAATATCGCTAAAAGGTATTTTATTATAATCAAAATAATCCTCAACTTAGTCAATTAATTTAGTGGTTGCTTTATATCAAGGCTTTATTTGACGTATTGAATCTTTGTTAGGATCAAGTGATTGTTGTTTGTTAAAATAAACATTTAGATGAACTGTGAATTCATATAGATTTTCCCTTTGTCCCTGCAGGTTTCAAGAAGTTAGGGAATAAGAATGATATATTACTTGCATTATATGCCATGTGCCGTAATATTTGTTTCGTAATTGAAGTTTACCTTAAGGAACAATGTAACCCTGTATCCTAGTAAAAAAAGTAGTTCAGGTGTGGGCTGAATTCTACTTGTTATTGAGATGTGGTGCCGGGATACAGTAGCTTAATTCACTTTTTCATGTTCTATGGAATAAAGAATGAAATATCTGAAAGACTAGTATAACAAATCCTGTATAAAAATAAATACCCATGTATTGAAAGGTCTTTAATGAGTATTGTTGGTCTAAATAAATTGCCGAACCTCAACCCTTAAATTAACATATATATTAAATTTAGAAGTTTCGTATTATCTTTTAATTTTGCTGTACATGGATACAGTATCGTTTTAATTTCTAACGGATTTGAAATCTACGTTGTTTGTGATGTCTATGACTCTATCATTTGTTTACGTTTTGCAAGGAACTACTACCAAGGACATTGTCATTATTAAATAAGAATTCTTTTTAATCTTGTAATTTGAATTTGAATGTAAGAATGAGACTAAAGTCCCGTAGAAATATTATTAATTCTGGATTACATCTTGTAATCTGAAGCAACATTGTTGGTGAGGAGGGAAATTAAAATAATGGACAAAAGTTGATGCTATAATCACAGCAATTTGACAAAATTGACCTTGACTTATACATGGTATAAGACTTCATTAGAATTTATACAGCTGTTTTATTTATGTTTTTGCATGTTTGAAAAATAATCTTTGAATTGGTGCTCTGCACATTATACCATATTGCATGAGAGTTCACTAAAAAATGGAGAATTGTTAAATTTACAAGACGTCATGGATGTAAATTGTTGGCACTTGTTCATAAAACCATACTTGGTACTAACTTTGTGCTCAACTCAGAATCCAGTTTATTGAGCAGTTGAATTCTGAGTCTTGGTACAAAATTTAATTACAAATTTATGCTACCAGAATCAAAATGTATCATTGTATTAAGTCTTTTATTTTGTACCTCAAGCTGGGTCATTGATATTTTTCCCCTGGATTGAAGATGATCCTTCCAGCATTAAAATAAAAAAAATCATATCATGTATTTGTATGTTGTACTCTGCTGTCTCTTGCCTCTTCTTCATTGCATCATCTCCTGCATTTTGATGTTGTTCATATATATCATCATTGAGTTTTCACCTGCCTTATTTCAGTCTGGCCATCAACAAAGAACATCAAAAGCTAGCCAAGAGATTAGTCAGGTTAGTTAAGGCATGATGGTTCATTGCTAACTGTTCTCTCCATATTAACATCATCTTCAAAAGTGTACGAAAATAGCTCACATTTGTTACCTTCAGTTCATTTCATTTTGAGATATTTGACTTTTTCAAAGCTCTTCAACTTTGTACATAATTTGGCTGTTTAACTTTTTTGATTCAAGGGTCATTAATGAGTCTTTTAAAGAAGAAACAGGCGTCTAGGTACAAAATTTTCAGCCTGATGCAGGTTTTTTTTAGAACTATTTAAGACAAACAATAATTGAATAAGCCACTGTGTTGTAGTTGGTAGTTAGCCGTATCTCATCTTTAAAGATAAATGTTGGTTAATTCAAGATAATAATAATGAAAATAATATTCCATACAAGTTAAGATTTAACATTTGTACTATTTTTGTACACATTTGATAATGTTGACAATTTTTGCACTAAAAATACCCAAGTTTTCACATGTTTTGTTAGTATTCCAGACTGCAGCAAAGAAGTTTCTGCAATCGGATATTTCACATGATATCAAAACCATTGTTTATTTTGCATTTCAGTAAAGCTGTGAATAGCGAGTATGAAGAGTTTGTACTTAGTGTCGGAGATTTGATGAAGGATTTTCTTAGGAGACGACGCTGAAGAAGAGATAGGAACTCCAGCTAAATCTAAAACCGTTTCTGAAGAACTAGATGAACGAATAAAACTGAAGCAGAATTTAGAACAACATTTTGAAGAGGTGAGTTAAAATTCTAGTAGTGTTACACCACAGAAAATATTTGAATTATACATGAACATGAAGGTAATTAAAGTATCACTTGACCAAATCTTCTTTCTTAAGTTGAATGCAATGTCATGAATTATAAAATACAAGTAAAGTTCGATTTTGATAGTTTTGACACAAATTAAGAGTTAATTCCCTTAGTTACAATAAATTTTTAATTTTTTGGGGGTTGCCATAGGATAATGAAAATATTGTTTGATGGGTAGATAGATGGCTGTCCAATGCACCATACTAAATTTCAGGCATATTAGTCATTTTTTGCAATTTTTGTTAAGACACATTAGAAAAATGTTGGAACATTTGGTTTTGGACTAGTTGTTCGAAAAGATTTAAGTAGAGACTAAATTTGAACATACGAGTTCCCAAGATAACAGTATGCAGGAAGACATGTCACTATACCCAGACACTTTATTCTTCAAGCTAATGCAGTTCAGTTGCAAGAAGTAAATTTAGCATCTTGATTTTTTTTTTAGCATTCACTCTCAAAATGAAATGTTAATCCTTATGAATAAAATGTTAAAATACAAATATCTGTTTACATAAAACAAACAAGAAAGGAACATCAAAGGAAAGGTCAATGAAATGGATATGAGAGAAAATTAATTAACATATTTCATCCGAACTTGTTCTCCTTTAAAAAAACTATTCACAATTTTCTGTGTTTAACTTTCTTATTAAGGATATCAAAATTATTTTTTCAGAATGTACTTGAAAATAATGATCTTATTTAATAAAGAAAAAAAAGCTGCCTTTGATTAGGTCAGTTTATTGTTCAAAACACACTTCATGATAAAGAACTTAAAAATAACCTCTTTATCGTGACTCTAAAGAGCAAGGATAAAAAGCATTTTATCCACTTGTATTTCTGTTTGTCTTTTTCAAGTTGCATGAACAAGTATTTTAGAGTCCTTTAAGTAGATAATGAAGTTAGAAATATTTTTAGTGTTTAGAGAGTATAATGTGAAGCCTAATTTTATGACACTCTGACTGAAAAAGGAGAAATATATATAGCCAGTTGAAGTTTTATTAAATATTATTATATTTTGGCTCGAGAACCTTGAAGTATAGCTTACTGTAAGCATTGGAGCTCTCAATCAATTTAAAATGAAGATAAACCCACATTTTCAAAACCCACAAAAGGAAATCAAGAAGACATTAATATATGATCAAGAAGTTTTTGTTTGATTTGGCGTCTGACAGTTGAAATATGACATGTATTTTGTCCACTCGTATTTGTTGATTTATAAACAAATACACGTCTTTATCATAAGAATTTGATTGAGACCTCCGACAATTAGAGAACAATCGAATTGGTAAGATTTGATCAAGTGCCAGATAATCAGCTGATTTGTAATAGTCAGTTAAACATAGCAGGTATTATCTTTTTATCTCCGCTGAAATCTCTAACAGTGTCAATATTTAGTTAAACAGATATTGTCAAAACAACAGTTATAAAGTAAACTTTATATTTGAAGAGAGTTTAAAATGTATGATTTGATAAATGATATTTCATTTTTGATTAAAAAGTTTTATATTTTGTTAATCTTAATAATTCTATGATCCAAGAGAATATTTTCCCTCCTTTATTTTCTTTCCTGATGATTTTGACATTAATCCTCTTAAGATCTTCGAAGATCTATCACGGTTTGTTTAACAATGATAAGGCTAATTGATATGTATTGTGTTTTTTTCTCACTGGCATCAAGCCAGC
The DNA here is from genome assembly GCA_019925275.1 of Mytilus edulis. Taxonomy (NCBI): domain Eukaryota; kingdom Metazoa; phylum Mollusca; class Bivalvia; order Mytilida; family Mytilidae; genus Mytilus; species Mytilus edulis. Next base: position 32,307,166 of record CM034352.1, read on the forward strand.
ACCTGACTTTTGCCTCCTTTTTCCATTGTAATCTATTAGACAAGCTTTTACTAGTTTTGGCGGCTAGGACCTCAGTCAATATATTCACCTGTTCTATATATTAGAAACGCTAATTTAGATCTGAATTGATTGCACTAATTCTTTTGGCAATATGTGATATTGTCTATTTTTGGCTTTTATGATTTACAAAGGTGTTTGATTTAGTTATTAATTGTAAATAATAATCATGTTCGATAAATCATGCACGAATTTATAACACCTTTCTTTTTTGCTCACATTTGTATCGTTTATGTTGAGATCACATAAATGCAACGTTTATGTGAGATCTCATAAATGCAACGTAATTACTTTTTTGTTGAATTAATGCCTTGTACCTGAAACTCGCTATAAACCATGAAGAAATTGATCTGTGCCATACATTATGTCATGTCAATATGACATCAGGTTGTTACGACCAGGTGATAGAAAGTCCTCAAATAAAAACAAAAATAAGAGAATACAACCCAGGTGTTTGATAGATTTATTTTATAAGACCACCAGTGAGTGTCTCAGTAATGTAAGATTTAGTAAAGTAGATACTTTCATAAAGGTCTAATATAACACTTTCTACTAATCTTTTAAAATAACAACTGAAAAATTCTTACATTTCGGGAATTGACAAAAGTTTAAATTTGGTTTTTACCAAAACATATTGATCCACCCTGGTGAACAAAATTGAACTGAATGCAGAGGCTCTGCATCTGAGAGGGAAAAGGGGAGGGGTACACTTCCTATATACAAGGTGACATGATGGCCACTTGACTAGGTAATCTTTTCAAGCTTTGTCTGTCATGTTTCTTGGTATTTTGGGCTGTGTTTTTTATGAACTCAATTTTCTCTATTTTAACACTTTGGTATTCCACATTACATTTCAAACCCCCATGAAATCAAATTAATATTGGAAAAGGTATACATTTTCTCAAATCTAAATTATGTGAAAAAATGGTGTACTGTAGATTCATTATTATATGTTGGATACCAATTTTGTGGATTTTGTGTGTAGACGAACCATGAATTTAAAAATTTTCTGCAGGCTTTGCATGTATTGATTGGCAAAACCATGAAATCAAATATCCACCAAAATGCAAGTTTTTTCACGAAAATGATACTCATGAAAATAAATGATTCCTCAGTAACAAAAGCCCAGCGTCACCACCCCTATCAAGTATCGAAGATGAAGTTTTTAGTGGGGTGAATCTCAACTATATTATCTGTATGGCATATTCAAGTTCCAGATTTTACGAAAATGCATTGATAAAAGTTCTGGAACTGTAGCTAACGTTTTCTAAATGAGACCATATTGTTAGGTGGGTGTATCATTACAGTCCTACATACATGCACGCTTCAGTAGCTGTTATTAGGGAGCAACCTACTGAAATTTGACAAAAAATGTTGATGATTGAATAGAAAGCGCCAGTACTTATTATCTTGCAAGTTCAGTTTTAAAAGTACACAGGTTTAGACTAAAAGGAATTTCTCCCTACACATTATTAAGTTTTAAAGTAATTTGATATTGTGTAACATTAGCATGGCAAAATTAGTTTTAAAATTTGTTTATATTGAATAACATATTTAGACACAATTTAATATAAATTGTTGTTATATTAAAGTGCATGCGAACTACATTTAAGTATTAATAAGCTATACATATATTGATTGCACACCAACAATTGAGTATATGTAATAAATAATGTAACTATAAATTAAAGATTCATGTTAAATTTCTATAGTTGATATGCCATGGTTCAATTTTTCATTTGGTTATTATTTAGATTTAATATGTGCATTCAGAAAGTTCAAATACTGAAGAAACAGTAATGTATAGTTTTAAAATTTAAGATAGACGTAAAAAATCGGTCAATTGTATTTAAAAAAAGAATGAATTTAATATTTCTATATGAATAAGGATTTAATCAGGTGAAAAATTAGATTGAAACAACAAAACCATATTTTTTTTAAGGTGCACAGCATCCTACACTGTTGAATACTGTCAAAATTGTAAATGGTTGTAATCTGCAACATCAAAAAATTATATGCGTAGTTTAAATATGTGAAATTCAACAATTAATAAATTAAGTATAAAGGTCCACTGCCCTGCCACAATAAATGTAACAGTGGTTAAAGCATGATGAACACAATTTGGAGTGTAGTTTCCAATTGAATGATTGATGTGCAAATACTAAAATATTCTTTTGTTTTTTTATTTCACAAATTGCTATGTAGTACAAATTGCTTATAAAGCACTTTTTGGAGTGGAATTAAATAAATACTACTGTGAAATTTTGATTTTTACTACATCTTCAATTCAACAAATAAAATTCATTTCCCCTTTAATTGAATATCAAGTTTGCAATTTGTAAAACCCACAGGTGCCTCTGTCGCTTAGTGGTTAAAATAGTGAACTACTTCATCACTGGCCGGTGAATATTTTTAATCTTGCATGTGGCAGTTGTGTTTGATCAAATTTTAATTGACTATGATTGTCAGTAATTATATCAAATTTTGTGGTTCCCTCTCCAGCCTCACCAGTTCCTCAACCAATAAAACTGACATCACTAAATAGTGTAATATGTGTTTAACACCAACCAATTAATCTATCAATGTAAAGCCCCTCCCCCCAAAAAAAATTTACATTTCTACAAAACATGCCCACCCCCCAACTTTCATCAAAAAAAAAAATATAACTTTAAAAGTACAACTCTTTGATTTTCATATATGTTTAACTTTAAATAATACAACAATTTCCTTCAGCATTAAATTGAAAAGAGTCATTTTAGTGGTAAGATATCTCAATAGAATTGCTTTAGGAAAATACTGAATCTGCCCTTTTCAATAATAATATTGAGAATTTTAATGCATAAATGGGTCCTTCAATGTTAGACAATAGACAACCTATTTAATCAGAAAAGATCTTAAGACCTCTTAATATAATTTGTGTGGTTAAAGCAAACTTTATTTTAAAATAAAAGTTCCATGTTAGACATAGACTACCTGTGTAATGTAAAAAAATGTTAATTTTTGTTAGTATTGCATAATGCTATTTATAGATTTTCGGTTTCCTTTGATCCTCATGGATGTCATATACAATAGATAGATAAATATATATCCCTTAGGTAAATATATGTCAGAAAGGAGAGTCTGCTAAAAACTAAGTCATGATGATTAAAATAGATACAGAAAAAGATAGATAAAATAAAACTATAAATAGTTAAATTAAGTTATAATTAGTCAATACACTAAAAAATCAAAAATGTATTTCTACGATTATTAAATCAACACAGATAACATGTTGAGTAATCAGATTTGATATTTAATGCGATGTAGCACATTTAGAGAAAGCTACCTAGGTGTTACAAAGAGAAAGAAAAATAACAAGTTGTAACTTGTTTCTAGTTTCCCTCAATACTTTGTATATATAGTGCACTGGAACAAAGAAATACAAGTAAATGGTTTCATATCTGTGATCGTGAAGGGATTTAAATCGTAGGGAAGCTGAAATACAATGGATAAATAGTGGAAAATTAAAAAATATATCTGTATAATTTTTTATGAAGGATGCATGATTAATAATTTGGTAACATATGGACTGGATAATGAGATTAATAGGAAGAAATGTAAACAAATTTAAATCCCTATGTATGAATGAATGAAAACAAATTGGTTTCGATTGAACATTAAAAATTGATTATTTGAGACAATTATGTGGATATTCCTGCTAATTTGTGTTTGAAAACAGGACTTAAAAACTAGGACTTTGAACAATTAGTCATTAAAAAAATCAGATGGATAAAAACAATGCTAGTGCACCCGATAATGCGAAAGGTTTATTTTCGTAAACGTGACTTGTGTGTATGCCAACAGAAAAACAGCTGGCCTTATAGTAAAAGTCCATGTTATTCTTTATTTTTTGATCAGACCAAATCATTGGCACCTCTAACGCCGCTGACGGGGAGAAGATATTTGAAAGACAAAGACCCTTCGATAACACCAGTGTCAACAGCCACTCAAAGCGTGGGTAAATTACAGTTGTTATTGTCTGGCAGGAAGACTAGTCCTTCGGATGCACTTATAGAAATGTTCAGGTAAGCCAAATTAATTAGCTGTCTGTCCCTTTTAATTCCTCTTTATGTCAAAAATAAAACAAATAAAACAGTTGAAGATCTGGTATGTAATAAGGAAGTTAAGACTCCAAATTTTGAAGTAGTCTGATGTGGTCTAATATAAATAAATGTATAACAATGTTCAAAAATGTCATTATAAAAAAAAAGATGTGGTATGAGACAACTCTTCACAAGAGACCTATTGACACAGATATTAAAACAACTATAGTAATTAGTCAATTAAACATACAAGCATTTCAAACCATGAAGAAGTTGTATTACATCAAATATCATATCTGCAAGCATAGTATATTTGAAAGGCAGGGTCTAATCTATAGAGAAAGGGACAGAATACATTTTATGTTGCACCCTCATCCTTAAAGCTTTGGGAGGAGATTTTACGAAGGTTTATACAATAGCACTGCAAGACTGAAAAATCCCTATTTCATATACAGGAACTTAGTGTACTATACAGAAGAAACATGAAGTGATGAATTGCAAAACTTTTATTTTTCTTTAACCATTGAAATAAAAAATGTGGAAAAAATCAGTCTCTCTATAACCCCAGTTAAAAGATGCAATTCTACAATTCTCATTGTAACCTGTTAAAAATCAATATCAAATCCATTATTTAATTGTTCAATCATTGTATGAAAGGTTGGGTGTCACTTACAGGATAGATTAGTATGTAAATCTAATGAAGGCAGGCGTAAATTGCTTCTTCAAATACATTTTTTTCCCATTTCTACAACTATGAGAGTCAGGATTTTTGTTACAAAGACTTAGGTTTTGGTTTTGATAACCTAAATGAATATTACAATACCCTAGGGGTTAAAAACTTAAATGAATTTAACAATACCCAGGGGTGAAAAAAATCAATGTGAGATCAAAGGTCCTGAAACTTGTATAATCTTGTTTAAGTACATTTCATCTTTATTACATGGAAGGTCAATATACCTTTTGAGTTTTGAACAGAGATTGATTTAAAAGTTTGATTTTAATCTTTGGTGAAAAAAGTAAAATAACAAAAAATACCAATCTCTGAGGAAAAATTGAAAACGTAAAGTCCTTAATCAAATAAAGAACTGAAGAAGGCCAATGGTCGAAACGTCTTGAAAAATTGGTTTATTGATACAATTATATATAGTATGTTCCCTATTGGAATTTTGAAAACAAGTCCTTAATCAAATGGCTAAATTAAGCTCAAACACATCAAACAAATGGACAACAACTGTCATATTCCTGACTTGAACAGGCATTTTCTTGTGTAGAAAATGGAGGATTAAACCTGGTTCTATAGCTTGCTAACCTCCACTTGTATGACAGTCGCATGGAAGATGAAAATACCTTTTGAACAAAGATGTATCCAGAAACTTTGATTGAAATTTTTGTTGAACTACAAAATTTTGCCATTGATGCATATATATATATACAGAGTAAAGTTTTCAATAGATTTTTTTTTTGCATTTTCCATTTTTTGTACAATTGCAAAATAAGGCTTTCTAAAACTCCAGGAACAATTTAAAGTTAAAAATGAATTGATGCAGCCAACACTTTCAATTTCGACCTTGATACTGGTGATCATTGATATCATCATATTGATATGTGATCATTGATATCATCATTCATATTGATACTGGTGATCATTGATATCATCATTCATATTGATACTGGTGATCATTGATATCATCATTCATATTGATACTGGTGATCATTGATATCATCATTCATATTGATACTGGTGATCATTGATATCATCATTCATATTATAGATTCGAAAAATGCCTTGGTTAGATGGGAAAGTAAAATTAACATAGGAATTTGGTTCAAATCTTATACACTATTTACTTTTATTTATATACATGTAATAAGATAAAGATAGTTAACTTTTTGGTTTTAAATGTTTGTAAGATAGTCATTTAAATTTACAATTTACAAATTATAGTAGGAGTATGAAATTTAAAAAATCAAAGGATAGGATGTATTAATGAAAAACATTAAAAAAAAAAATCTATATTAAATATCTTATTAAACCTCAAGTTAAATAATCTTCTTCTTTGTGTAAAATTCTGATTAAAGCATTTAATTTTGTTCAGACTAAAAAACAATTTCCATCACTTTTCTAGAATGATATTTATTATGAAGGGACAACAATTTTCAGTTGGGAATTTTTTTTTTATTTTGCCTTGGTCATTTGGAAAAAAGGGATTATACAGTGTAAACTATTTGTATAAAGCTTTATATTTCAGAAGGTAGAAGACCTACATACTTAACATATGTATAGTGATGCTAAAGCTTCTATCTGGCATATTTCAGGTGTCCTTCATCTCATTTTCATGGTTTATCAACTGGTTAAAGTTAACAGTTATCCATAAGTCAAACATAGTGGTGATGTAGAGAATCATTGCAAGGTACAACGATATGTCAGACAAGGTTCACATGACTTTGACCTGATATCATTGATTTGTGATGACTTTTGATGAAGTTTTCATCATTAGTTCGGTCTGGTTTTTTTTTTATTCAATTAGCATTATGTCAACTGTATTTAATACAAAGAATGATTGTTAGAGATTCATGGCCGTCTGTTTGAGTCATATGACTTGATCTCATTTTTATGGTCCATTGGTTACATTAAGTTTTTGTGATTTAAGTCTGTTTCTTAAGCAAAGATCAACTATGTTTGGTGTATACAAAGATTGTAAGGTGTAGTACATGTCTATTTTAAATAGTTCATGTACCTTGAGCTCACTTTCATGGATCATTGATACTTTTAAAGAATGTGAAACCTGAACGAACAGGGTTCTAAGACTTTAAAAACATAAAATGCAATAAAAATCAGTAAGATTCTTGTGTGAGCTTTTATTTTATGAATATGAAGGTCAAGGTCTTGACTAGTCAGTGTTCACACTATCTTCACTGTATCTTTTATGTTTAGACTACATTACATTGATGACCATTCATGGATTTCTAATAGTGTTTATACAATTTTGCCTTTGCATTTTTTACCAGCACATTGTAGGTGTTTAATCAAACATGCTTCTCAAATTCATGTTGATTGAATGAGTAGAATTGACCCTATTTATTTCAAATATGGAGGTCAAGTGTATGTCAATCCAGTCAAATGTCTATGTACAATATCATCTAAGTTTTAAAGTCAACAGAGTTGAGCTGTGTATTTTAAGGTTACAGGTCAAACTTAAGTTGAAGGTCTAGTTTAAACTGATTTAGCACCATTCTGACTAAACACTTTGATTTTTTTTTAAACTCAATATATGAAATGTCTCTGTCATGACCTTTTGATTGTTGAGATATTTTGTTTGTGAATTCATGTAAGAAAAACACTTCATTTGACATTGACCGCAGGTTCAAATTTTTTAGAGTCCTAAAATATTTCAAATGTTATAGCAGGTGGGACATTTTAGTGTTGTTTATTCCCAGCAATCTTTTAAATGGATGAATTCCGATAGAGTTGTATTTAGATATACAAAAGCCTTAGTAAGTAATGACAGGAGAGAAAAAAAAATTAAATCCACCCCTTGTCCTTCAAAGGACAAAAGTGAAAACATGAATTAGAATGCTTAATACAAAGTTTAAGGTTATAACTTTCATCTGAAAATCTTTATATTCATAAATATAAATAAATACAATTGTTAAAAAAATTTGAAATTGAACAGACTAATGTTCTCTATGATACAAAGTTGAATAAAACAGAACAAATATGTTTTTCGCTCAAACGTCAAAAAATGTCAACAATTTGTAATTGCCAAATTGTAATTACTTATAGTAAATTGAGATTAAAAAGAAATATCTGTCAGTTGAAATTTTAATCAATTTCACTGTTTGAAACTTTTTAAATACTTTTTTTTTCTTTTGAATTGTTTTGTTATAGTAGTTAATGGCAACAGGTGCAAAAATTAAAATTTGATTCAAACGTAAATTGCTACTTTCCCACCTGATTGAGGATAAGTGTATAAATCTTTTCAAATCGTTACTCAAAAGAAACAGTAAACTTAATTTCCGATTTCCTTGAGACGCTTGGAAAATTTAATTTCAGGCATATTACGAAGATGAAAAGAAGATAAACCTAATTTCTTTTATATAAAAGAAAATAAATGTATCTTTAATATACATCGATATAAGAATGTGATTAAATAAATGATTTGACAGTACTGTGTTAACAGTTGTAATAGTTCGCTATTGAGTAAAAGCAGTGTCGTTTTTAAAGCCCTTTGACAGTAGTTTACAGGAGTTCTTATTCAATTGAGAAGTCCTTTGTTAGATGTACATTTAAATTAACAGCATGGAGAAAAAAATAGTGATTTATTAAAAAAGAAATCGACTTGAATTGAGAAGAATAATAGATGATTATGACCTTTAGATGACATAACATTATATTTTAAATTGGTTACTCGACTTGTAATATGATTAAATTGGTGAATATTGGCTAGTTTAGCATTGTCTGATTTAAAAGATACTTAATTCGTTCAAAAATCCAAACCAGAAAGAATTCTTTATACATTTCAAATAAAAATGAGGTTTTATTAAATGGATTTTACAGTAATTTGACTGTGGTTGATTTTGTAGCAGTATGACTATGCCCTCTTTCCAATGTTCTAAAGATAAAAGATAAATGCTTTGGAAATATTTCCAAAAGATCAGAAAAAAAAAATCAGATGTTGGGAGAAATAAGAAGTGATTAGTGCATTTCTGCAAACACAACAATTTCATTTAGAAAATGTAGAATGTGCTAAACACAATTTTGGTCCCTGCCCATTATAAAATCCTGAACCCATACTATCTCTTTGGCGCTGATCATTTCTCCATGACAATGACATGAATTCTATAATTTTAATGTTCAGGGTCTAACTTTATTTGATAATCTACCACTTGGTCTGTGATAGAAATAGCAGAGATCAGAGGTTCAGAAATTTCTATATTGAGTGTTCTTTTCTTCATTCGAGTTGGCTTTCTTGCACTAATGGAAGTTCAGTGAAACATTTTCAACCGATTCAGAAAAACATGAAATAGACTGTCTTCTTATATAATTAAGTCAAGCTAACATTTTTAAGAGGGCCTTTGACTTCTGATTTGAAATTCTGAAAGATTCTTGCAGAACAACATAGGTTAAGGACCTTTGTGCCACACATTTCAGAATATCTTATTGATGTAAATAGTCACATCAGTAATTACCCTCAGCACAGCCATAACAATATTTATATAGAATTCACATAAAATTTTACTTTAATTGCCAATGTTTCGTATATTTATATTTTTTATTGCTGTAGAGAGCTGTTTTAAAATCGATTCCCACTTGCTAGATAATTACTTGTATTTTATACAAACAAATTTATTTGGTAGTAGGAGGCAGTTAATTTATAAGATGTTGAAATGTTTCCAAAAGATGAAAAGGGTTTTGTATTGGGTATGGTTAAATGTTTTGTTCCATGGGTTTTAAATGAATTTTATAAGAGGAAAATTTATAGCTTTTCTCACAAGATGTTTTATTTTTAAGAAATGATTCTCTTTATGAAATATATACCAAAATAGATACTGCCTTCGAATCATAACTGTGAACTGAAATACTTTGTAATGGGGTTGTTAGTCTTCGAGACATGAAAATTTCTCACAGACATACAGGAAACGCCTGCTTTTGTTGTGTCTATGAATTGAAATTTTGTATCATCAAATTCAGTTGGTTATACTACAAAAATTTCCTCGATTATTGTACAAACTCAATGTTATCGAGCCAAATTTGAACCAATGCCTTATTCAAAATATATCTTTATTTTCTTAAAAAATACTTTTTATGCCCACCTATGATAGTAGAGGGGCATTATGTTTTCTGGTCTGTGCGTCCGTTCGTTCGTTCCGTTCGTTTCGTTCGTCCGTCTGTCCCGCTTCAGGTTAAAGTTTTTGGTCAAGGTAGTTTTTGATGAAGTTGAAGTCCAATCAACTTGAAACTTAGTATACATGTGCCCTATGATATGATCTTTCTAATTTAAATGCCAAATTATAGTTTTGACCCCAATTTTACGGTTCACTGAACATAGAAGATGATAGTGCAAATTTCAGGTTAAAGTTTTTGGTCAAGGTAGTTTTTGATAAAGTAGAAGTCCAATCAACTTGAAACTTAGTATACATGTTCCCTTTGATAAGATCATTCTAATTTTAATGCCAAATTAGAGAATTTATTCCAATTTCATGTTCCACTAAACATAGAAAATGATAGTGCGAGTGGGGCATCCGTGTACTGTGGACACATTCTTGTTTCTGCATATTTTTTGCCATTAAAGGGTACCAGGACCAATTTCTTTAATATTTAATTTTCATGGATATATGTTTTATTATGTTAATATAAATCAATTCATGTTTATTATAAAAATTTGAGTGTAAATTGGTGAACATGAATTTTACAACTAATGCCCCATTAAATTGAAACATTTGCTTTATACTTTAAAATTACATGTATATACAGGTGAAACATATCCCTCTTTATTTTAAAGATTGCGTATATTTGGAAAATATTCACAAATGGTGGGAAAAATATGCCTACTTAATGAGATTTGCTTAATTTAGAATCAAGGGTCATGGTTTTGTTTATATCAGTCAATAAATTCATTGCTTGAATTTCAAACCATAGTATATAGAATAACAGTCATTGGCAACTAGAACTTTATATACCCAGACAATTAAACTCCTAAAATAACATTTTATAATTCAAGCAGTTATAGTAATGAAATGAACACTTTAAATTCAATGAAGAGTTTTAGATATGCAAACATTTTTAACGAAACTGTTGACTTGAAATTGTTCTTACCCAAAACATACAGATGTAAATTTAGAGATTCTGTGACCAGAGACCTATAAGAGTATTTTTTTATTTTTTTTTTATAAAAAATAAGATGCTGTGTATACTGGCTCATTACATAGACAGCAAACCAACAACTCAATACTATTATTTACACTTGCACAGTAGCAGATGAAGAACAACAATAAAAAATGCTATTCTATTGAGATATGGTTACTTTCAAGTATTTTACTTGTATTTTATATTTGTATTAGCAAATATGTGTTTGTAACTACTAGCTAGATCAAGTCTGAAAAGAAATTTTTGTTTAACTTCAGAGATCTTTTTTAAAGCAATATTTTTTCAAATTTTTTTAAAAGTGGAAAAATTTTGATCATTATCAAAGCCATTGTTTATTTCTGATATCAAGGTAAACTTATATTATACTTAATCATCAGATTTTATGTACATTGAAATTGAAGGTTCAAATTTCAGATCATTGTTCGTTTAAATTCTTTGTTTATTGTTGAACAATACATGTGCATGCACTTGTAAGTGGAATTTTATGATTTTACGTATTTGGCACTTTACCCATCACTCCTAAGATCACCTGATATGCAAATGTTTAGCGTGACTGGATCCACTTTCCAGTATAAAGCTATAACAATTTGAATTGTAAAAACGATTGAACATTTTTAAATTGTTTTAGACCACAAGAAATGTAGAAAACCACTTTGAAGTCATTAGGTTCATTAGGGCTTTAAGTAGGAATGCATCTAAGTTGCACTCAAATAAGTACAATTTTAATTGTTTTGTGAAATTAATTGGTGAACTAGATATTTTTTTTTATGTTATTTTGCTGTCACAATCTCTTTCTGATTAGAACAAATTTATAATACATAAATATAAATGTTGTTTTATGCCTAGAAAATATAAATCCTTAGCAGACAGGACAACCAAGAAAAGGATTTAATCAGGTATCAAAAAAAAAAGAAAGGCAGCTACTTCATAAATTATTTAACAAATTAAATCATTACTAAATTCCTTTCCAAGTGAGCTATTTAAAAATGTTTCATATTTCTTCTTAATTGAAAATATTGTAATTAAAAAGAGGAAAATTTCAATTTCGGATTAGAGATTATAAAATATAATTATGAGATGTTTAATCTGTATTATCTTTTATATTGCAGTGAATGTCCCAAAGATCCTATAGATGGCATTTTGTCACGTGTGCGAGAAATGGGAGAAGTTTTCTGTAACCAATATGTTCAGGTAATCTTGATATTTATAAAATATGATATATTACTATACATTATCAGATCTTTAAAAATTGATATATAACAAGATGCACTGAATATACATATAAGAAATACAGAAACTTTTAAGGGTGGAAATAAATGAAAACAAACAGCAAAAAAGGAACAAGAACTATAAATAATTTTGGATTCTCAAAGGCACCTGTCAGACTTGACAGAATGATGGTTGCATAAAATTCATTTCTTTTAGTCATCATTTCTTTTGCAAAGAATTTCAAATTTATATTTGAAATCATATTTTTAGCTTTCAACTTTTTGTGGGTTGAGAAATTGTATTTTGTTGGATATTGGATTTCATGGTTAAAGTCAGCATACAATCCAATAGATAGTATCTAAATTATTAAAATGTAGAATGGAAATGGGGAATGTGTGAAAGAGACAACAACCGGACCATAGAGCATACAACAGCAGAAGGCCACCAATGGGTCTTCAATGCAGTGAGAAACTCCAGCATCCGGAGGTGTCTTTCAGCTGGCCCCGAAAAACAAATATATATACTAGTTCAGTGATATGGACATCATACTTAACTCCGAATTATACACAAGAAACTAAAATTAAAAATCATACAAGACTAACAAAGGCCAGAGGCCATTGAATATTTGATTTTATTTTTAACCTATAAAATCCACAATAATTGAACACCCTGTGAAATACAATGATCCACAGTATTTTTTCACATAGACTGTGTGGAAGGAAAGAGGTGCTGCATTTACATAAATGTAAGTTCTATCATTTTTGTAGCCAACAGATGAAAATCCAGGTGCCCACATAGACTTTGCCAAGAGACGGTTACAGCTTGGAGAGAGTCTTTATTATAAAATATTAGAAAGTATTGTAGCTCAAGAGAAGAGAAGATTAAGTAGTAAAGAGGCTATATTTGTAAGTATAAGCACCTACATACAATATTCACAAAATTTGTAGATGAAATTGTCATAAAAAAACGTGTCTGAGGTTTAAAGATATCTGGTGTCTGTTACTTTGATGATTATTCATTCATTTAACTTAAGAAAAGGTAGAATTTTACTTTTAGTGTGCAGTCTGTAATATCTGGTGACCATGATTGTGAAATGTTTCACTTTGGTAAAGGCAGGCTGGTGTGTTCAATTCTTGTAAGTAAGAACTAACCATGTTTTCACAAGGACTTTGAGGCCCCTCATTTAGTACATGTGTCAGTAGTAAATAAATTTATGATGTTAATTTTGTACATAAATTAGGCCATGAGTTTTCTGGTTTGAATTGTTTTACATTTGTTGTTTCGGTGCCTTTTATAGCTGACTATGCGGTATGGTATTTGTGATGTTATTATTGTTAAAATGCAGACAAAATTGGTGTTGCATTAATAAAAAGGTTGCATCCTAAATTTTAATGACATTATTTGTATGTATCATTTCTTGAACTCACAATGATTAAACTGACAGTAGTGTTGGTTGTTAAAAATAATAAATTTGCAGACAATCATTTTTGAATGTACAATATTTATTTAAAAATTAGTAGTGTGTAATGAAAGTTCCTTTTATACCAGTGTTTAAATATATATTTACAGAATTTATTGGAACATGATGCCTTTCACAGATGTTTATTTGCTTGCTGTTTGGAAATTGTTATATTTTCTTATAATTCACAAAGGTAAGTTATTATTAAAATATTTCCTGTATTATATTCATAAAAAATACCATAAACGCCTATGAGGTATTTCAATGCCTTTTCATTACAATATATTAGGTCATATTTCAACCTTGAAATTCTATATCTCTCATTAAAATAAGGAGATGTGGTTTGACTACATATCGGATAACTGTTCAATATAGGGCCAAGGACAAGGATGGTATCAACTATAGGGTCCCATACTGCTTCGACAATGAGCAAAACATATACAGTACAGTAAGCTATATGACTTAAAAGGACAACATACACCCTAAAAAAATATGGCCTGACCATTTAGAATTACTTTTGTTTGTCCGCATATTTTACACTTATCATTCCCAGTTTCATTTCACTTCTGAACAAATTTTGTCTTATAAATTATAATTATATGGTTTGTATATTTTCAAATACTTATATGATTTAGTAAACACTTAGTTGACATCACTGTGATATATTTATACACAATACAGCAGGAATCTTGGGGTTCAACAAAAGTTGAAATTTATAGGGAAAAAGCCCCAAATGTTCAGAGTATTCCTGATATATTGATAAATCAAATTGAAGAGAATAACCGTAATATTTACATAATCTTAATTTAATGCTTAATCAGCAGATCTTAATATATATATATATATATATTATATATATATAAGGTCCATCTTGTAGTGTTACTTCATATTTTTGTTTATAACTATCTCAGTTCATGTGTCTGTAGGTCGTTTGGGATATAAAAAAAAAAAATGAGATGATTACAGCTGATTTCCAAATGCTTGTAGAGTAAAACTTTGGTTTGCTTGCTTGCTTTGTTTGTATGAATGTTTATTCAAGCTTTGTAATTAAGGGTTGACATCTTCAAACAATATACATATAGGCATAGTTAAACCTGTATATAATATATTTAAATTTGATTGGACGTTATCCCATTATAATTGTACAAAATACAAATTAAGCAAGCAAGGTAACCAAAATCTTGCTCTACATGCATTAGGAAATTAGCTGTAAATATTCTTATTTCAATATATTTGCAGGAAATTTCCTTGGATTGTAGAAATCTTTGATATTTGTCCTTATTATTTTTACCGAGTTGTGGAGATTATTATACGTGCTGAAGATGGTCTTTCAAGAGATGTAGTCAAACATCTTAACCATGTGAGTTGACATAAAAAATAAAAATGTTATTGTATAATTTTACAAAAAATTGATGTGCACAAGGAAGACCTAATGAAGTAAATCAATAGTATACAATTGACAAAATCTCGTATTATCTTTTTATGCTGACTGCTTGATATCTCTTTGAAGATGATTTCTGCAACATTGCAATATTTGTATTGATTGGAGAAAACTTAATAGTTAGAATATGACATAAGTGTTAGGATGAAGAAAATAAATTAATGATCATAAAATTAATACTTGATTGTCCTGAAATGCATGAAATATCTACCACTTGACGTTTAGCAATAAACAATCAAAAAAAAATAATTCGAGAGGATTCAGAGACTCCCAGTTTAATCTTTCTATAAATTGTTATGTTGTTTACTTATTACATTAAAAGAATTATTATTTCTTATGAATTATGATTTCTTCTGGTACAAATGATGTGGAAATCATGGTTTAGGAAAGAACCTTGTGTATAATTATTAAAGTACAAACTTTCCTTTTGTCCACAAACCTTAAATTATAAAAAAAATTATTTACTGCAATATGTAGTATTTTATATATCTTGATTTTTTTATTGTTTATAATAGGTAGAAGAATGTATTCTGGAAAGTCATGCCTGGAAACGGGATTCCCCTCTGTGGACAGCTATCCAAGAAAACAACGGAGTACCAGTTTGTGAAGAGGTTTTATATTCTTTGATTGCAGTGAACATTTTGAATAGTACAATTTGAAAATTACACATATTAAGGCAAACAGTCCTTCATTTTATTATTCTTAAAAAAATCTGTTTTGTTGTAACTGAGCACACTATTGGACACTATATTCTAAGTTTTGATATATATTTATATTGTGTTTTAATCATTTTTATCAATGTACAAAGTTGCAAATGGATATTAAATTGAGAATGTGTTAAAGAGACAGCAACCTGACCAAAGAGCTATCCAAGGCCACTAATGTGTCTTCATCACAGCTAGGAAGTCCTGCACTTGGAGGCAGACTTCAGGTTCTCCCTAACAATAATGTATACTAGTTCAGCGAAAATGGACTTCAAACTAAACTCTGGAACATAAATATGAACTAAAATTTAAAAAAAAAAACAACATACAACACTCACAAATGGCAAGAATAGTTATAATTTGATATTTTGAAAATCGATAAAGAAAGGAAAAGGAAAAGCTACACGCACATTTCTATAAACTTATTTATCACACATTTATTTTTTTGAATATAGGTTATCTTGCCAAGTTTGATAGACAGCAATTTAAGTTCAGGGAATAAAGTGATGCAACATCCTGCAGTAAAACGATTGGTTGATGAAGGTCATGGGGGCAGAAAAGGTTTGTTCTGTTGTTATTTCATTATGCTTAATTATAATCATGATTTTAAATACATATGTCATGGAAACCGCAACCGAATAACAATTTTTTTCCAAAAATAGATGTCTATAATTGAATGGTAATGCGCTTTCCCCCATTAAGAATTTATTTATCAATTTTCTAAGTATTTATTGTAATCAGTTATTGTTTGAGAAATTAATATTCCTTGGAAACCTACCAAAGATTGATATGAACAAGAATATATTGAAGAATTATGTTAATAAGCAACCACCATAATGAAATAAGTATTTGAAATGGTTGGAATATGACATTATTTTAAGTCACTAGAAAGATATTTAAACATTTGAAGAAAATAATGACAACCTAATTGATGATTTTAATTTAGTATCCTGGTGTATTGTATTTTCGACCTACTAACATATTTTTCCGAATTTCCCTTTTATATGTTTGAACATAGACATACCTAATATTTTGAGAGTCACTAGTATACTTGTGCCTAAATTAATTGTATCAGAAATATTTTTTGATTTTTAATTTATTTTTTAATTTGAGTTCATTAGCTCGATGGCACCTTTGTTGACAAAAACAAGCGTCTTATGTTTTCGACCTATCTAAAAAAAAAAAAAAAAAAAAAAGAGATCAAAAGTCGAAACGACATGTTGTACAAATCCAGAATTGGTTATAAATTTGATACCCAAGTTTATATCAAAGTGTTACAGGCGATCAAACTTATGACTTAATGAATTAAATGGTTAAATATACAACTATAAGATATAAAATATTATTTTGATCAAATTGTACACATTTCAGAATGAGGCACTTTGGAAGCCTTGCACAGTCATGTATACATTCATGTTTTTGTTAAATACTTTGGTTAATGCATTGTGAAGTTAGGTTGGTGAGTATTGTCTGTAATTGCCACTGATAGACTGTTTTTTCTGTAAATAAAAATTAATTAATATTTTATTTTTTCGGTAAAAAGCTGGAACGAGCATACATATTTCCATATTCAAATTAACTTCTAAGTATTAAAACTAACCACCTGACAGTCATGTGACTTAATGACCTTGAAGTTAACTTTGCGTGCAAAAAGACCTCTGCCATAAGTTTAGAAAATTTGTTTATTTTAGACCGATTCTTTTGGAAGGTAAAACAAGTATTAGTGAAAGGGTACAAAAATGTAATATCAAATAAAAAAACGTTAATACTTAATTATAATAACTTTATTTGAAAAATCTTCACCACACGTGGTATCATTTGCTATTGTTACTAAGTATAGCAGCCGAATATGACATCATGCAGGCATGCGCAGCATGCAGGAAGTGAAGGTAGAATTAGGTCGAAAACGTAAGACGGTCGAAAACACAATTGAGACACATATGTTTCACTAGGAATGATGAAACATTTATTGAGGAAATTAAGATTTTTTTTTTAGCTTTCATATTAAATCTTCTCACAGAGTAACTACATATATTTAAATTACAGAAATTCCTCAGTCTCCGCCAGGACCATCAGCTGCTGACAGATTTAGTTCCCCATCACCAGGGAGTGCCAAAAGGAGGCTGTTTGGAGCAGGTGGAGGTACAAGTTCTGCCACAACACAGACAGGCAACCAAGACAATCAAACAGTAATAGCATTCCAACAGGCACAGACGGAAGATGGCAGACAGGTAAATATAATTATAGATACAGATTTTTACAGTAGCTTTCAGTCACATTTATATAAAAATGAAATATGAGATACATAATAAGTTATTAATTGAAATGAGGTTTTACAAAAAATTCAGAAAAAAACAAAAACACTGAAAGAAAATTGATTAGTCTTGTTGCAGAAGGTTTTCAGGCAGTTAGTACACAGACCTAAACTGAATCCATCATATTTGATTTTTTTGGGAGGGTAAGATAGTTATCGTAGTAAGAAATGTATTTTATAATGTATACTGTAGATACAACCTTGTAAAAGCCTTGATTCATCTTTGAAATTGATGTTGGTATTTGCTGCATCTCAAATGTCATTGTTTTATTGCTTTTTCAGATACTGATACCTCTACATACTACTGTTGTAAGGACCTCAAACAATACAAATAAACAGGACCAGAACACAGCACCTACAAATCAGACAGGGAATCAGTCACAGAAACCTAAGAAAACTGGTTCTTTGGCACTCTTCTTTAGAAAGGTAAATTAGTTGCTTTAATTTTAAATGAAGTATTATTTGACAAAATTGAAAATTCTGACAATAACATATATCATATTTCAATGCAGTGACCTAATTTTCTGAAGAAGAAGTTTTATTCCCATTAAATGTGCTCTCAAGGCACATAACATAATTCAATATAAGACATTAACAAAAAAAAAGAACAGTCTAGTATACATACAAACAAAAGAAAAAAACATTTTGGAACACCATGAACTGCACACATATACAAGTATACGTTCAACAGTGTTTCCCTCCTTCTCAGGTTCAAGCCAAAGTATGGTTCGAATAAGGAAGCCAGAGCATGATAACTGCAGGAAAATAAGCGCAAAACTGCATGCAGACATTTAGACCTTAAATTTTGATAGAAATTTCTTGTTCTTGAACAGAATTAATTTGAAGTTTGTTGTTTATATTGCAGTTATATCATATGTCATCTGTGAGATTAAGAGACTTATGTGAGAGGTTACATATTGAAGAAGAGGATGACCTTAGGAGAAAGATATGGACTTGTTTTGAACATACACTTGTGAATCACACTGATCTCATTGTTGACCATCACATTGACCAAATTCTTATGTGTGCAATATATGTGATGTCAAAGGTCAGTTATTTTCCTTGGAATTTTGGTGGTCAGTTATAGGACAGAAATGACTGTCTTTTTAAAAAAGAAATAGTTAACCCAGTGTTAATTGTCAGTCAAAAATCAACAACCAATAAGTTGATTGCCTGAACTAAATGTGGTAAATTATAAGTGGAATTTTTTCCAAATTAAGCTGTTCCTGCATGATGAAATTTTCCTGGTCATGTTTAAAATATCAGTTATTATTAAAAGTATAACAAAGAAGGCAAAAATTTGGCAATCTTCTGATAATTGATGATGAAATGATTGCCTATAACCAACCAGCATTTGTAAAAATAGTAACCACACAAAAGTACTTTTCAAAGGGAGATAAACTGTCTATTTATTATGAATAAAAAGTATCTGCCTATTCACTTAAGATTTGAAATATTAAGGTTGAGAAATATTTTTCCATTGGAATAAAACATGTGTAAGCTTTAATCGTCCTGAACATGTATGAAATATTTGCCACTAGATGTTCAGCAACCAACAATTAATCAATAAAGCTTTTACTTCATTTATTCCTCTGTTGTGGCTGTTTAAGGTTATCACTGGTTTGCTTGGTATTTTGCAGGTTACAGGGAACTCTCAGTCATTCCAGAATATAATGAAATGTTATAGAATGCAGCCACAGGCACAAAGTCATGTAAGTCAAGTAATTAATGCAACAATTAAATAATTAATATTATCAAGCAGACTGCAGTTAGAACTCTTGACACAGAAAATATGTTGGTGGAAGGATTTATTCCTTGGCACTGTTAATCATCTAAGCATGCATTAAAAAAATCTAGATCAACAAGCAAGATAAGTACGAAGAAGGATTTATATTCATATCCAATAGAAAATATTCCACATTTGAAATTGGTTTAGATATTAAAGTTTCTTTGTCCACATATCTTTCTAAAATCTGAGAGAGGTGAACATTGTTTAGATTGAAGAAAAGTAAACTGATAGATTATTTATGAAAATTTATTGTTGTATTAGTTAACTGTGATGATATTTACATTATTTTACAATGAACCATCAACTTCCATTACAGGTTTACAGAAGTGTGTTGTTGACAGGTCGACGTAGACACACATCAGGTGGAAGTGATGGTAGTAAAAATGGTGCCAGTCGCTCGTCATCTCCCACAAATAATACAGGTACGACAGGTAAGAACAACTTCAGATGGTTGATTGACTATTGTGATTATTAATATTATTCTGTGGAAACTGTTTCAAGTTTTGGGTTACAAAGTAGTAAAGAAAATTATGAATCTACAGTGAATTAGGAGCAATAATGCCTTTATTTCGGCCGAATGTTAGTGTAAATTGAAAAGTTCCCATACATATTACTAATTTTGTTCAAAATTGCACTAAGGTACAAGGTATTCAGAAAATAAAAACATAATTTTTCATCAAACAAGTTTTTTTGCGAACTACAACAATATTTGTATATATTATAAAATTTCTAGATTATCTTTGTTTTACATCAACTTTTAAGTGTACTTGTATATTAGTTTGGAAAAGTATATGCACACCTAAAAACAACTATATTTGATGAGAGGATGTCAATAGTTGTAATAAAGCTTCACCTGCATTATTTTGTTTTATCGTGAATGTGCAAGATGTTTTCACAATGCCCCTGCTCACTACTTCAGAAGAGGAACTATTTTCCAAGCTACATATTAAGGTGGTACCAAACACTTTAACTAAAATTAATTTGGCTCGTTTAGTTTTCTTAAAATTTTGACAAAGTATTTACTTTGACCCTTTTACAAAAATATAAAAATTTCAAAAAATTTGAACCAACCGTTTTATCAGAAAAATTACACTGGTTATATAGCAGTTTGACAAACACTTATTTTGATCACTGAGAAGCTTAATATTCCCTTAACAACACAATGTAATTAAAACGTTTATCTGATTTTACAGAGTTATCTCCCTTTAGTGTTAGGTACCACCTTAAATTGGTACAAGATTCAAACATTTACCTTGAAAATATAAATTTTCTGTTTAAATTGCATACATGTAAAAGTTTTAGTACTTGTATTTAAGATCCCACATGTTTTGTATTTACTGATAGAATAAGTTTTATTCTTTGTTTTTTGCAGAAAAATCAGAAAACCGAGATTTGATAAGGTCCACAAGCACATTACCTGTGCCTCACCCTGGGAGTCATCCTCCTACGCCAATCCACCTGACTTTGGGAGGGTCAGGGTCTGAGGCTGAGGAGGAAAGAGGGGATCTCATTATGTTTTACAATCAGGTAAACTTTTAAAATAACTTTCAAACTTGCATTCATGTGCTGGTTTATCTGTGTGATGTTAATTTCTTTCAAGGTATGGGTAATTGGACAGCCTTACAGTATTTTTTTCTTCTCTTGTCTTTGATCTTTGATCTTTGAAATACAAATTTTGTAGGCCTTTTTTTTAAAAATATTATTGTCAAGGTTTCATTCTTATTTTTGAAAACAATGTTATTGTCACGTCTATTTATTATATTTATACACATTATGAAAAATTAGACATGAAATTGTGATTTGATTAAAAATGTCTGAAGGAAAATTGGATATTGATTTGGGGATGAACAGCAGACGACGGCTGCCAAACAGTGTCCATTCATTAAGATGAAAATGCTTTGACATAATTTTTCAAAGTTAGATATGTAGTTGCCTGTGACTATATGGAGGTCGAGTTTAATTTTAAACTTTTCATGATTTAAGCTTTTCTCATTGTTGAGTTATATCTCTTTCCTCTAATAGTCGAAAGTGGTACTTGTGATTGAGTTATTTCCCTTTGAACAGCAATGGTTAATTATATCTTCACTTAGCTGAGTTTTATAGATTTTTATAAGACATTGATAAATGTCTTTTTGGGGGGGGGGGAAATTGATTTCAACATGAATTGAATATATATTTTGTTCTTTGTAATGCATAACCTAAACCGGTACTTATTTTCATTATCAATTCGGAAATACCAAATTTTGTTTTAATCTATCAGAAATTTAATTTTTGGGGTTCTTTGATAAGCCGATTCTAACAAAATATTTAGTGGGTTCTTTGATTCAGTTCTTTGACCACATTCATTTTGTGTCACTAACCAATGTTGTGTCAAATATTCAATCACAACTGTTTTAAGCTAAAATGTCTTGTATAATTTAAGGAAAATGTTTACATGTGTAGGTATTATGTTTTGCAGATTTATATATCAAGATTGAATAGTTTTGCAAAGAGATTTTCAGCTACAGTTCCTTCTAGGGTAAGTAATTTACTTGAATACTTCAGGGCAAATAATTGATGGTTAAACATTTAGAAACAGTAAAAGTATTCATCTTTTGATATTTGGATTATTTCAGTTATTTCTGTTTAGTTATATACTTCAATTCTATGTCATCACCTGGTTTTTTTTATAACTTTCAATATATGTTAAATTTTACCTTTCACCCTTATGAAATAGACTAGTGAATATTTTTGTTAATTTACAAATATTTACTGATTTTTGAAAAAATGAAAAATTGAGTTGCTGAGTAGAAAATAAATGTTTTATCTGTTTTTGTATGGCTTTTTCAAATCAAGTAAAATGAATCATTTTAGGATTGTCCAGCTTTGTCTCCCTTACCGATGATGAAACCTCAGACATTGTCACCAAGACGAGTATCCTCGAAATATCCAGTATACATATCTCCACACAAACAGATTAACCTGAAAGCAACTCCTGCTACAGGGAGAATGCATTATTGTTTTAACCGAAGTCCGGCAAAGGTATGTAAAAAAAAATATCTTACATCTCTTAGGCATTAACAAAATCCTACCTTAGAAAATTAGATTGAACAATTAACATATAGAGAGTTAATGTTTTACTACATGATGACATCTTTTCCCTAATGCTTGATAAAGGTAAAGCAGGCTGTTTGTAAAGCAACTTACCTACTGTTGATTTATTTATTTTCATGGGTATAATTTTTCGTGGATTCAGTAAACATAGCATCTTATGGATATTTAATGTCGTGGTTTTTGCCAAAGTCTACATACAAGTCTATAGAACATTTGTATTTCATTGCACATTTCAATTCATGGTTCGTTTAAACCAACAAAATCCACGAAAATTGATATCCCACGAATAAAAATGAATCCAGAGTGGGCAAAATATACAAGTAATTGAATAGAATTTCTAAAAGAGTTTATGACCCATAAATATCTACTACATCCATATTACTGTCCTCTTTATTTAGATGCAGTTCAAATTTCCAATCCATCATCGGTCAGAACTTCTCTCTGTGATTTATTGTTCAATTTGTTCTTGTTCTGAAGAGGCATGAAATTGCCACTGGACATTGCACAAACAACAATTAATCATGAAAAAGTTTTCCAATAGTGTAAAATAATTGATTTTATTTATTTACTAATCTAAATATTCTACAAAAAATTATAAATAAAATTGAAAATGGAAACCTTGATATGTCAATTAGACAACAACCTGACAAAGAGCTGACAATAGCCGAAGGCCACTAATGGGTCTTCAACACAGCGAGAGAAAAAACGTCACCATCTAAAAATGGATAATTAACAATGGGAAAAAAATAATCTCTTTTATCAGAAATTCATGGTAAACATTTTGGTACATGTTATTGATAAAATGTTTTCCCTCTTTGAAGGATCTGCGTGCAATAAACAACATGATAAAGATGGGTGATAAGAGACCATCGTTTCTGGGCAAGAGAAGTTTAGGGGCACTTGATGTAAATGGCGATGAGGAAGGAAGTGAAAGTCCAACTAAGCTGAGACGACAAGGTTCCTCACCGATGTTCTTGAAGAAACTACAGTCTCTTGGTGTTGAGAGGAGAGAAGCCAATGGGAGCATGTAGCTTCAGTGAATAAATAGTTAACTTGATAATGGATATTTTAAAACATTGTTGTTGTCTTTCAAAAAAAAATATCACTTAATTATTTTAAAATTTATTCATAAATCATTGTCTAGTTTACATTAACTTAAATTTGCCATGTTAGAACTATGAAATGAATTTATATTTAATCTGTTTAAGAAGGGGACTTTTTGTCTTTCTATGGATGGAATTTCAATTTTCCTTGGATCACCTGCTATGAATTTAATTACTAAAGTGAAATAGGCACTGCAAATTTAGTGAGACTAATAATTTGTGAAGGTATGACTTTCACTAAATTTCAGATTTAATTGTAAATTTCAATATTTTAAAATCTTATTTATGTATAGGTTGGATTAAAATGAATTTTGACCTGTAGTTTTGACTTACACTGCTGACGATAATGTGATATACAGAAGATATAGTGCTCATATTTATTGTCTATATACTTAAAGATATTCCAATTTATTGAAGTTGTATATTAAAATAGTAACCATAGAAACCAATGTAGCACTATTTATTTACTCAAGGTCAAGGTGTTTCGAGCTGACAGAAAGAACTTTTTTCTGGTGCATAAAACTTTAAAAAAAACTGTGATAGATATGGCTTCCATAAATTTTTGATTAAGTTAATGAGTGATTGTCAGTAAACTTTACAGTATTAGTTAAAGATACTGTTGTGAATGTAGAAGTTGAGCATTTCTTTCTAAAATTCTGTTTGATCTGTAGCCAAAACTGCTTTTCTTGTAGTTTCAATTATTTAGATTTTATATGGAATAGAAAAGTGATAGAATACTGGTGAAAAGTTTATTATCTAAATTTTATTGTCGTTTTCACTTTACAAAAAAGCAGATGCATTGCTAACTCGTTGATGGTATTGAGATGATAGTAAATCATTAACAATCCATTTATAAACAAACTGAAGATGATGAAAAATTGCAATAATTATTTCACAAGGGAAATAAAAAATTGTTATTTATTAAAAACAATTGATAAAAACCACACAGTAATTTTATTTTATAAGAATATGTTTTCGTCATATGTTCTTCTGTTTTTTTATAAAGAGACAATTTTTGGTATGTAAAACATTTTATATTTATTCTTATTGAATCAAGAGTTTCTGGAAATCCACTCATTTTCAGAATTCTCACAAAATGGATACCATATTGGAACAGAGTAAAGTTTCTATTCTTAGAAATTATGCTTTTTAGATTTCATATTATGATTTGTAATCTTATTAAGCGTTAATTTTTATAAACATTCTGAATTTTAAAAAACTTTTATATCTGCTTGCTTGTTGAATGTAATATTTTAGTATTTTATTTTTTTGATAGTGCAATCTTTTTGTAAATATCGATTAATGTGTAAATATCTATTGATGACAGATAGTCACATTTTTACAGCCTCTTTGTAACCTTACTTTTACTTGACCTTTCACCTTTAGATTAATGTTTTACAACTTTCTAATATCTTATTTTCTTTTAAGCAGATATATATATTTTAAGACTTTATACTGTTGCTACACAAATATTGGCATTCTTATATATAGGTATTGTGAAAAGGTGACTTTTCCCAGGATATTGAAATTTGTATTATATTTGAAAAAGCAACTAAAGATTTTATTCTAGGCAATATCAATCATGTTAAAATAAAACTATATCAACATCATACACATTTCATATATTGTAAATTCTGAAATTTTTGCATGAAATTATTTTTGCAATTGTTGATTTATAGACAAAACATGGGAAATTAATTAATTTGACTTGAGGAAATGTATTTTTCAAACAATAAAATGAGAATCTAAAATGTAAGATATGATAAACAAATTCCAATCCAAATCAATTTTCTACCATGTTAAAAAACATTGCAGCAGTTTCTGAATTTACAGTACTTAGATGTTGTTACTTTAGAACTAGAAATTTCTTATTGACAAAATTGCATTGCAATTTAATAAACATGGTCAGCTTGGAGGGATGTAAATGAAAGAAATGTCTGAAAAATGAAGAATGAAAAATTAGTATTACCAAATTTTGTTGCCTTTATATTAAGAAAATGTTTCTGGATTTTTATATGAAATATAAGGGAATAAATGAATTTTAATATTTTTTACTGCAACAAGATATATCCCTAGTGAACAAAAAATAGGCATGCAATATTTATATATGCACTAGTGCAAATATAGCTTAAAATTATCGACACCATTAGGGAAAATATTTTTTAAACATTTTTCTAGCTTTGCTATACAATATTAGGTTTATTGCTTTGATTTAGTTATGAAAATTTAAAAAAAAATATATGAAACAAGAACGAAAAAAGAATGGCAGCTAAATGGGTTATTACAGTTAGTATATAAAATTTAACTGAAAGAATGAATGAATCATCACTAAAAGGAAGAAACCATCCAAACTGACCGAGCCTTATTTAGGGTACTTTGTTAATCTTTGTAACAATCTAGTCATAATTCATGGTAAACAATGTTATTTGTTGTTTGTTTTGTAGGTTAGATAAATCATATCAAAACTTATTGTTATGTAAAAAAAAAATATGGCAAGTGAAATATAAATGAATTATTAAGATAACACATTGTGAATTTTATAAAATTTGTAATTTTGTAGATTTTAAAATTGGTTGATGAATTGTTTACTATCGTGGGTCAAGTTTGGGAGGTTGTTGATTAAATTTATAACTTTACAGAGAAAGTGAAAATTTGACATTTTATAGATCAAAATATTTTGTAAATAAAAAGCACATGCTGGAAGATTTTTTACCATGGTAATATGATATATAACTCGAATAATTCAGTGCCCTCTATCCACTACTTTTCTTGAGGAGTGATCGAAGTATAACGACTGGATTATTCCGGTTATATGATGTAATGAATTGTATTCATTGGTAATCAACAATTTTTGAAACAAACTTTTTATTTTGCTATCATTGGTGTGAGAAAAAAAACCCACTGAAAATAAGCAATAAGCACATTATGTAACAAAATTAAATCAGTGAATATGGTATATAAGTAAGGATCTGTAATATAGAATGTTTATAGTCGACTACATTATAAATGTAGATTTAATATATATATTTTGTGATGTCTGTGTTGGGGACTTTTTGTCCCTGGTCTGTTAGTGTCAAATTTTTAGATGCCAAATTTATTATTGTACAGTGGTTATGCATGCCAGTCATATTGTGTACATTATTTTAATTTGTACAGATATAAATGTTGAAATACATGTCTACACATCAAATCTAATAAAAAACATGAAAACTTAACTGGATTTTATTTTTCAACTAAGCATCATGTTTAAGCTGTTGATCCTTTGTCATATGGTATAATGCCTTACTTTTGATAGAATAATAGGTCAATTCTTATCTGGACTATTTATCTTCAATTGGAATAGGTGACATAAACACTGCCTAAAATGAGAGAGGTCTTGGGTTCAACCCTAGGACAATTTCGTAGAAATTTCTGAACTGTTGTATTTGCTGCACTGTTGAGTATAATACATTTGGAATTTGTATCAAAGGACATTTGGCTCAAAATTGGAATAACGAGTTCAGGAAGGGTTACATGTACTTCAGCAGATTGTTACCTAATGGTATATTAAGTATCTGACCAAACATGTTGTCTAGCCCAAGTGAAGAGAAAAATACCTTAGGAACATTCAAACTCACAAGTCAAAAACAACAAAAAAAACATAGCTAGTAATTCATTGTTCAGAGGGGAGATAGTAATTCATTGTTCAAAGGGGAGATAGTAATTCATTGTTTGGAGCAGAGCTCTTCAACTTTGTATTTGTTTGGCTTTTTAACTATTTTGATCTGAGCGTCACTGATGAGTCTTATGTAGACGAAACGCGCGTCTGGCGTATAAAATTATAATCCTGGTACTTTTGATAACTATTGTAATTCATTGTTCAGAGGAGAGCTGGCTAATTATATTTCTGAGGAGAGTCAACTATTTATCTGAAGAAAGTTGTTATTAGGAGGAAAAGTTTTGATGAGAAAAGACCTTGTAGAAATTATTTCTAGTATATCTTGTTAGCAATTGCTCAGAGAATGCTAATTGAGTTTTGTGCAAAAACTTGCAAGTAATTGTTTGGAAATGACCTAGTAGTTGGGTGGTATATATGGGAAAACGCACTCACTTTAGGGATCAACAGCCAGGCATACCTGTCTACTTGAAATCAGCTTTTATTTTGAGATTTAATAATTGGTACAGCAATGTAAAGAGAAATCCTTGTCAATTAAAATTTAGAGGACCAGGTAAGTTATTGAATGAAAACACTAGCAAGTTTTTAGGTGAAGATTGCATGAAATGCAATTAAAACCTTATAGGAATGACTTGATATCTAAATCATTCAATTCCTATCACTACCTTTTTGATACACAAAATATAGTGCATTGATCATAACATTGTATACATCCTATTCATGAACATTTCCGTGAATTATAATCGATGTAATATATGCTCAAGACACAAAATGATGTTACACTTGTCAAGATAACTACATAACTTTTGCAAGGTGCAGGAATCTTAGATCTGTTCTTAAAATATGATGTCATTGTTAAAGCCATTTTTGTAGCAGAAAGCTCGACATAGGGATAGTGGTCAACTTTATTTGGTGTATGGAAATATTTTATGATCTTTATGTCAGTCGCACAGGTTTAATTGACCTTGACCTCATTTTCACGGTTCATTGCTCAGTGTTAAGTTTTTGTGATTTGGTCTGTTTTCTATAAGCAATAGGTCAACTATGTTTGTTGTATGGAAGAATTGATAGCTGTACATGTCTGCCTGGCATGGTCCATCTGACCTTGACCTCATTTACATTGTTCATGTTTAGTTTTTTTGGTTAATGTTAAGTTTATGAGACAGTTGTAATAAAGCTTTATATTTAGGACTATCAACATAATATCAATGATAAGTAAAGAAGGCAAGACATTTCAGTGTGTGCACTCTAGTTAAAAATTCGAGTTATCTTCCTTTGTCTAGAATTTCTGTTAAATCACCTACAACCACTGCAATATTTGATTTTTCTCCCACTGATAATTGAAGCAATCTCTATCTTCAGCGCTTACAAGCACTTTTATTGTAGTGTGTGTCATGTGATGCTTAAAGTACCGGTAGTAGTCTTCTGTGAGGACAGTTGATGAAGTAGATTAAATCCAATTGCATCAGCAAAATCAACTCATAACAGAAAGTAACTGCATATTTTCCAAAATCTCAGAATCAACTAAAATATAAGTGCTTTATCTGTAATATTAATAAATGTCCCAAATATCACATCAAAGTCCTTACTTTAAATGGTTGAAGAACATTTAAATTACCTTAAATTGTAGGTCCAATAAATATTACCGGTAACTGAAACAAAAATTTCAATCTATCTGATAAACTCATTACATAAATAAGGCTGTTAGTTTTCTTGTTTGAATTGTTTTACACTGTCATTTCGGGCCTTTTATAGTTGACTATGTGGTATGAGCTTTGCTCATTGTTGAAGGCTGTATGGTGACCTATAGTTGTTCATTTCTGTGTCATTTTGGTCTCTTGTGGGCAGTTGTCTCATTGGCAATCATACCACATCTTCTTTTTTAATCATTATATGATGATAATATATTGGGTGTTCAACGTCTTGTTGAAACTTTTACACAAATATAAGGACAAAACATGTCAATGCTTCAATGCTTGTTATACACTTATTATCTTAATGTGCTATTTGTCATGGTATCAATTCAAAGAAAGACATGTCAACCTACCTAGAACATTATTCCAACTCCCAGCTGACCTTTGCTGCCAAGCAAAGAAGTATTATTTACCAATAATGAAGCTTTGAATGACCCACCTGGAATCATGATAGTGGCCAAACACACTTCAACTGGAAAATTACTACTCTTTATGCAAAACTGAAGGCAGCGCGATATTTGCAAGAACTGGTAAAGGTTAGGAAAACAGATTTTTATAGAAGACTTTTAATCAAAGCAAGTCTTTCAACAGAAACAAAGCACATGTAAAGTGTAGCTTCTCTGGAAAACTATGAACGGAATGATACATTTGATTCCAGCTATTTTCATAGCCTATTTGTCAGACAAAATAATGCAATTAAGCAAATTATGCTTAAAAACTAAATGAAAGAATGGTTAAGAGATGTGAACTACATGCACAGGATTGAATTTCAATTAAAACCAGGTGCTCTGCAGGGTGCAGCTTTATACGACTGCAGAAGTCAAACCCTGAACGTTGGGGCAAGTATGGACACAACATTCAAGCTTGACACAGCTCTGAATTTGGATTGCCATCAAGTTTTTGACATAATATGAGTTTCTGACACAAAACAAATGTCAAGATCTTACAAATCTATTGCGCAATATTGTGCAATTAAAGATTTCTTCTTTTAACTTTTAAAAAATTTGGAATTTGAGAAATTTTAAGAAAAACCAGGTGCTCCGCAGGGCGCAGCTTTATACGACCGCAGAGGTCGAACCCTGAACAGTTGGGGCAAGTATGGACAAAACATTCAAGCATGATACAGCTCTGAATTTGGATTGTGATCAAATTTTTGACATTACATGGGTTTTTTTTTTACACAAAACAAATGTCAAGATTTTACAAATCATTTAAAGATTTCTTCTTCAAACTTTTTAAATCTAAAATTAAATAGTTGACACAGCATAGGTTTCTGACACAGAATGAATGTGGTCTAATGAACTTAAAAGTTTTTTTTTGCCTTTGAGCAATTCACTATGCTGTTGAATATTAATCCTCTCAAAAAAATGTTGAAGAAATTTTCTTTTTATTTATGAAATCTAAAATGAGAAAAATTTAAACCCCCCCCTTTTTTTTCACATCCCCGTTTCCCTTTTTCCAAAACTGATATCAATTCAAATTTCTAATGGAGTTTGCAACAATAACTACTCTTTTAAATACATCATAAAATATTAAAATGTAAAATAAAGTGCTTGTTATCACTGAATGGTAAAGATTGGTTGGTAGTAAAAGTAAATATACATTGTTTATTGTATAAAACAATAAAAAAAACTTCATCAGCAACATTTTATATTGGCAAATTTCCAATGAAGTTATTTACATAAAGTTATTGGCAAATAAAAATAGAAAATGACATCATAGTCATGTCTGGCAAATGTTCAACATACATTATCTAAAAACATTTTAAATAAGATAAGGAAAAAAAGCTTCATCAGCAACATTTTATATTGGCAAATTTCCAATGAAGTTATTTACATAAAGTTATTGGCAAATAAAAATAGAAAATGACATCATAGTCATGTCTGGCAAATTTCCAACATATATTATCAACTACTATTCTATACAAAGAAAGATAACTCCAATTGAAAATTAATTGCTATTGCACAATATGGTGCAATTAGATATTTCTTGCTATTGTGCAATACTGTGCAATTGAAAATTTCTTGCTATTGCACAATACTTGATATGGAATCCTGATTTGGACCAACTTGAAAACTGGGCCCATAATCAAAAATCAAAGTACATATTTAGATAACACATATCAAATAAGCCCAAGAATTTATTTTTTGTTTAAAATCAAACTTAGTTTAATTTTGGACCCTTTGGACCTTAATGTAGACCAATTTGAAAACTGGACCAAAAATTAAGAATCTACATACACAGTTAGATTAGGCATATCAAAGAACCCATTTATTCAATTTTCAAACAAAGTTTAATTTTGGACCCCCATTTGGACCAACTTGAAAACTAGGCCAATAATTAAAAATCTAAGTACATTTTTAAATTCAGCATATCAAAGAACCCCAAGGATTCAATTTTTGTTAAAATCAAACTAAGTTTAATTTTGGACCCTTTGGACCTTTAAATAAATGTATACCAATTTGAAAACGGGACCAAAAATTAAGAATCTACATACATAGTTAGATTCGGCATATCAAAGAACCCCAATTATTCAATTTTTGATGAAACCACACAAAGTTCAATTTTGGACCCTTTGGGCCCCTTATTCCTAAACTGTTAGGACCAAAACTCCCAAAATCAAACCCAACCTTCCTTTTATGGTCATAAACCTTGTGTTTAAATTTCATAGATTTCTATTTACTTATCTAAAGTTATGGTGCAAAAACCATAAATAATGCTTATTTGGGCCCCTTTTTGGCCCCTAATTCATAAACTGTTGTGACCTCAACTCCAACCAGATGCTCCGCAGGGCGTAGCTTTATACGACCGCAGAGGTTGAACCCTGAACGGTTGGGGCAAGTATGGACACAACATTCAAGCTGGATTCAGCTCTAAATTTGGATTGTGATTAAATAGTTGACACAGCATAGGTTTCTGACACAGAATGAATGTGTTCTAATGAACTTAAAATTTTTGTTTTCTCTTAGAGCAATTCACTATGCTGTTGAATATTAATCCTCTCAAAAAAATGTTTGAAGAAATTTTCTTTTTTATTTATGAAATTTCAAATGAGAAAAATTGAACCCAATTTTTTTAATCACATCCCCCTTTCCCTTATTCCAAAACTAATCTCAATTAAAATTTCTAATGGAGTTTGCAACAATAACTACTCATTTAAATACATCATAAAATATTAAGATGTAAAAAAACTGCTTGTTATCACTGAATGGTAAAGATTATTTTAATTTATCAGTTGGTAGTAAAAAGTGAATATACATTGTATATTGTATATAACAAAGATTTAAGTTGATTCTGGACAAAGAAAGATAACTCCAATTAAAAAAAAATCTTGCTATTGCACAATATTTTGCAATTAGATATTTCTTGCTTACTATTCTGGACAAAGAAAGATAACTCTAATTAAAAAAAAATTTGCTATTTCACAATATTGTGCAATTAGATATTTCTTGCCATTGCGCAATACTGTGCAATTGAAAAGACTTGCTATTGCACAATACTTAATATAATAATTTTAGATCCTGATTTGGACCAACTTGAAAACTGGGCCCATAATAAAAAATCTAAGTACATTTTTGGATTCAGCATATCAAAGAACCCCAAGATTTCAATTTTTTGTTAAAATCAGACTAAGTTTAATTTTGGACCCTTTGGACTTTAGTGTAGACCAATTTGAAAACAGGACCAAAAATGAAGAATCTACATACACAGTTAGATTTGGTATATCAAAGAACCCCATTTATTCAATTTTTGATGAAATCAAACAAAGTTTAATTTTGGACCCCGATTTGGACCAACTTGAAAACTGGGCCAATAATCAAGAATCTAAGTACATTTTTAGATTCAGCATATCAAAGAACCTAACTGATTCATTTTTTGTCAAAATCAAACTAAGTTTAATTTTGGACCCTTTGGACCTTAATGTAGACCAATTTGAAAACGGGACAAAAAGTTAAGAATCTACATACACAGTCATGACAGTTAGATAGGCATATCAAAGAACCCCAATTATTCAATTTTGATGAAATCAAACAAAGTTTAATTTTGGACCCTTTGGGCCCCTTATTCTGTTGGGACCAAAACTCCCAAAATCAATACCAACCTTCCTTTTGTAGTCATTAACATTGTGTTTAAATTTCATTGATTTCTATTTACTTAAACTAAAGTTATTGTGCGAAAACCAAGAATAATGCTTATTTGGACCCTTTTTAGGCCCCTAATTCCTAAACTGTTGAAACCAAAACTCCCAAAATCAATCCCAACCGTTCTTTTGTGGTCATAAACCTTGTGTCAAAATTTCATAGATTTCTATTAACTTAAACTAAAGTTATAGTGCGAAAACCAAGAAAATGCTTATTTGGGCCCTTTTTGGCCCCTAATTCCTAAAATATTGGGACCAAAAGTCCCAAAATCAATACCAACCTTCCTTTTGTGGTCATAAACCTTGTGTTAAAATTTCATAGATTTCCATTCACTTTTACTAAAGTTAGAGTGCGAAAACTAAAAGTATTCGGACGACGACGACGACGAAGACGCCAACGTGATAGCAATATACGACCAAAAAATTTAATTTTTTGCGGTCGTATAAAAATGAAAACTACTACCACCCCCCTTTTTTTGTGTGTGCAACAAGTCCAAAACCTAACATTTCTTTATACATAACATACAAGTAGTGTAAGGGAGGTAAATCCGAACATACCCAACAATGTATGTTAAATGTTTTAGAATTACCTCCCTTACACTGCTTTTAAATTGTCTTAATTGTCCATTGACCAGAAATACCTAGTTTTCCCCCCAATTCCGAAACATTTTGAGTCATAACCCCCCAAAGTCATTATTAACCATTCCTTCATGGAAACTAGAAAAATGCTAGTATGTGATACCAATATACAACCAATTTTTTTTAATTTTTGCGGTCGTATAATAAAATGCCTGATGTGATATATGTTATCTGTTAATTCTTTCAATTATGTTAAAAACAGATTTTGTTTGTTGTGTACCAACATCTACTTTTATACCCAGGATGTATAAAAAGAACCATTTGTTCTGTACTATAAATGGATTTGTTTCTGTGAGCCGTGTGTTCATGTACAATGAAATATTTTTACAATTGTTCAACAATGCTCAAGTTTATTGTCTTTTTGATAATATTGGACGAATGAGAATGCCAAACACATTTGAAAATCATTGATTGATTCTTTGTTGCTTAACGACCAGTGGCAATTATTTTCTGCATGTCCAGTACGATACTTGAAAATGAGATGCATGTATGTTATTGCAAACAGTAACCCAAATACCATTACGATTTAAAGTGTGTTTTTTAATAAACTTGAAATTCAACCAAACTGTAGCAAAAAAAAGGTTTATGCTACAATCTACCAAATACAAAATTTGTAAACTGTCTTTGATACAATAATAAAAACAGAAAATCAAATTTTACTTAAAAAATTTAATTTGATGATTTGCACTAAATTATAAACAGATAAAAAACTTAACAAGAATTCAGCATATAAAGTATAGAACTACTCATCATAAGAAATAAAAATTCTATTACACATAAATACTTGAATAAATAAAAGGCACTTATAGTCGAAATTATATTCTAATTTGTTCTGCTTGAACAGGCACTCAACATAATTAAGTTCACACAATAAAAATTG
The DNA here is from genome assembly GCA_019925275.1 of Mytilus edulis. Taxonomy (NCBI): domain Eukaryota; kingdom Metazoa; phylum Mollusca; class Bivalvia; order Mytilida; family Mytilidae; genus Mytilus; species Mytilus edulis. Next base: position 32,342,294 of record CM034352.1, read on the forward strand.
TGCAAAATCTAATTAGACTTCAAATGTCAATAACAAGCGACTATAAACTGTAAATTCTGAAATTTATGTGTAAATTAATCTTTGTGAATTCTTCAAATCCAAAAAATATTCCATTATTCATTTGAGGAGTCTGAAATTTTATCAATGTAATACACATTTCTTCAGGGTTTTTTGTCACATTAACATTGAAAAACAACAAAAATTTCTGAATTTACATAATGAAAACAATCAAAATGTTTATCAGCTTGTTTTGATTCCTTTATTTTACATTTACATTGCCCAAATAAAATTTTCTAGTTTACAGTCTTTACATTTTTGTTTAACGGAAGAAAAAAAATTAAACGAAAAAAGGTCTACTTTGACGAAAAAAAGCACAAACAATTACCTTATGATTACATAATATATGTACTGTGTAAAAAACCAGCTACAAGACATTGTGAAAATTAGTATGTAGTAGTTGACAAAACCAAGTGTGATTAAATATTCTACTCAGCTTGCACCAAAACATGATTGTGAAAAGCAGTCGCTTTGTTACTTTTACATATATACATGTATGTCGGTGGTATATAAAAATATAATATACAAAAGTGAGAAACTTATTGTTGATCTTCTAATAAATAACAAAGTCATAATATAAATGATTCATTGAGCATAAATCAACAATCATTCTTGAATATCAAGATATGTGATATGAATGTTTAGTTCACTTGTTCAAAAATATACTTCAAATATACTTAATGCCTGAAATTAATGTATTACATCCCAAAATGCCTTATTCCTGTTAAAATCAATTTCAAACTATAATATACAAAAAATGGGATTGTAAAGAAATAAAGTTTACAAACAAAAATAAATATTTATGTAACAATATCCTGAGAATGAAATATACTCAATATAGAATATGTCGTTTATTTTATTGACAAATAGGAATGGTTTGTATTCTGAACACAAAAAGTCACAAATAATATAACATTCTGTCATGATCTAATACAATATAGCCCGAAAAAATATCACAATGATTTATGAAATGATATGGTTGAAAAACAATCATCACACACAATAACTATGCAAAAAACATCTGGTTTGGCATTGGGACTGGAAGATCTTGTTAAGTATTTGACTCTCACAAAATATACAAACAGAATTTTATATGGAAAATATATCATATCAAACAACATTCACTTATCTTCTCTTAGTCAAAATCCCAATTCATATTCTTGGATACAAATTTCATAAAAGGAAAGATATCGTTTTTGTGAATGTATTACTTCTTCAAAATAAGTATACATGCCTATATAAAATCTGTATTTCGTAGAATATCTAATAATTCCATCAAAATCATGAATCCACAGTATGAACAATAACATCTACAGATAACAAAATTACTAAGCAATAGAAAACAGTATTCTGTTGTAGACTTTGCTTCTAAACTGTAGGAAGACATACAGGTAATTAATCTTCCATCTAAGATAGATAATGGATTTCTACTAAAGACCCATAATAAACAACATAATTACCCAACCATTCAAGATTGCAAAAACTAAATCAACATTACAGATTTTTTTTTAAATTTCGAAAAAACCCAGATGTTTTTCATTCAGAAGCGTTTCCAAAGAAATTGTCAGAAATTCTTAACTTGCAATCTAATATTGTGTCTATAATTAATTTTTCTTACATTTCTATAAAAAAAAATCCCAAGTTACTACTAAACTAAGCACTAAGTTTTTTGTAGAAAACAGCTATTTGATAATTTAACTATCTGACAGCTTTCATAGAAGACAAAGAATCAGACCCATATCAATTAAGATAACAAATTTGGTCAAGCAAACTTCTTCACACAACATAAGGGGGTTTATCAATATGTCACATGACTATCACATGAATGGTTTATCAATATGTCACATGACTGTTGCATGGATGGTTTACAATACAAAGGTCAATCTGCATCAGCTTGGCCCCGAACAGGTTTCCAACAGAGATTTCGTTGAGGGTGATGATGGAAAATGGAATATCACAGATATTTGGCTTTTAATAAAAAGACCTAAGTTTCTTTATCGTTATAAAGATCCATCTCTATTGAACAAAGATTCCACTTTGTGAATTGTGTGAAATGTGTCTTTAGTAAAAGTGGCTGCCTCTGTCTGGAGTGTTTCTGCCTCTACTTTAATCTTCCTCACAACCCATTCTAAACCTTCTCTGCCCTGAAATGATCAAACAGTATGCATGAGTTAACAGTTTAAACTAACAAACTGGATTTAAGAATGTTATGTACTCATTTTTACTAAATTCACTTTATTTTCAGGTACTCATCAATTTTGGCTATGGTGAGAATCTCAAATGATATATGTGATGAGTTGATACAACATTAAATTTTATAATCTCAATGCATTCTGACTCACAAGTTTTTATAATCACAAGTCTAGATAGATTTGAACGAGTTCAAAACCCATCTTAGTGAGAACTCTGATATAATTATCAGAATAATGACTTGTCTGCATTTCAAGGAAAAATCTTGGTACAAAAGTCTCAATTATTTCTTGAAATAAGTCTCGCTTTGTTAATTTCTGTTCAAGCCTAGTACTGACTAAATAGTAAACCAACCTTTTGTGCATTATTATTTATATTCTGTGTAATCATATTTTCTAGGTAACTGGACAATGGTACTCCTTTAATATTTACAACTGCTTCTTGTTTCAAATGGGTTCTGAAAGAAAGAATAATTCTGTTAAAATGTATCCTGGACTTTCAATAAACATAAGTCATATGAAACTTCAATTTAAGGATGTCTTCTTCTGACTTTTCAGTCTCGTTGAAATCTTGTTCTGGAATTATTTCTAAAATATGTGATACAAGTGGAAAATATCAATGAATTTAAAAAATGTTGTAATCAAACTGAACTCTGACAAAAATTGGGTATTTCTAATGAGTAGTTTTTGAGTAATCATTTTTTTAAATTTTATTACCAATCAAGTTAGTCTTTTTAGCCAAAATTTTAGAAAATGGGTAAGGGATTCAACAAATGATTTTACCAGAAACATGTGCATCCCACATCCCTTTTTTCTTTTCAAATATTTATAACAAAGAAGTTGAAAAATCACAAATTTACAAAATTGACAACATGGTAAATTTGACACAAAAAAGCATCAAAATATGATAAAACTTTCTTATATTAACACCTACCAACAGTTTTTTTTAAATTCAAATTTATTCAGATTGGTCCCCTTCATCTTTATTGAAAGTATGACAAAAAGTTTAATTTTGGATATGTGATTGATTTTTTTCATGATTATTGCCTAAAAATAGGTAAAAATTTATCAAAAATTGGACAATCATCAAACTTGGAACTTTCAAAGGGCCGTAGTAAAAAAAGAAGTGCACCACCATGATTCTTCACAAATTATTTTTTTAGTCATATAAACCCAAAAAACAGTTTGAAAAAAAATTTAATTCTAAAATTTTTGGCTCCTCAGAGGTGTATATCCTTACAAAAAAGTTAAACATGTTTTATATAATTGAATGGCTAAGTTTTACTCAAAAAGAAGTGAGTGTGCACTTTAAAAAAAAAGAAAATTAATCCTAAATGAACCTATATTGAATTATTGACTTTCCAGACACTAATTCGCCAATATTTTCCTGTATGCAGTGACCTTAACTACGAGACCTCTTGTCATAACTTTGGCCATCACACGGCAGAAGTGTAAGGGGAAAACTGTGAATGTAATGAAAGAATGAAAGCGTAAGTGCTCTTGATGGAAAATAGAATTGAGATTCTAACAAGAATGTGTCCTCAGTACACGAATGTCCACTCGCACTATCATTTTCTATGTTCAGTGGACCGTGAAATTGGGGTAAAATCTCTAATTTGGCATTAAAATTAGAAAGATCATATCATAGGGAACATGTGTACCAAGTTTGAAGTCGATTGGACTTCAACTTCATCAAAAACTACCTCGACCAAAAACTTTAACCTGAAGCGGGACAGACGGACGAACGGACGGACGAACGGACGCACAGACCAGAAACATAATGCCCCTCTACTATCGTAAGTGGGGCATAAAAAGAAGAATTTTGATTCAATAAATTATTCACCAACTATGAAGGAATAGCTTAATAATAAATGGGATCACATAGAAAAAAAACCCACCAAAAAACAAACAAATGTCATGACTCTTTCAATTCAATTCCTTTATAATTAACTTGTAATCTTCCTATTAATCAATGTCTCATGTGCTTTTTTATAATCTGTCATAAGACTTACTTAGAGCTGTCATCGGGGTGGGTTGCATACACTAGTTTTTCATCTATGGTTACTAAATTACACCAGGTTAACTGAAAAGATATAAAATTAGTGAGTAAATTTTTACAAAGTCTCGCACAAAGAAATGTAAGCACAAGTAATAGCTATGGGGAGTCTGCGCTGTTAGCCACTAGTCTGATGCCCCAGACTAGTAAATATTGATTCGGACTAGTGGAAATTTCAAAATTTTATATAGTCATATAGGCACAAGTTTTGATATTTAGTTTTCGGACTAGTAGATGAAAAAGTTTTTGGCACAGACTGGCCCCGCCCGGCCCCGGGACATATGTGTATCTTAAAACATTTTGAAATTTACTACACCATGTATACTGTTAACAACAAGGGCAGTTCATTTAATACATGCATGGTACTTAGGGGATTTGATATAGAAATACATGTATGGTTACCCTCTATAGAGAAATTTTCATAATTTCTCTATAGACTTTCACTGTACAAAAACATCCAACTGTAGTTAAGATTTGGAAGTGCCTACTGTAGCCAACATCCTATGTATGTTTTCATAAAACAGTTGTAAATGAGCATCTTAGTTATGATAAAATGGTACAACTGCATTTTTTTTTTACATGTATACATTTCATGTAGTATTGCAACATCCCAGAATTGTCTGATAAGATTTGGTTTGTATTGCAACATCCCAGAATTGTCTGATAAGATTTGGTTCAAGCTTTTTAACCAAAAAAAGTATCTTTGTTGATAAGTTTTTATTTATTCAATGAAAGTGTCATCACATTGGTATAACGGGAATAAGGCAGTCTGTAAACTTTTCTGTTGTGTTCAATTTTTCAGTAAAGCAAGAGGATTGAGTGTCTTAAATAACTTTTTTTAATTCAGTAGACATTTTAAAATACATTGGAAAGAATATATCTGATATTGTGTAGAATTAAAAAATAAATATGCAATTTTTCACATGCACGAAGTTAAAACAATACAAATCAAAAGGAATATTGAAAGTATATAACAACATTCTGATAAAAACAAGAAATGGAATACATATGTATGTAAGAGATAATTTGGTGAAACATGCCAATTCTTAGAATTTATTTCAAAAACAATAAAAATACATGAAATGTACAACAGCAAATACAATGTCAAATTAACAATCAGTGAAACTAATAAACTTAAAAATATTCAATTTAAAGCATAAAATAATTTATATATTTTATTATTTATCAAAAAATCTTGGTCTAATAGCTGTATATATACATCATTCAAGTTTTTTTCAGGACTGTGCCAGTTATCCCCCTTTGAAGATGAAGAGACCAACACCATTTTATTATTGTTCAAAATCAGTATCTTCTTTATTCTTGGCAGAGTAAATTTAACTTCTCACTTAAAAATTTAAGACTTTCTTCACCTATGTCTTCAGATTATGTATCTGTTCAGGAGACGTAAAGAATTAAAACTTCAATATAAAAAAGATTTTAAAAGTGCCTTCTCACTTACATTTTTGGACTTAAGTGTCATGGTTTTAGCCTTGGGGTCAACTTCTGAATGTTCTGATCCATACGCATTTTCATCCTGTCCTAAAATCTAATGGAGAAACAAATAAGGAAATGAAAAGTGACATGCTAAAATAAAAGTGAAGTAAAAAATCCTGCAGCGTTTATGAGACTTTTTTGAAATTCTGGCATAAAATGCAAGCCATCTCATTTTTCAAATCATTGTGATTACATATGAGCTGGGTCATATAGAAATCTACCTCATGCAAATGAATACCAATACATCTGTTAACAATGTAGGCTGACAAAATCTCATCAGAAAGTCTGTTTGAAAATTTGAGTTGTAATAAACACCCTACAAAATAGACCAAAAAATCCTTTTTTTTTGTCTTTTTCAAATGTTCCAAATTCAACAAGTCTTGAATATTTACATGTGCATTTGCATTTGAATATAAAGGACACAGCTCTTATTCAATTATGTTTCAAACTGGATATTTCTGGTTCTTGTCTTATTAAAGCTGCAAAATTTTATACGTAACTAAGCACAACAAAACAGAAAATACAAACATTTAATTTTTTTTCACTCACATTTCTTGATTTGATAGACATAGTGTTAGTTTTCAAGTCAACATCTGACTTCTCAATCACATAACAATCATCAGATATGCCAACCATCTGTTTTTAAATACCAAAATATTATGCATGTCAATATTTAAATAAATTAAAATCAGAATAGTTTTTTTTACTAATAGAATTCAATAATAATCTTTTAATAATATGCTAGCATACTCAGCAACTGTAACTGATAGAAAATTAAAGTAATGCATTTAATCAAGGTTTATAAAACCAGGGTTAAATGAACAATGCTTAGGTCAGTAGGAAATACTGGGAAAGCACCTGGTTTTACCAGGCAGTACTGGGCATTATGAACTTTAAGAGGATTTAAATTATCAATAACAAATACCATATGTAAAATAAATAAGAAGATTAATACTTATTTATAAGTTCACTTGTTTAATTTAATATTTTTTCTTTTTAAAGTGTAATTTGAGAATATATAAGCTATTCAACTTGAATGCTTACTTTTTAATGTGAACACATTTTTTAAATTACGGTACATATATTAGCCTCCTAAAATTTTTTAAGTTGATCTATCTTAATTTGTCAAACATGAAGCGCAAGAAATGAAATTGGATTTGTTTTTATGTTTCAACTAAAAATAAGTATATATGTAATGAAATGAAGGACTTTTCAACAATTTTTGTCCATTGCTTAAACAACATAAAAGCTTACACAATCTCAGTCTATATACCACTTACTGTTTTTCAGATTATAACATATATTTCCTTTAATAATCTCTACAAGCATGTGTATAAATGCATCCCTTAGGCAAAATATTTCAGTGTTTATTTACCGATATGATTGAAACATAATTGTGTACCCACTACACTTAAAAGCATTTGAATTCCTTAGGTAAATCTATACTAGCTGAAATATAAAGTAACTATACACTTTTAAGATTCATTCCACTGTAAGTTGCTCCAAAATGATTTTATTTGACTCAAGTAATTCTTAATTTTCTTTTAACCTTTCAAGTCATTTATGCCATTTGCAATATAATATTACCTTTTTAGCCCAGTTTGGTAGACCCCACTGAGTTGTCATAAGTCGATGTGTCTTTAAAACCCCTTTGCTATCAACCTTTCTGTCTAAAACATCAGTACCTATTACTGCAGGATTCAAAGGATTAGGATATTTCTTCCATGCTGCCTGTACAATTGTGTCCCAACTGTGTCTATTAAACAAAACATATAATTAGGTACAAAATTGTAAAAACAAGTAATCTGAATCGCAACTACAATTCTGTTTTAATTTACATGAAACTTCAATTAACTTGTTGTATTGCTATTCTAACCAGTGAATTATTTCCACAGATTATTAGCAATATTGTAACCAGTAGAAGTTGTTTGCTGCAAGCAATTATTATTAGTATTGCTGGCTTTACAGCTCCTGTGAGCAAACAAGCATTCATTTTGATGAAAGTTTCCCAACTTCTAAACAAACTATAATCAACTGGCAGCATTACTCCTTATTTACTGTAAATTCAGAAATTATTCATGTTATTGGGATGTTTTTTTTGTGAAAAATGCGACAGGTTTATAATCGCAATAATTTTAACTCGCATTTTGAAATATTTTATTTGATATAAACAGGTTTTTTTGGGGGAAAAAGTATCATGTTTTTTGTGATTGATTGTAAAAATTAGTTAGTTAGCTTTCCATTAAAAAAGGTTGAATGATTGAAATAATTTCAAAAATTATATTAAATATACATGTTATGAGGGGAGACAACACTGTTAACATCTTGGTTTTTTGGCAGTGAAAATTGAAAACTTATTTGCAGCCACTGTAGCTCTTTTTGGAGCAGGAGACCGTAAATGTATGTGAAACAAGATTTTTTTGAAAGGCCAGGTAAAAACCTATAAATTTCATACAGTTTTGATTATGTAAAATGTGCATGGATCATGTCTTCATGGGTGTCCACATGGCCTGGTTTCAGGTCTTTTATGTTCAAATTACAAATATTTTTAATTGTGGCCTCATTTATCCTTGTTGTTCTTTTCTTTTTGACATTCAAAAAATTGCCTCCTCAAACTTTTCAATTTGCTCTCTCGTGAGCTATACATTGATAACAAAGTGTTAGTTATTTCGAGGTCTCTCTTGATTTTACCATTTACAATCTTGGATCATTCAGGCGATTGATTGAATATTGTATTTAAATGCAGGAAGTCATTCTGATTTTAACTTAAGTAAACACTCCGATGGTTCAGTCGGTTTTTAAAAGGCATCGTAGTTGTAAAATCTATAAAACTAAGAACCACAAGAGACAAAAAGGTTAATAAATTCTCTGTTTAATTTTATTTTCTTCCAAAATATTGATTGGTTCAGTATTTGAACTGGCGATTTCCATCTTTTGAAACGGCAACATCTCACAGGGTGCCGGCTCTTATTGAAAACCCTGCCTTGGGAGAACACTAAATTAAAAATATTTATAAAACATTTTCATTTTTAAAAATGGCATAACTCTTAGAACGGTTAAAGTGACGCTACCAATATACAAACTTGATCCGTATTTTGTGGTAATAAGCATTGTGTATAAGTTTCACAACACTTGGTTGAGGCAAACTCAAGTTAAAGAATGGAAACCAATTCTGCGACGTACATACGTTCGCAAGTACAGACGGACAAGGGTTATGGGTAAAACTTAATGCCCCCTCCTCCACGGCGAGGGCATAATCATGAATTTTCCAGTACATTTCCTATGCAACAAGGGTGGCTGGTAGATGAAACATACATTTAAAAAAAAATGAAAAAATTGAGGCCCGAATCATGTAGATCCAAGACTGTCAGTGGGCTTTAGAAGCAACAAAGAGGCGCATCCACTTTGGATGAGCAAATATTCACTGTTTGATATTAAAGGGACAAGCTCTGACGTTCCACGGAACCAACATGCCTGTGTGAAAGTTAGTCATCGCAGACTAGGGTAACACTTCATGCCCCTCTTACATTAGCTGCGGAACCGTAACTCTTAGGTCCTTATGTTATTTTTTTACTATTTGCGGACCAAAGAGCTACGGATTTTTCCTATTTCAAAACGTTCAGAATTGCGACCCAGGTTCAGGTCGCACTTATTTCTCAAAAATATATTGTTTATAATCCATGCAAAACTTGTCAATATATATATGGTTAGTTTCGTTACATATTTTTCTAGGATATGACGTACCTATTTATGTTTGAATATTCATTTCCTTAACACTATTATCTAATTATTTCCATTCGTATACATTCTCCGCCTATTTTATTCGGCCATATGGAATCTCGTCGTATTCAAACATAAATAGGTACGTCATATCCTAGAAAAATATCTAACGAAACAAACCATATATATTGACAAGTTTTGAATGGATTATAAACAATATATTTTTGAGAAATAAGTGCGACCTGAACCTGGGTCGCAATTCCGAACGTTTTGAAATAGGAAAAATCCGTAGCTCTATGGTCCGCAAATAGTAAAAAAATAACATAAAGACCTAAGAGCTACGGTTCCGAAGCTACTCTTACATAGGACCAGGATATAAAACCAGCTGAAATCATTGTATACACCTTATCGCTAATCCTGGATGACCCCAGAATATGTCCCGCTCATATCATATGATGTCATAATACAAAATATCTGACACCACAATGAAAAGTGATTGTTGTAAGACGTCAAACTATTGAAAAGTGATTGTTGTAAGACGTCAAACTATTGAAAAGTGATTGTTGTAAGACGTCAAACTATTGACGTCTTACAACAATCACTTTTCCATTGTGGCGTCAGATATTTTGTATTATGACATCAAAATGTTACGAGAACCTGAGTGATGTTCAGTTATGGTTTACAAATAGCCATGAGGTGTAGTAGGGCAGGAAGATGCAAAGAAAAGTCAGGTGGAGTCAATATTGGCAGAAGGTGCACAAAAACTTACATAAATTCATAATAACACGGTGTAAAGAAAGGACAAGAGTGAGCTGCTTTAATTTAAGGACAAGATTGACATTTAAGTTTAAACTTTTATCATGAAACATTGACGATTTAAAAATAGAATAAACTAAAAAATTATACATGTTGCAAAAACGTCTTCAATCTTCAATCTTTGTCGTGATGACAGAGTAATCTCTCTTGTAAATTATCCTCTCTTGTAAAATAATTATCACAATTGTAGTTTCTCCTTTGTACTTATATATTGTAGGTGGCGCTTTAAAAATATTATAGAATTATTGTATGAAGTGAAATATATTTAAAAAATGGTTTATTAGGTTATTGAAATGGCATGAAAAATTAAAAATATAAAAAATTTAAAGAAATTTGTATCAAATTATCCACTAAAACGGTTTGTTTCCTCTATGTACTCCGCTAATAGTTGATTGATATTTTCTGCATTTGGCAAATTGATTGTTAATAAATTGTCTAGATCTGTTGGAATTTGTCCTGTTATGAAGTATATTTGATGAAATAATTTGTCTCTGGCATCTGAATACAGGTCACATTCAAAAAGGTAGTGTTGTACATTTTCTTTTTGTTTGCAGTGATGACAGGTTTCCGTGTCGATGTGCTGGTTTATTATGAATCCGGGTCCGTACGCCCTAATTCACGTTCGCCCTAGTACCTGTTCGCCCTGATACCTGTTCGCCCAGGATCCATTCGCCCTGATTTTTATTTTTTACTAATTGTTGTCTATAGTGGCATACTTTTAAGTATTTGAATAAAATATGTTGAAGTTTGTTGAAAAAATCACCGAATATTGATATTGCCGCAATCAATTTCATCATTTTCTCTTTGATTGCAGTAGAATACTGGAATACAATGTATTTATCTTTGTTGATATTTGTTAACAAAATAATTGTATTCAGTCATTCACTAATGTATGCAGTATAACTTAGACTAGTCTCAGAGTATTTTAATGAATGAACTTGTAAATCCGTTTTACAGTTCGTACATTTTTTTAAATTAATTTCAAGCTGAATATATTATCAAAACAAATTTGTTTTTTATATTATAAATCCATCAAAAGACAGGTATCACGATAAGCAGTGATCCGAATTAATTTGTCATAAAACAATAAATTAATGATCCTTAACAAGCCATAAACTTTTAGATATTTCCATGTTTCCATAAATTTCAAGAATATATACCATAGAAATATATCTGATTAAGTTTATTCAACTTCAATGCCCTGAATATTAATATTTTTAGTAGGGCGAACGGACTCTAAGGGCGAACGAACTCAGGGCAAACGGACCCAGGGCGAACATGTTACTAGGGCGAACGGTCCCGATACCGTTTATTATAAATTGGTATGCATTTAATTTAGAATAACCTGTTCGTAAACTGTTGATTATGTTGTACATTTTTTTTGACGGGAAGTCTTTTTTAACTTTATCTTTAACTTCAGGATGAAATCTGAAATAGTGACGTCCAGTATCACTATTTTCCCATCTGCGTTGCCATTTTTTGCGTTGCAAAAACGTGACCAATAGGCAATACCGGCCTGAAGGTCTTACGCAATCTGAGTTATTCCGATAAAAGATCAATGGAACTCCAAACTATTTTATGGCTAACACATTCTACTTACTCGAAAGTGTGTTCGGATGTCCAAATTTTCATTTTGATTGGTTTATAAATGTATGAAATAATGCAATAAATACAGATGCGTATTCACGTGGTGTTGATGTCAAGGTTGTCAATTCACGACCTTGTCACAACTAAACAAAAAGACCGGATAAGCATACGATATCATACATTCCTCCTAAGCATAAAATAGGAATGGGAAAAAATGTACAAATTAAAAAATTTAATGCATATATCTTAAATTCATCTCTTTACATGAAATGACTCATAAATTTAACATTTTCAAATGTCGAAATAAGCGAGTTTTAGAATTGCGTATGAATATGAATATTTACTTTTGTGAAACATTTTCTGATTTGTTAAATTTATACCGGATATTGAAAAATTGACGAATTAAATTCGTGGTTCCTTTTCGCATAGGTAAGCTGTTCCTAGCAACATTTATCCACAATGGAGTTTTGAATCAACATCTTATTGGTTGAACGGTTGAACAGTATATTTTGATCGAGTACAGGTAGTTGCTTTGATATACTCGTATCTTTCTTTAATATTCATATTCTTTTTAATTCATACGTAATGTTACACGAATAAATGTGCATAAAATTGAGATTCTCAGAATGGAAATGGGGAATATCATAACATCAGTCATCGACATCAGCATGTCGGTATCTAAATTTTGCCCTCACTAATCAACACTTATACACCTAATCACTATTTAGAAATCTGCGCCCCTTGAACTATTGCATCAAAATGTGGGGGACGGAAACATGTCTATGTCATTGGCATTGAGCAAGTTTGGTTGTTTCAGCCATGTACCACTTCAGCCATGTAATAAAAGAGCAATATCCTCATGCCTGGTAATTTTATTTGTCCATTCAGTTCATTTATTACGCCAAGAAAATTTAATTGAAAAATTATTGCCTACTTTGCACTTTCCCAGAAATATCCTATAATATGTCACTGTTAATATGTTAAAAATCACAATAAAATTGAGAATGGAAATGGGGAATGTGTCAAAGAGACAACAACCCGACCAAATAAAAAACAACAGCAGAGGGTCACCAACAGGTCTTCAATGTAGCGAGAAATTCCCGCACCCGGAGGCGTCCTTCAGCTGGCCCCTAAACAAATATATAGTTGTCCAGTGATAATGAACGCCATACTAATTTCCAAATTGTACACAAGAAACTAAAATTAAAATAATACAAGACTAACAAAGGCCAGAGGCTCCTGACTTGGGACAGGCGCAAAAATGCGGCGGGGTTAAACATATTTGTGAGATCTCAACCCTCCCCCTATACCTCTAACCAATGTAGTAAAGTAAACGCATAACAATACGCATATTAAAATTCAGTTCAAGAGAAATCCGAGTCTGATGTCAGAAGATGTAACCAAAGAAAATAAACAAAATGACAATAATACATAAATAACAACAGACTACTAGCAGTTAACTGACATGCCAGCTCCAGACTTCAATTAAACTGACTGAAAGATTATGATTTCATCATATGAACATCAGGCACAATCCTTCCCGTTAGGGGTTTAGTATCATACCATCATAACATATATGAGAAGAACATAACCCGTGTCATGCCAACAACTGTTTTTAGAATAAATGTGTTTAGTTCCGATGCATAGACCTTATCAGTGACTCAATATTAACGCCAAAATATGCAATCTTTAATGACTTGACAACAGTATCGTAATTATATCCCTTCTTAATAAGTCTATTCAAAGGTTTTGTAAGTTTCTGAGGTGAATACTGACACCTTTGTGCTTTATAAAGAATATTACCATATGAAATACCTGAACGTATTAGAAGTCTGCATGTTGAGCTATATTTACGAATGATGTCTTTATACCGATGATAAAATTTAGTAAATGTTTTGACTAGTTTGTGATATCGAAAACCCTGGTGTAATAATTTTTCAGTAATACATAAATTTCTCTCGTTAAAATCTAAAACATTGTTACATACACGAGCGAATCGTACAAGTTGAGATATATAAACACCATAAGATGGTGACAAGGGAACGTCACCATCTAAAAACGGATAATTAACGATAGGAAATGAAAAATCATCCCTTTTATCATAAATTTTAGTATTCAGCTTTCCATTAGTGATATAGATATCAAGATCGAGAAAAGGGCAGTGGTCATTGTTAGTATTAGCTTTATTTAAAGTAAGTTCAACAGGATAAATTTCATTAATATACATACTGTCACTGAAGTCGTCATTATTGACAGCCAAAATATCATCCAAATATCTAAAAGTACTATTAAATTTGTTTATCAGATGTTGTTTCGATGGGTCTTTGCTTATTTTTGTCATAAATTGTAACTCATAACAATACAAAAATAGGTCCGCAATAAGTGGTGCACAGTTAGTCCCCATTGGAATTCCGATAATCTGACGATATACAGAATCCCCAAAGCGAACAAAAATGTTATCTAGTAAAAATTCAAGGGCATATATAGTATCAAAGCATGTCCAATGTCCAAAGCACGCCTACTTTGCACTTTCCCAGAAATATCCTATAATATGTCACTGTTAATATGTTAAAAATCACAAAAGAAACACTTGCTAATTAACGTCACCTAAGCCAATTGACATTGTCCCAACCATTGTTATTCAGGCATAAAAAAAACTGGCTGATATGGCAAGCTCAGGACTCATTCATAAAAAACTACAAGAGAATATACTTTATCTCTATTTGGGAATCTTTCGACACTTGAAGTATTGGCATCATCAACAAACACTTTTCCTGTGGCATTGTGATATCAGATATTTTCTATTGTGATGTCAAAATTTTACTCTGTAAAGTCAAGTTATAGTGGACCAATAGTGATGAGGTGCAGAAGTGCATTTTCCAGTACATTATGTCACAATTCTCATGATATTACATCAAAATAAGAACTGGTTGTTCAATGATGTCAATTACTCTGAAAAATATATGGTCATCTGGTGTAACACATTCAGTGATTATTCAAGAATTAATAATATTCAAATCATGTTACCATTCACATTTAGCGATTTGATGGGCTTATGTATCCCAGATTGTTATGAAATATTTATTTTACAGCAAAATGGGTTTTAATGTTCAGAGGGATTACAAATTCTATTACTTAAGAATGTTTTTACTTTTATCATTTTAGTAAAAATGCCCCTTGGGCCATTTGGAGAGGTGGTGGGGACCACCAACACCCTAGAGGCTCTTGGTCCAGATGCTGCCAATTATAAAAGTAAAGTGATTGCTCCAAGAAATCCAAAACTTCTGAAGGGAGATGAAGAAGAAAACAAGGTATGAATATCATATCTGAATAAGAAGCATCCCTTAACTGTTATTGACTCTGGACAACAAGCCCATTTCTAAAAATGTCAAAATCATCAAATTCATAAGTGAAATGAACACAAATTTTTAACTTGCTTTCAAAGAAATGACCCAGTACTGGCAGTAGCTTTTATAATCAATTATTATATTTCTTTTAAAATCATGTGTAATATTTTTTATGGCCCCGAGGTTTAGTGATATGTGAAGCAAAACATTTAATTGCATAATGAACAAAATACACTCAAAATTATGTTGAAATATTTTTGGCTCTATTTACATTGTATTTCTAATTGTATTTTGTGTTTGTCATTATTTGTATGAAAATGTTATTTTTGTAAGTATGAAAATGTAACAATATTTTTTTTAAAAAGAATTTACTACTTAAATTTATTTGTAGATGACACCTAGTCAGTTCATGTTTGACATGCAGATGGACACAGAGCAAAAGTTGGCTAATACTCATACCATGAAAATTCCAAGGAAAGTTGAACTACTTGACATGGCCGACACAAGTCTTCAAAAGGTAGCGAGCATACACACATAAAACACCTTATCCAATTAAAATTTTCTTTATCTTGATTGTTTTTGTGATCTTCTATTTAACAAAATATTCAGAAACAAATTTGATAATATCAGAAGTATTTTGCTATATGGAATATATTAGTTTCTAACCATAGATAAACTCCCTTAGTTCTCAGTCCAAAGGCTTCAAGGTTTGATTTGAATTGAAAAGTGTAAGCATGAAAACAAAGGAGCTGGGTACTATCAGCCTTGATATACATGTACTAGATAATTAAGCATTAATCAAAGTATATTTGAATACTAATGAATTAACTTTTATTGGCCATTGTTGCAGAAAGATGGTAATGTTTCTAAGCCAACGGTAAATTAAACTTGTTGTTTCATTATATACAATATTCATTATTTAAAGTGTTAATTTTGCATGTTTATAAGGATTTACTTATTTTATTTGTTTATATTTTAATGTTAAATTAAGGCATTACAATTTAAATGATCAGTATAAAATCAGTTATGTCATTATTTAAAGATCTTATTTTCCAATGAGAATAACATTTTAATTTAAAATGAAATTTACTAAAAAATAATTTCTCTTGGCAAAACCATGTTTGCCTCTTTTTTTCCAATTCTGTCATTTTTCATTATTTATCATCAACAAATAAAACAAAAGATCTTTTTTAGGTTTTGTTATGGACATGATTGATTTTGTATCATTTTTTAATTGTTTTGACTTGTATTTTAACTTTGCAATTCTGATTTGGTTACATCCCGAAAGATATAGGCAGACTTTTCCAAAAAAAAAATGCCTGGTGTTCACTGAAAAAAATCAGCTTGTCATCACAATTTTTCTATTGCCTAATACCAAATTTTAGTTGGTCTTTGCAAAATTTTGGTGTTCAAAACCTTCCAACCAGCTTTTTTTCCAAGAACCTTGTTTAAGTGTTTACCATTGCAACTCCTAGCAGATGTTTAAATAGCTCGTAGAAAATCCAAGTCAAAAGTAAATTATTCTATTTAAGAATAATTTTTAAAGCTAATCTAACAAAAAATCAAGCCATTTGATTAATGAGAAATTTTGCATATAAAAGTGGTTTTATTTCATTTACATTGTAATGCAACAAAATTTATCTATTGTGAAGAAAAATTGAATCATGAATTGCAGTATTGTATTCCTTACAACTATACATTTTCCTAGCATTGAAAACAAATCATCAAGTACATTTGCATAAATCTCATTAAAGGGAAACTTCGCAAAAAAATCAAAAATTGATATTATGTCCATTCTATATAGAAATGCTCAAATTTATAGATATTAAAGTTTTATTCCGCTAGATAAGAGATCACCATCGATTTTAAATTAGAGTATCAATTCTCTGCGTTCCGCCATATTGTCGTCTTCCCCGATTAAAAAATCACGATATGTCTATAAACCACAAAGGACCAAAACTACAGTAACCGATGTAGTCGTAATTGCGTGTCGATATCTTGTCAATCGTACGGTTGTTTATCTGAAAAACTAACTTGATACGGAAAATGTTCTTATTTTTTTTAAATAACCATAGTCTGTTATTTTTAAACTGTAAATGTTGGAATTAGTTAAAAAGTCAAAGTTTAAATCATAAATAAGTGTTCCGTGAAAACTGTTTTCGTAAATCTAATTCGTTTATAATTCTTTAAAGAAATAAATTGTATTCAAATAAATTCGGATCTTCCCTCATCTGATTACCAGCATGACTAAAGGTATTACTCCCAAAGGTATTGTGAGGGGTGTGAGGTGACACGTCCAGGTATTCAAGCGATTTCCTGTCGGGCTTGCAAGTTCATGCATCGTTTCACTTCTGTAGGTATTGATCAGTGTACACGGCCGATAACTTATAACTCTCCATTTTGAACTATCAGATGTATAATATACATCTCTGTCTTGCGTGTCCGAAAGTGATATAATATACTAGTCCTTACTAAACCCAAACGCTTGTTTATAAATAACATTACTGGTGTAAAGAATATTATTTATAAAAATATAAATAATACCAACAAAAAAAAGGATTTGATAAAATAAAAATCTATTTACATTTTTTTTCCAAGGTTTAATTTCGGAAAATGTAATATATACTCGTTGTCAATAGTAAAGGACAGATTGGAACATACCAGAAATATTGATTTAAAAAAAAATGTACGCACTTGTCGACGATTCATTTCTACGCCTGGATAGAAAGTTACGGAGCTATATCGCAATTTAAAAAATATATATTGTATACATTGAACATAAGAAAGAAACATATATTTTGTGTAAATTGGGGTAACAGTTTTGTAAATAGACTAGTCCACGTATGCCAACAGTATGTAATCATCGAATTCGATAGACTATTGTATACCAAAAGAAGTAGAAGAAGAAGAAGAAGAGGACCAATTTGATTTAAATACAGGTCGATATAATAACTTGCTTTGGTTCATCGAAGTTATGAACATAGTAAAATCACAAATTTATATATCAATTAGATCGTTCTCCAATAAAGGAAGAAATTCGACATCATCACAATTGATCCGACATTCATGTAAAACATATGCAACTGGACGTACACTAATAAACCCCAAGGGATGTGAATATTTTCTAGGAAAACTTTTGAGTATTAAAGTTTCAAATTGATTTCGGGATTTAGTTTCTTTCTTGATATTCAATGACAGCAATTTAAAAAATAAACTGCTTGTCCGCTTTAGGGGTATTCTTGCCAGTTGAACAGACTTATAATTACATTCAAAAATAGGGAAATTAAGATGACATTAAATTCGTTGTCTTTTTTTTTAAACATCGTTGGTCAAATAGCTAAAGTATTATTCGTTGTGAGAAGAAGACTATTTTAATATAAGGACACTCCCGATTATGAATAAATTTGGTTGACGTTTTTCACACTTGAAAAGAATTTCTATTCGTAATTTTTCGATTCCATTCCAAGAGGATCCTTAAATTTCCTGTTAATTTTTTAAAACATCTTTTTTTTCAAATAGCTGAAGTATTCATGCATGCGTAGTGAGATTTAAAATATTTTGATGAGAACATTAATTCCTAAATAGGTAATAAAGATCGCTTTGGATGGACTAAATTATATAATTGCAATCTGTTTGAAATATTAAAGGTTGGCGATTTTTATTTAAAAAAGTACAAGTTTTAGTTCATACACTCGTGTTTAGAAGGCTATTTTCATTTATAAATTTATTCAATTAAAATAATTCAGTATTTGATCGTTACAAAACTAATCAGAAGTCATAATTCATTTAAAAGTGAGCTTATGCAAAATATATAAAAATATACAACAGCTATCCAGTTATTGTGCGACCTTATTTCTCCCGTAAATTCATTTTAATTCTTTTTCTTACATTTCTGTGTCTATAACTATAACTGACTCCCGTATATCATTCATACGAAATGTTGTTCACACCTGAAATGCTGAACCGTGACGCCTAGGTGTCACTGAATGAAGATCAAAAGATTAGAATTACATAATGCTAATCTTTTAATTACCTTGAGTTTAACTACGCATTCAACATTCACTAAGTGTCACAAATTAATACACATTTAATTTCCACAGTACAAGCAAGTGAAAATGTTTTCTGGAATGAAGCAAAAAGTTCAGAATACAAACATGTATTTTTTAATACACTATCGATCGTGTCAGTTTCATATGTTTGTTTAAAGTATTTGAAGAAAAAAAATCATAAAAATGTTCTATTGTATTATTTACTTTAATTACTAGAATTCGTATAAAAAATCCACACATGAATCCTACAATCTAATTTAAAAAGTTGCATGGCTATCACTTACTTTTCGTTGGTTAATAGCTACACAAAAGTCGTCGATGCGCTTTAAATAGCGTTATTAGATGGTTAACGAACAAGACTTAAATGAGATTAATTTCACTCCCGGCATGCTCAAAGACTTAAACTACGTCACATAAGTCAGGAAGTTTGATAAAATAAAATTAATAATTCCCAATTTTCTCCTTTATTACTTTTCATATCGAAATAAAACTTGGTGAATATGTTTTTTTATGGTATTATGAACATAATAAGATGAAAAGTGAAAAATCGCGAATTATCCCTTTAAGGTTATTGTAACTTAAGATTGTTTGCACCATATACAAATATTTCTGTGCTTGCGATAAATTAGTCAGTTGCTGTTAGCAAGAAAGTTTTTGACAGTTAAACCTGTTTGTATTTTCAGTTTTCACAAGTGAATATTGATGAACCAATGTTCCAACCATATCCATCAGAAGTAACATTCCAGAATTTTGAACCCTATCAAGTATATGAAGTACCTTTGATCCTTAGAAACAATGATAAGGTATGTATAGGCAGAAAAGTGTAGTTATGATCAATGGCTTAGGTGATGATTAGTTTCAATAGGGAAGAAAGAAACCCAACAGAATAAAACTTTTTGTCTCTGAAACCTCAAGTTAATATACATTAATTTAATGTGATATGCAAGCTGAGTTGATGCATATCATTTTATAGCAAAAGTTTAAAGGTAATCTGAATTTATTAGGTCATGGAGACTAAAATGATAAATTATATTACATTAAAATATCTTCTTCTACTGTTTGACTCATCATGGCCAAAAATGAAGTGAGTAGAGTCAAATGGCTGCCATGAAATTTTTTTTTAAACAACTAAAATAAGAAGATGTAAATACTGGTGACCTTCATGAATTAGGAAATATTATTAGTACAATGTATTGAACTTTGATATAACTAATTTTAATAGTCATGCAGGCACACAATAGTTAGTACTAACCATTTTACAACATAACATTATTAATGGACAGGTAATGTTTTGTTTTTTTAGGTACCTAGATTAGTAAAGGTAACACAAGCAGATTCCCCATACTTCAAAGTAATCAGTCCACATGATGTAGGACATAAAGTTGGACCAGGACTTCCAACAACATTCAGAATCCAGTTTAAACCAGAAGAAAAGAAGGTAATTTTATTATTTCTATGATTTAAAAAATCATTCATTTTATTATGATGACAATATGATAAATTGTTATATGCAACTAAAATTTTTTTTTTTTTTCTTTTTTTAAATTTTGGATTTGATTGTTAATAATCATTTCAACAATTTTTTCAAGTGCGTTCAAAGATATTATGACAACAGTATGAGATTAAACAAATAATAATGAAACGAACTTTGATTTTATATGATTTAGGATTACAACCATGAGCTAGTATGCATAACAGAAAGAGAGAAGTTTGTGGTACCAGTCAGAGCTATAGGATCCAGAGCTGTCTTAGATTTCACAGACAACATCCACTTCCCACCTGGACCTGTTAAATATGCCCACTCTAGGACATACCTAGTTAGAAACATTGGAAACATGGAAGCCAAGTTTACACTGTCTACTGAAAAGTAGGAATTCTTTATCATTTTGAAACCATTTTTCAATGGGATATTATCATGAACCTAAAGTTGATATTGTTTATAGCAAAAGCTACATTCAATAAAAACATCAATTATTTTACAATTCTGTTTTAAAGATGCAATTCTGTTTTCCATACAACATGACTTTTTAAATGGTTTATTTCACCAATTAATAACATAAGCATTAGTATGTCAAATACTATATCCGCTGGTACCTGTTATGATGTCATGATAGTATGAATGTATTGGCAGATTTTCTGTAAGCATTTTCTGTATATTTTTGTTCACGATTCTGTTAAATATAAGTATTTTGCACATTCTGTTTTTGTACTTCAGACCTTCTCAGTGACACCAGAAATAGGAACATTACCTGTTCAGGAGAGTATGCAAGTAACAGTAGAATATAATCCACAAAAAACAGGGGACCACAACTCTGAACTGGTTGTTAGCTATGATACAGGTAAGATTACAGAATATTATAGACAGAACATCAGAAGACACTATTTTATATTATTCAAGGAAATTGTTTGTATCTTTACAATAGAAGTGGGTATATTCATTTGACTCCCTCTTAAATTTTCCTTAACAAGTTCTGTATAAAACTATTTCACCATGAGTTTTTTTCCTGGATGGACAGTCACTGAGGTACACATATATTAGCTTAATTTATAATCATATTCCATGATTTATTTGCCAGGAACTAAATGTCTGTCTTCATTAATCACAGGTTTGTAAAAAGAAAAAGTTTTTTGAAACTTGACAATGGCTCATAACCCTCCAAGGGAAGTAACTATGACACAATTAGAATAATCAAGATAATCTGATACTCCTGTTCTGAAATCAAAATAGGAAATCTATGAGATGAAATTTTATAAATTAGTTTGAAAAATTGTTGGAAAACATAGCAGAAAAAAGATCAATGCTAGTTTACTTATTTGTAAATGCTCATGCACTTATAAAATGTTATTATTTTTATTTTGCTGCAGGAGAAAATGTATATATTAGTCTTTATGGTGCTGCACAGAATTCTAGTGTTAGACTTGACAAAAACACAATCAAAATGGAGAACACGTATATTTCAATGGCCAATCAGAGAACTGTTACCATACACAATAGGTCAGATGTCATATGTCACTTCAGGTGGACAAAATATAATACACAGGAACAAGAGGATGAAGAAAAGGCTTTGTAAGTTTACATTTACAAAATATAATGTGTATAGCGTCAAAGGTTGTCCTTTCGAATTTATGATTTGTAACCCTATAGAAGTCATATCTCATTGTTGATGATTTAATAGATTTCAGTTGAAGTTTGATCTTGGGTGCATGTATCCATTTCAAATCTGATTGCCTTAAGTATTTTTGTTATTTTACATAAAAACGACTTTCCTCATGCCATATTTGTGTAGATATATACAGGGTTTAAGCTAGGATTTTGAGGCCTTAAGTCACTTTATATCATATTTTCTTAAAATTGTGACTTTTCTTAATAGATATAAGAAGATGTGATAAGAGTGTCAATGAGACAACTCTCCATCCAAGTCACAATTTGTAAAAGTAAACCATTATAGGTCAAGTACGGTCTTCAGCACGGTGCATTGGCTCACACCAAACAGCAAGCTAATAAGGGCCCTTAAAATGTCTAGTGTAAAACTATTCAAACAGGAAACCATTCAATACATATACATATAAGAAGACACAAATCATAGCTTAATTAATTTATATTATCAAAATGATATCTTATTCATATATTTAGAAATAATATTTAGATCACGATAAGTGAATGATGTACTGTATATATTTTCTATAGAGCCATAAGTGCAGTTCAGAGAGATGAGAATAATGACAAGAAAAGCTTCTGGGAGGAGGTTATGAAAGATCCTACATTACAAGACAAAGTATCCATTCTCACTCGAACATTCCACAATAAGAAAATGGTATGGATGTTCCTTAAAAAGATTTATCGGTGTATATAAGACAATAAAGTAGAGATAAAGACAAATACTCACTTTGAAAATATAATGAAAAATCAACCTTATTTAGTTGATAGGAACACATTTTTTTAAAGCCATTTTAACAAATCAAGCAATTTGAAATCATATCAAGATAAGCAAAAAAAGTAGATATTACAACATTTTTCAAAGCATTTTAAGCAAATCAAGCAATTTGCAACTATATCAAGATTAGCAAAAGTATAGATAATACCACATTTTCAAAGCAGTGTAAGCAAACACAAATCAAGTTATTTGTAACTATTATTACTATATCAAGATGAGCAAACATTTAAACATAGTTTTAAAAATACAAATAAACATGTAATTTTTATGCCCCACCTACGATAGTAGAGGGGCATTATGTTTTCTGGTCTGTGCGTCCGTCCGTTCGTCCGTCCGTCCGTCCGTCTGTCCCGCTTCAGGTTAAAGTTTTTGGTCGAGGTAGTTTTTGATGAAGTTGAAGTCCAATCGACTTCAAACTTGGTACACATGTTCCCTATGATATGATCTTTCTAATTTTAATGCCAAATTAGAGATTTTACCCCAATTTCACGGTCCACTGAACATAGAAAATGATAGTGCGAGTGGGGCATTCGTGTACTGAGGACACATTCTTGTTTTTAGTGAATTAAAGTCACTGTACAAGAAAGAAATGTTTGAAAAACGTAAATGAAGATCAGTGTATTGTCTGTATGTCTCTCTGTGTATTTATTCCTAAGAAAATTGACCATCAAATGAATTCCCCAACCGTACTTAATATTGCATTTTTTACAGGTTATTGATAAAGACTCTATGTTGTTTGATGACCAAGAACTAAAAATAGAACCTGTGGAGGGTGATATCTGGCCAAACACATCATTTGACATCAATGTCATTTTCAAACCAAGAGAAGCTAGGAGTTATATATTATCAGCTTTCTGTGACGTTACTGGACGTGAGACATTTTTACCGCTGAGAGTAAAGGGAGAGGGAGTTGGACCAAGTGTGAAATTCTCCTTTGACACATTAGACTTGGGAAATATTTTCATTGGCTCTAAACATACGTATGAGATTATTCTAGCCAATCACGGTGACATTGATGCTATTTATAGTGTTTTACCGAAACATACAATATTTGGACCTTGTTTTACGTTTGATCCTTCAGAAGGAATTGTTATGCCAGGAGGTCATCAAGCTATTGCTATAAACTTTACTAGTCCATATCTTGGCGATTTTGAGGAAACATTTAGTTTTCAAGTTGATGGACAACCAGACCAAATCCAAGTCAAATTTTGGTAAGTTATATATTTATTTTCATTAGAAATCATCCATAAATATTTAACAATTATTTGTTTGACTTATAATACAAAACGTAGGATATGTTTATTAAGACAAAGAATGTTATGGATTTACATGAGACAGTATCTTAAATATGCAGAGCAAAAACAAAAAACTTAAGCCTTTGATACTGTCTTCAACAATGAGCTTCAGTTTGATCTTGGAAAAATTTTGTATGATATGATTATTAGTTTTAAACAATTAGGCATTGGTAGACTACATTCAGTCAGGAAAATATAAATGGTCACTGATTTTGAGAATTAAGATAAATGTTTTTTTACGAGCAACACATTTTCCTATTTATATAGACAAAAAGTATAAATGTACATCGAAGTTTTGTTGTTATTTTATATATAGGGACTAGATATTTATATATGTTTTGCTTTACATTTACAGTGGAACAGTAATAGGTCCAACCTTCCAGTTTGATGTCCCTCGTCTCAAATTTGGAACTATATCATATGGTATTTGTTTTTTTCTTATTTTTCTATGAATGAGTTATTCAAAAAGTTCATTTGTTTATTAATAATTTCATGTAAACCTTCTTTACATTATTATTTCAGTTATAATTGCAAGCTGCTTAAATCTGTACTGTAAAATGATGTCAACAAAAACTGTCAAAGTATTAGTTTTCAAAGGTTATAATTTCGGCTGGTATAAAATATGTGCATCCACTAATTACTATAATTGTTCTGAGCATCAATGTTGTTCCTTTTTACAAATTATTTATGCATGGTATATTTTGACATATTAAAATTTATTGTGAACTACCTGAGTGAAAATTTCAATATTTACAATAATATAACACAGAGAACCTGCAATGTTTTATTTGCTATAACTTTCCTCTTTACAAAATCTATTATATAATTTGTAGGTTTCTTAAACACACAGTCCTGTACCTTAATGAACACATCATTGGTTCCTATGAAGTTTACATTACGTGTACCAGGGGACGGCATAGCAGAGAGCATTTGTGGGACAAGTGATTTAGATAGCAACAGATCCCAAATGGGATCTCCCGCCCCTATTGCAACCAGAGCCGGACCACCAAAGGAATTTGAAATACTGCCAGAATCTGGAATACTTCAACCCCAGAGTGAAGTCAGAATCACTGTTAACTTTATCTCAAACACAATCAAGAAATATGAAATGAACTTAGTTGTTGATGTTGAAAATGTTGGAGAGGAAATCCTATCACTGCCAATTTATGCAAAGTATGTACATTTCCCCTATATCTCTATTCATTATATTTTTTATGTTAATTGTTGGTATTTAAAGAATATTTTACAACTTCCTTTACAATTATCCCATAAATCAGATCAAGAAATTAGTAAATTTACACTGAATTTAACAAATTTTTTCAGAAAAATATTGATTATTAAACAATTTGATCTTCTTTTGAGAACAAAAAACCAACACTGAATAGGTTTTTGGTATATTAAATAATAGATATTATGATATAATAATTTACATTGCAGATGTGTTGTTCCACCAATAACAGTATTGAGTCCAATATTAGACTATGGAAGATGTTTCCTAAGACATCCATATGAACATTCTGTTAAGCTTCATAATGACACAGATTTACCAGCAAAATATGAACTTTTAACCCAATCTGTGAATGAAGATACTCCTATTACATACACAAGTCCTAAAATGAAGGTTTGTATTGAATATTCTAATATGACGTCCTTATTACGTGTTCTAATGAGCACAAAATATGTTTGACACATGCGCACGAACTTACTGTTTATATTAACGTTATTTCCATCGTTATCCTTTAAAATATATACATTTAAGCAGCTAACATAAACTTTTATTATATTTTTTTATGAAACAACATATATTTACCCTGCTCGTAGTTTTTAAACTTATCAAATTTGAAATGCAATGCACAGACTCCTCGAGGAGGAAACGGGAACAGCCAAACATTTTTACAGTAATTTTTGTACGCTTCGACCTATTAAAATACTGTATTTGTCCTATTAGAATCAAAATAATTCCTTCATGTCATGCTCTATGCTCATTTTAACATGGGTAGGCATTATATTTGACCACATTTTACACCTCGCTAACGCTCAGTGTAAAATATCGACAAATATAATGCCTACCCATGTTAAAATGAGCATAGAGCATGACATGAAGGAATTATTTCTTAAATGACACTTTATGTACCTCAGACTGTCTAATTAGCCCAGTCTACTGCTGTAAATTGAGAAATTAAATCATGCCTTTATCATTGCAATTTTTGAAGAATGGACACAAATGGGAGATAAATTATTGCTATTTCATAAAAATCTGCATACATTTATTTATATGTATCAGATATCAGAATGCAAGTTCTTAGTATTGCTATTCTGACCCAGTTGTATCATTCCCATTAACAAAACCTTGCAATATTTTCTGAAGCAAAACAACTTTATTCATGATTAAGCAGACATAAATGAAATCAAGGTTCCTTGCAAGACACAACAGTTATGCAAGACAAATTAAAATTTCAATTCCAGTGACATGTTTTTAATATTGATATTTATTATTTTAGGGTATAGTAGAACCCCATTCCCTAACTGAAGTACCAATGATAATCCAATCCCAGATGTTAGATGAACAGGATATCATAGGACAGTTTGCCATATTTGGTAGTCCTGATCCACCACTGGTGAGTTATAGATTTTTTTACTGAATAAAAAGTGTTGATAATAACAAACTCATTTTTTCACTTTAAATTACTGCCGTATTTGATTAGTGAAATTTAATGTTCTATGATAAATTATTGAAATAATGATAACCACACAGATTGTATTTCTTGTATTCCATATATTCATTTAATAAAAATGTTGTTACGTTCAAATATAAAGGAGTGTTTTATAATGCAGTTTTAACATTTGATGTAGAATGTTTGTCTTTGTTTTGATTATAAATAACTGACATTTTGTATATGTCCTCTTTACAGCCTGTACATATAGCCTGCATTGGTGAAGGACCTGTCGTTCATATCTCACCACAGGATATAGACTGGGGAATCATTCCTGTTCTTTCAGACAGACCTATGAAAGTTGTTTTATCTAATGAATCGCTCATTCCTGCCAAGTTTACAGCACATATGGTCCGACCCAAATCTGCTTTCCGTGTTGAACCTCAAGAAGGTGAAATTGGACCAGAAAAAAGACTTGAGATTACAGTCACTGCTAACTTGGACGATTCTGTCAGGTAATTAGTGCACTAAACTTTAAAAAAAAGATGCAATTGAAAAACATTTTAAATTTTTAGTTTTCTACTCTACAAATTCAAATTATTAAACTTGCACATAATAGTTTAGGGGAGATAATTATAAAAATCAACTAAACGTTTAACCATGTTTTATTGTTTTTGCAATATTAAGCTTCTCAATAAGCAAAATTAGTGTTTGTCAAACTTCAATATATTTAATGAAATTTTTTTGATAAATTGTGTGGTTCATTTTTTTTGAATTTGTTATGTTTTTGTCAAATATCAAAGTTAATATTTTGTCAAAATTTTAGGAAAATAAAACGAGCCAAATTAATTTAAGTCAAGGTACTTGGTACCACCTTAACAGAAGTTAGACTTAAAATTTTAATACAATTTTACTAAACAGATAAAATTGAAATGCTGTAACTTATATATAATTTATTACATGACAAGACATATTTTTTTCAGATTCCAAGATAAACTACAAATAAATTTCATTGAGAGCCAAGTACGACAAATACCTTTAGTTGGTTATGGACAAGGAACAACTATAGTATCAGAACCAAAACTGACATCAACGTTTGACTTAGGACCAAACTTTAGGTAAATACTTATCAGCAGCTGATGAATTGAGCCTTATATGTATTCTTGACAGTATTTTTTTTTTATTTAATTGGTAGACTTAGAAAATTAGAATGAGTATTGAAAAAATTGAGTTAAAGATACAAAATTAATACTTTTGAAATTTTTTTATAACTATAACATACAAAATTAGTATATTTTGGATATCAACAAAATTGATTTTGATGACTATATTTTACAGTAATAGACCATTGAAAAAGACAATAATGTTGACAAACAAAGGGAGACGACACCAACAATTAGTTTGGAGTACAGATGGATTTCCTTCTCTTGGCAAGGGCAAGAAAGCTCTAGCAGAATACAAACCCCTCGACATGAAATTTAGGGTAAGTTTGTTAAATATGATACTGGAGCCTTACTAAAGAATAGAAAACTATGTTCGAAATTTTATTTAGACTGTTTGGGCCTTTTATAATTGACTATTCATTAAGTGTTTTTCTCATTTTTGAAGGCTGTTTGGTTGTTTATAATTGTTTACATCCACTTTATTTTAACTTTGGTGGATAGTTGTCTCATTGGCAATCATAACCACATCTCCTTATATTATAAAGGACTTTATATTGTTACATTAAATTTTTAGGAAATACATAAATAATGGTCAGTGGTTAAAAATGATCAAGCAAAGCATGTTATTCTAGTTTTAAAATGCAGGATAACAATGTATTTGTACAGAAGAAATAGAATGATCATGTCAGATTTGAATTCTGAAATAAATTTTTCTCACAAGCTTATCAAGTTTCATGACAACACTAAAATAAGATTGGGCTAATTAGGTCTCTATATATTACATTAAAGGATACATGATGATCAATTGTTTATTAAACATTGTTGTTTATAATGTTATTGTTCTTTGTAGAAATGTACCACCACACCTCAAGAACCACCAAGACCAATTGATATTTTAAAATAAATCCTAACAGATTTGATCTCCCACCAGGAACATCTATGGAATGAACATTGAAGGCTTTGTTGAAAGGTCAGTAGTGTTTATAATTGGCAATAAATTTGGGATCAAGATAGCAAATATAATTAAATTTTGAAAATGAAATAAAGATGTTTGCAGTTTTAATAGAGAGTAATGTTATTGGAAATAAAAGGATTATTTGACTGTAAATATACATACATTAATGGTTGTATACAAAGTATATAATTCTTCAAATTAAGATTTGATCTTAATTTTAATTCATTGCTTGAGTGTTTTGTAATATAAATTATATGCATTTGAAATGGTAATTTTGTTGATGTTCCTAAATTAAATAAGTTTATTTCATGAAGAAAACCATGCATTCTACAGAAACTTTTTATGTAATTAACCTTTTTTGTTTGCAGTTACCCAAGTATATTAAATAGAGACTTACTATGTTCATGCCATCATTGGAAACAAGCAAAAGGAATTGATCATGAGAGTGACCTATCAGCATGACTTCATCAGCCCTCTTATAGAATTCTCTACAAAATCTGTCTACTTCAGAGTTGACAAGGTATTAGGTAGACATTCTGAATTTAATCTTGATATACCTATTGAAGGAGATGCAAAACTGTTTAGCTTATATTTTTATTGTAACAAACACATATAAGGGGTTAGGTGTTTATTGTCACTGTGGCCTGATGTGCTGTCCAATAATTATGAAATTTCTGTTATATTTTCTATTTTTGCCATAAGAACTGCATGCAGTTTGATATATCGGTCAATCACTTTTATATTTGAAATTATTGCCCTTGATACGCATGCAATGCTTGTCAATGGAATTTTGCAAACAACACCCACACAATTTATAGCACTCTAGAGAAAAATGAAACATAATAAGAGATATTGAGCAAACAGTATTTTTTGTTGTATCCACAAACTCTCATGTTTTGAATGACATCTTTATCTATTTCTAGAAACCAGATGATGAGTTATCCTTACAGACCAGAGAATTGAAGATCATGAATGTATCAACATTACCACTTACAACTGGTCTAAATTAAAATATCCCTTCCAATCATACAAGACGACGGGTCAGAAACTCTGAAATGGTCAGTATTAGTGATAATATGTTTTGAATAACAATCTGTATTTGTGCAGTTTTCTCATATATATCTAGATGACTGGCATTTAATTCTTTCATTGATAATTTAGCTTCAGTAACTGATTCTGATAGATAAACTATAGTCTATGATATATTACAATAACTTAGCTATTATAAACAATTTTACAGTGATTGTTATAGTTTACTGTAAAAGTTTACCATAGCAACGTTTTTAAAATGACAATACAATAGGACATTTAAATTGACCAGTTGGAATTTTAGATTTAATCTACTTGATGCTTACTGTAAAAAAATTTTATTACCTAACCCAATTTCGCATGCATTTTCTAATTTTTCTTACTAGGATTATCTATTGAGGTTTGTATTTACTGTCATTCAAAATATTAAAGTGATCAACCAAACAAGAATGACTATACATATATGTTATTTTCTTGCAGTTTATTTAAAATTGCATGGCCTAAAATGCACTACATTTCATCTTAATGTTTGCATAGCACTCTAGCATTTAATACCCTAATATCCGTCGTAATATTTCACTCACTTTATAAACACAAAATCTTATTTGAATAAACAATTTCATTATTTTTTTACACTAATATTTGAATCTCATCAGAATTCAAGTTTTTAAATAATTCCATTTTATTCATTTTTCACTATCATAGATTTTTTTCTAAATCATAGTATAATTTGATTACTTTCCATGATATACATCCTAATTTAACAGGTCAAATCTATACATAATTCAGAATCTGTAAATTTTTTTATTATTCCATTACTATATCCAAATAGTTATCTCACTTTACAAATATTTGTAATATTTTATTTATATTTTTACTATACATCACTTGATTTTTATTCACAGTAAACATTTTATTTCATTTCATATAAATTTCCAAATCAAACAATATTTGATCCAAATTTTATATGACTATTCCAATTTCACATTCACTTAAAACATTTCCTACGTTAGGAATATTTAGAATATTTACTTCATTTTCACTTTATCACAATTAGATATATCCACTGCATTAATTCAACATTTTTTTCATTCCAAGATCCATTTAAATGGTAAATCATCTTAAGTTTAATAGACCCAAATTTAATAATGAATGTTTTTAAATCAAATTTAAACCACAGAAACATTTGGATGACTACATATATCTCTACTTGAATTCCAGTTTTGAAATTTTAATCTTAACATTATAACTAAATCCATGATGAAATTTGATTTCCTGAGCTAACACAGATTTTATGCACAAAGTCCCACTAATATTATAATAATTTCAAAGAAAAAACACAGCAAGGTATATCCAAAATTATTTTTGAATTTACATGTACAACATCATATGTAAGCCCCACAAAACAGTTTGAATGAATTATTTCCTCCTTGATGTCCTTCATGACAATAAATCTTGAAAAAAACACATTACATTTAAGAAGCAAAATGCTATAAAAATCTAAGAATGAATTCAAATAAAATAATCCAATATTTATCACAATGACACCAAAGATTTCAAACATTGCAATAATAATCCAAAATGAGAATCTTGAAGGGACATGTGAAGAAATGAACAACATATCATCTGAAAATTTAAACTGTAAACACCTGAACAGCTATTTCTTGTTTCAGGCAGCTGGACAATACTATATATAAGGGTTAAATTTTAAAAAAGCATTTAGTGTAAAGACAGTTTAATTTTCAACATAGTAATACATTATAATTTAATCTATACTGATTTAGAATTTTAGGTAAAAAATAGATAAATTATATATATCAGGGATTTAAAACAATGAAAACCAAAACTATTTTCTTCCCTATCAATTTTTTAATAGAATAATCCTAGGTAAGAAAAAGTTCAGGAAAAAAGCATGCTGAAACTTTGGGTTAGTGAATACATTTTTTACAGGTAGCATCAAGGTAGATTTAAATCTAACAATACCAACTGGTCAATTTAAATGTCCCTATTGTATTGTCAATTTTAAAAACAGGTTGAGCTATAGTAAACTTTTACAGTAACACCTATAAGCAACTCACTGTAATTACTTTTTATATTTTTTATGTTAGTAAAATGAATGGTTTTTTTTAGCAGTTGCAGTAAAAAATTTACAGTTTTCAAAGCCTTTTAGATTTTTTCTGCAAGTTCTGCAATAATTCAATTGATATCATTTAGAAATTTTTTACTTATCAGACTTGTCAATTATTTAAAATAGTTTGTAGATCTCTTAGATGTCTTTGATTGTTTTATGTGTTGCTGGGTTAATGTCTCAATGATAAAATACCCCACATTTCTTTTGTTCAGATAATTGATTTTGCTTTGTTTTTACAGGAAGTACACTTGGATGTTGGGAAGTCTTACATGTTGAGGATACAGTTCGACCCTGCCTATAAAGATGATCTACATATCAGAACTATTGATGAAATTTTACATGTTACTTATAAAGAACATCCTCATATTGTAAGATTATTTTTAGATGCTTTAAATTAATGATCAGGTTGAAAAGTTCAAACATGAAATGAAAACTTCAAAATTTATATGAATGATAATTTTTTTCATGATATTTTCTTAAATTATAAATATCACAGCTAATTTTGGGATCTTAATTCTGTCAAATAAGACAAGTTTTGATCAAGACAAAAACAACTGTATTAGAAAAAATAAATAAAGCTGATAATAAAGTATTCTTAAAATTATTTAAATTTGTGACATAGGTATGGTTATTCCTTAGAACTAATTTTACATTTTGAAATGTAATGATCTGAAATTTCAATTTGAAAAAGCCACAAACTTGATCTTTTATGATTGCTAGCTCAAATTTATTTAAAACAAAAAATGACATAACATAACATTTGTTATAGGATTATATTGCACTAAGAGGAGAAGTCTACTTTCCCAATATAGACTTTGAGAAGAGTGTTGTAGACTTTGGCTGTATTTTGAATGACACAGAAGTGACAAGATACATTAACATTACAAACAACAGCCCTATGGAGGTCCACTACAAATGGTCCTTTTTGGTTGGGGACCAGCCTCTTACAGAGATCAGAGCCCCTGCTAAACCTGCCACTTTTTGGAGGAGATTAAAGAGGAAGAGGATGCAGGAGGTGACGGTGACGCCAAGATTGAGGTTTTGGTCTCACAGCCGACTGAAGAGCAAATTAATGTTGATGAAAAATCAGAAGTTGAATCTACAAAGGTAATTTTTTTCAAATATCTCATTGCCCACCAGAAAAAAATAGATAAAAAAACATAAGATTTAATAGTGAATTTGCTTGGTTTTCAGGATGCAAAGAAAAAATCATTGAACTTTTTCAGTATATATATAATAAAGATGTGGTATGATTACTAATGAATCAACTCTTCACAAGAGGCGAATGACATATGCTATTTTTTACCTGAATTTTACCTTAAAACAAGCTCTATTAAGCTGAAGCATTCAAATAAAGTATGTATAAAAGGTTGTAATAACTTTTATATTCAGAGATGCAGAATGGTAATTTCAATGATAAACTATTGTATATAGCATATTTGCTCAATTTGTCAAAATTTATGACAATAGATAAACTGTACACAGACTTAATCCTTTGATCCTTGTTGATAATTTTAGGAGGAAGACATTCCAAAGAAACAGAGGAACCAGTCCAAGGCGAACAGGAAATCATCAAAGAACCTGAAACCCAAGATGACATCAGCGATAACAGAATGGCCCCGGATAGTCCTAGGGGTAGTCCAACTGGTGGTAGTCCCAGAGATGATGAGGACCAGTTAGAAAAGGGACAACTGGAATCCCAAGAGGCACCAGAGGGAGGACTAGACAAAAATAAAACTGAAGACACAATGTTAAGTTTAGCTTCTTTGAGGGACATTGTTTATGAAGAAGATCCATTGAAGACAAACAGAGCTTTAAGTCAACTGCTTGAAGATACTGACACAGCTGAAGAAATTGGAATTGAAGAGGTAAATGATTTAATCAAAAACATTTGATAATTAATTCATGGCTAAAGTTATATAGCAAATTAAATTGAAATATGTAGAAAAGGAGAAGAGATGAAAAAAGATACAAATATACATGTTTACAGCCCTACACAGTCAATAAATGCTTTGAGTAGGAGAAATAATACATAAGTAAAATGATTTTTTTAGTGACTTGTCAAATTGATTTCTATGTAGTAATGCATACAAACAACACTGAATCCACAATAATGAAAATATGTAAGTAGGTAAGATAATATAGAAAAGAATAAAATATGATACAACTGGATGTGTTTAAAGCCTTACACAGTTATAAACACTGTGATATAAAAGATAGGAGAAATAATATATATACACAATATATTTAAAGCACTGTGTCAAACTGTTTTTGTTTAACAAAAGTAACACCAGTTAAATCATACTTTTTATAAAATTGAGAATGGAAATGGGGAATGTGCCAAAGAGACAACAACCCGACCATAGAAAAAAACAACAGCAGAAGGTCACCAACAGGTCTTCAATGTAGCGAGAAATTCCCACACTCGGAGGCGTCCTTCAACTGGCCCCTAAACAAATATATACTAGTTCAGTGATAATGAACGCCATACTAATTTCCAAATTGTACAAATTATGCATATTTTATAATGCAATGTAGAAACTTTTGGTTCTATAGTGGTGCATGGTTTTAATATAATTTGATATTTTTCAGGTCTTTGACATTTTGCCACTCTATGGGTACTTACAACCTGGTGATACAGAACAAGTAACAATGACATTTTATGGACATGCACATATCTGGGGTCAAGTGAAGGCTATATGTGAAATTAAAGGAGGCCCAACCTATGAAATCATGCTGACAGGAGAGGCATCTCTGGTTGATTACAAGTTTGATTGTAAAGAGATTGACTTTGGTAAACAGATGTACGACCATGTGGCATCAGCAGAAATTAAACTTATAAATACAGGAAAAGTTGGTTTTGATTTCTGTGGTATTGGTATGGATCCTGCTCTAGCCAAGAAACCCAAGCCAGGATCACCTATTATGGTACCACATGCTGTAAGTTGTTTTTAAACTTGTCATATTTCATTTCCATCAAATATTTTAATATAAAACATCCCTTACAGGATGAATTTTGTTTAAGATTATAGATAAAAGTAGATGAGTGTTATATATCAATAGGTCATCAACCATCATATTCAAATTTTTGTAAAGGTTTAACTTATTTTAAGTAACATTGTACCAATAAGTGAACAAAATAATTATAATCCCTTTCTTTGAGATGCAGAAGGGTATTTAGTGATGGGGAAGTCTATTGATCCCACTTTATATTGCCAACTGCTTTACTGCTCATGAACTGCTTAACAAAATTTTATTTGATTTCATTTTAGGGTTACATTGAACCAATGAGTGAGCAGACTTTGGTTGTTAAATATTTACCTGGTGCACCAGAAGACTTTAAGAAAAGTTTTGTCATCCAAGTGGCTCACTTTGAACCAGATGTGGTCACTATTAGTGGTACAGGAGTATTCCCCAGGATATCACTAGATCTTCCTCGTACTGTGGACTCAGAAGGACACTATGACCAATTGGTACAAAATGCCAAGGATAATCTAACTAAGAGTGGGAAGATCAAACTTACAGAGAGGGCACATACACCTGTTCTACCTTCCTCCAATAGATTGCAGCCTGAAATTATGGCTCAGGTAAAGTGAAAAAAAAAAAAAAACTATATTTTTTAATTCATTAACTTTTAAATTTATTAAATCTTGTTCACAAATATCACAATTAGAAATGAAACAAAAAATTGTCAATTGAATCAGACTCAGAAAAAATATTGTTTGACGTAATATAATGCCCTTTCATGATATTCTTTCTACTTCTGACTTTTAAATAAAACAAGTTAAAGAAAGCAGGAAAATTATTTTATTATTTGAATGCATATATTTTTTTTTAAATCCCTACATTATGTCCACATTTTAATAGTAACTTTGCCTTAATAATTTTTATGTATTTTGCACTTTTTTTGTTTATATTACAGGGAGACATTATTGCTCAGCCACATGAGATAGATATACAAATGGAAGTAGAGAATCTCACTGTCAAAGAATTCTCCCATGAACTTTCTCAACATACATCTCGGCCAGATCTCTATGATCCAGCACCTCCAGATAGTAACGAAAGTAGGGACACACAGACTGAACATAAACCAAAGAAGAAGAAACAAAAGTGAGTTCTTTTTCCTCCAGTTTCCTGGAATCCATGCCCTATTGACGGTGTGCTTGTTTGCTTTTTCATTTGTTTGTTCATAATTTTTGTACCATATTCTTCAGCTTGTGACTTTTAAAAGGAATGATTTGATATTAAGTGTGGGAATTGATAAAATTGAGTGGTACGATATGCGGTTTTAAGAATTGTTTTACAGTGACTTCCTATTTGAAGACACTTTGAAATTTTTTCATACATTAAATGTAAGCCAACTTATTTCATTATTAGCCCTTTCTAGTTCACTTCACGGCAATTTATGTAGTAAATTTTAATCTTTTTATAGAAGTTTTTATTTTTTGTCAAAAACTGTGTGAATACCTATTTTTTTTTACAGACCAAGGCTACCAGAGTATGTTTTGGACTTTGGATATGTGGTTCTGGGAACAGTAAAGGACCATATTGTGAAAGCCTCTAACACTGGATGGTCTCCAGTCTCATTCCAAGTAGAACATGATGACATTCATCACTATGGTTTCCATGTAGAGTTAGATAAAGTAAAGAACCTACCAGGAGCACCTGACCATGAGACAGTTGTATTCAATGTCAACTTTGACCCTCGTGGTGCTAACTTGTCACTGGGTTCTGTAGAGACTGTTGTCAATATAAATGTAAGTAGTCACATGACTTTAACTGTTTTAATGGCATGTGTCTGATGAAATGGATTTTGTTTTTCTGTATTAGGCCTTTACATTTAGAGCTATCACTTTATAATTCTGAATTTTTCAATTGTTTTGATGTATTTTTCAAAAGTAAAGAGCATAGATTTATCTTTTTCTATTAATTATATGCTGTATGGGTGGAATGCTACACCCACTTTTAACTTTGTGAAATAAAAAGTAGGTATGTGTTCAATATATCAATTAAACATTTTTAAAGTGACCTGATAATTTGAGTTGCAATATTTTAAATAGCATTTTAAAGAGAAACTCTACTTTAAAAAATAACCTCCTTTTATCTGTAATTGATTTTTTTCAGATTATCAATGGCCCTATCATCCCAATCAGACTAAAGGCCAATGTTACCATGCCAGATATGGAGATTTCTGAAGATACTTTAGATTTCTCTGATGTAAACTGTGGTGAATGTAAAGTCATTACTGTACAGCTATACAACAGCCAACATGTCAAATGTGAATGGAATTCTAATCCTACAGAGAAAGACAGAAAGGTTAATATCTAGATTGTTTGTACTGGTTTCTAGCTAGAATTTTCATGACAATGTATTTTGATTGTAACTGCTAATTGTTTTTTCAGTTTGACCATCTTGAATCATCTGATTTGCATGCAAAAATTTGAAGATAAATATATTTTTTGAATAAGGATAATAATAAACATTAGTGTAAACTTATACAACTTAAACAGATGAACTTTGTTAAATCAAACTGAACTGTATCATGTAGCGAAATATTTAAAGTCATTATGTCATGATATATTTAACAATGACTACTTATTATATCATTCATTATTATAACAAATGTTATATGTTGTAGGCTGACAAACATGTCCCAATGCATTTAAGAAGGAAGATGAGAAATGAGAAACAGAAACCCAGACATTTTGAGATAATGCCTCCTACTGGTGTACTGATGCCAGGTCAAAGGCTAAATGTACAGGTTAAATTTATGCCTACTGAAGAGGTATGTCAAATGAATTTTTCCTCATTATGAACTTTGTATTGTAAAAAGGAAACACAACAGTTGTATGCATTTCAAATCAAACCTCTCATTCAACCAAACTGTATGAACGGTGTTTGACTTTACAAAATAATGAATAACGCCAAAAACAACAATGGTCTAAATGCTCGTTTTTTGGGAACAATAATAAAAAACTATATTGAGGTGACTAATACAATCCTGGGTATTCGAGTTAATAATAAAATAGACCAATTATTCTATGTAATTTTCATTCACAATTTGAAATTTAAAAAAAAATGCAAAGTAGTCACCTTCAAACACAAATCCTGTGGCAACCCTGAAATGCATATAGGAAACAATATCTTTATACAATTATTTTTCTCTTTCTAGAAATTCTATGAACAAAGAATTCCGATTAGAATCGCTCAGAGTAGTCAGAGAATTTTGTTGTTGTGTAGAGGTCAAGGACTTGAGCCAAGGTTAGAGTTTGAGAAAAGTCTGGTAGAATTTGGTCCTATTCTACCCCACAGTGTTGGAGATGAACAAGAAATCACAATAAAGAATCCTTGTTCTTATCCAATCGAATTCTATAACTTGGAGTTCGATTCACAGTATTTAGAAGAAGAAAAGGTAATTATTCTGTCATATTCATATGTATATACAGTACTCCATTTTATATCATGATTTGTTACTGTTGCTCTTGTTTTTTTCATAAAAAAAAAGGTAAAAATAGTTTTATTTGTCAAAGCTCTCTTCTGATATCAGGTTAATTAGTGATATATAAGAAATACCTTAATTTAGTCACAATTGATATGAAAATAGTGAAATCATTTTAATTTAGGATTTAGGAGTTGTTATATTGTCTAAACATATAATTTCAAAGTTATATTTGCTATTGGATATATGATGAATTTGCTTTGAAAATGATAAAATTCTAAATGTTTATTAATTCAGGTTTTGAGGTTAATGAAAGGTTACGATGAATACAACACCATCTTACTTCCTCCAAGAAATTCAGGAGATAGGCTTCCACATGAACTTCTAGATTATTATGATGGTAAGCTATCTGATTTTACACATTTCGGGGGGAAAATAAATTTTTTTACATATATATATTTATTAAAAAGCTATTTAAGTCAGTCTTGTAGTATTTTTTTCCAGAAGTTATAATTCAATGTTCATTAGTTCAAATACATAAATTGAGATAGAGAAATGATTTCTTGAAAACATATGGGGATGTATTCACTTTTGAATAAAATTTTGGAATCTATCATGTAAACAAAGAAATTGTACTATTGTAGAACAAATGAAGAAGCTTGAGGAGTCAGAACGTGCCAGAAAAGAGGCTCTTGAGGCTGCTGAAGCTGCTCGTAAGGAACTGGATGATGGTAATATTTTTTTTTTATTTTAACAGTAAAAACATGCTTCTTTTGAAATGTTTCTATGGTTTCATTTTCTGTTAGAATCTGCAATTTTACCCATTCTGCTGTTGATCAAGAAAGATCAGTTACTCAAGTTTTCTTTTTTCTCTTAATTTCTTTAAGCTACCTCCATTATAATTTTTAAAATGTAATATCTGGCATTATACTTTTCTTATAATTGTGTTCTTTTCATATGTAATATCAATTGTTTTGGACAATTTTTATTATAATTTTTACTGATAGCATTATATAAAGTAAATTGTAACCATATTTTTTAACATTTTTTATTGTTTTACTTTAATCTCTAAGCACTTTCAGTGAAACATATAGGTAAATGGGTTGTATTTTATTTTATTGTATCTGTCATTTTATTATAAACGTTTATTATTGTTCTTAGCATTGGAATAAAAATTATTATATTGAATATTTTATGCATGAGTTTTTAATTAATTTCTTGAATATTTAACTAAGTTATAACACTTAAAATTGACTGAATTTTAACTGTGCTGTGATCCTTTGATTTTTTTGTTAAAATTAAAAATAATGTGAATTCTTACTTAAAATATGATTTAATTATGAATATAGGAAGTTATTGGACATACATCAGTTTGTAGGTTATTTTTCAATAAAGCAGCAACCCAACAACTAAATAGAATTGAATATAAAAGACATCTGTGGTTTTAAAGTCTGTACTTTGTTACTGTGAGTTTCCATATATACAATAAGAATGCTTATCCAGCCTTATTAAATCATTTTTGTCGAGCTTTTGACTTAAGTTGAAAAAAGCGAGACATAGCGATCCTACATTCTGTCGGCGTCTGCGTCATCGTTGGCGGCGGCGCCCACAAATATTCACTCTGTGGTTAAAGTTTTTGAAATTTCAATAACTTTCTTGAACTATCCTGGATTTCTACCAAACTTGGACATAATAAGCTTGTTTATGATCATAAGATGGTATCCAGGAGTAAATTTTGTAAAAATAAAATTCCATTTTTTCTGTACTTTACTTATAAATGGACTTAGTTTTACTGCCAGGAACCATTACATTCACTCTGTGGTTAAAGTTTTTTATATTTTAATAACTTTCTTAAACTATCCTGGAATTGTACCAAACTTGGACAGAAGCTTGTTTATGATCATAATATAGTATCCAGAAGTAAATTTTGTAAAAATAAAATTCCGATTATTCTGTATTTTACTTATAAATGAACTTAGTTTTTCTGCCAGGAAACATTACATTTACTTTGTGGTTAAAGTTTTTAAAATTTTGACAACTCTCTTAAACTATCCTGGATTTGTACCAAACTTGGACAGAAGCATGTTTCTAATCTTAAGATAGTATCCAGAAGTAAATTTTGTAAAAAAAAATATCATTTTTTCGCTTATTTTACTTATAAATGGACTTAGTTTTTCTTCCAATTAACATTACATACAGTCTGCAGTTTTAAAGTTTTTAAAACATTTTTGTCGAGCCTGCAACTTTTGTTGCAGAAAGCTCGACATAGGGATAGTGATCCGGCGGCGGCTACGGCGGCGGTGTTAGCTCACTTCTTAAAAGCTATATATTTTAGAAGGTGGAAGACCTGGATGCTTCATATTTTGTATATAGATGCCTCATGTTACGAAGTTCCCGTCAGTCACATGTCCAATGTCCTTGACCTCATTTTCATGGTTCAGTGACCACTTGAAAAAAAAGTTCAGAATTTTTGTAACGTTGAATTCTCTCTTATTATAAGTAATAGGATAACTATATTTGGTATGTGCGTACCTTGCAAGGTCCTCATGCCCGTCAGACAGTTTTCACTTGACCTCGACCTCATTTCATGGATCAGTGAACAAGGTTAAGTTTTGGTGGTCAAGTCCATATCTCAGATACTATAAGCAATAGGGCTAGTATATTTGGTGTATGGAAGGACTGGAAGGTGTACATGTCCAACTGGCAGGTGTCATCTGACCTTGACCTCATTTTCATGGTTCAGTGGTTATAGTTAAGTTCTTGTGTTTTGGTCTGTTTTTCTCATACTTTATGCAATAGGTCTACTATATTTGTTGTATGGAATGATTGTAAGGTGTACATGTCTAGCGGGCAGATGTCATCTGACCTTGACCTCATTTTCATGGTTCAGTGGTCAAAGTTAAGTTTTTAAGTTTTGATCTTTTTATCTAATATTATATGCCAAAGGTCAACTATATTTGGTGTATGGAAATATATTATGATCTATATGTCAGTCCCGCAGGTTTTATTTGACCATGACCTCAATTGCATGGTTCATTGGACAGTGTTAAGTTTTTGTGTTTTGGTCTATTTTTCTTAAACTATGAGTAATAGGTCAACTATATTTGTTGTATGGAAGCATTGTTAGCTGTACATGTCTGCCTGGCATGGTTCATCTGACCGTGACCTCATTTTCATGGTTCATTGGTCTTTGTTTAACTATCTTGTTTAATGTTAAGTTTATGTGACAGTTGTAATAACGCTTTATACTTAGGACTATCAACATAATATCAATGATTAGTAAAGAAGGCGAGACATTTCAGTGTGTGCACTCTTGTATTGTACTTTAAAAGCAAATTGTTAAGTATAAGCTAGTGAAACAAAATTGTTTTAAAATAAGATTACCAAATTCCAACACATAAGTTAGGGGTTTTTGTCGAGCCTGCAACTTTTGTTGCAGAAAGCTCGACATAGGGATAGTGATCCGGCGGCGGCGGCGGCTACGGCGGCGGTGTTAGCTCACTTCTTAAAAGCTATATATTTTAGAAGGTAGAAGACCTAGATGCTTCATACTTTGTATATAGATGCCTCATGTTACGAACTTTCCGTCAGTCACATGTCCAATGTCCTTGACCTCATTTTCATGGTTCAGTGACCACTTGAAAAAAAAGTTAATATTTTTTGTAATGTTAAATTCTCTCTTATTATAACTAATTGGATAACTATATTTGGTATGTGCGTACCTTGCAAGGTCCTCATGCCCGTCAGACAGTTTTCACTTGACCTCGACCTCATTTCATGGATCAGTGAACAAGGTTAAGTTTTGGTGGTCAAGTCCATATCTCAGATACTATAAGCAATAGGGCTAGTATATTCGGTGTATGGAAGGACTGTAAGGTGTACATGTCCAACTGGCAGATGTCATCTGACCTTGACCTCATTTTCATGGTTCAGTGGTTATAGTTAGATTTTTGTGTTTTGGTCTGTTTTTCTCATACTTTATGCAATAGATCTTCTATATTTGTTGTATGGAATGATTGTAAGGTGTACATGTCTAGCGGGCAGATGTCATCTGACCTTGACCTCATTTTCATGGTTCAGTGGTCAAAGTTAAGTTTTTGAGTATTGGTCTTTTTATCTAATACTATATGCCATAGGTCAACTATATTTGGTGTATGGAAATATTTTATGATCTATATGTCAGTCGCGCAGGTTTTATTTGACCTTGACCTCATTTTCATGGTTCATTGCTCAGTGTTAAGTTTTTGTGTTTTGGTCTATTTTTTTTAAACTATAAGTAATAGGTCAACTATATTTGTTGTATGGAAGCATTGTTAGCTGTACATGTCTGCCTGGCATGGTTCATCTGACCTTGAACTCATTTTCATGGTTCATTGGTCTTTGTTTTGTTATCTTGGTTAATGTTAAGTTTATGTGACAGTCTTTAATAAAGCTTTATACTTAGGACTATCAACATAATATCAATGATAAGTAAAGAAGGCGAGACATTTCAGCGTGTGCACTCTTGTTAAGGTTCTTAAACTAGCCTGGATTTTTACCAAAGTTGGACAGAAGCTTCTGACAATCAAAAGATAGTATCGAGAGGAATATTTTTATTGATTTTTTTCATCATTTTTTATTGAGTGTGTGATTAACAGCAAAAGTAGGCGAGACACTGGGTTCCCCGGAACCCTTACAAATTTTTTATTTTGCTTATCCAGCCTTATTAAATCATAGTTTATTTACAGGAGAGGGTAGTGAAGGGGATGACAAGGATGATTCTGATGAGAGAACAGAAGCTGCTCTTGGTACATCACGTCTGGGGTCAGAACCAGCAGGAGATCTTTTAGATTCAGCCAGGAAAGAAGAAAGTGATGAAGGTATGAACACTGTTGTGGGAAATTTTTATCTGCTAAGAAAATTTGCAAACAAATCTTTTTTTCTAGAAAAATAGAACACAGTTCTACAGTTCTTATTTTATACCAGTCTTGTTTTTATATGA
Source organism: Mytilus edulis (assembly GCA_019925275.1). Classification (NCBI taxonomy): domain Eukaryota; kingdom Metazoa; phylum Mollusca; class Bivalvia; order Mytilida; family Mytilidae; genus Mytilus; species Mytilus edulis. The sequence goes on from CM034352.1 coordinate 32,386,191, forward strand.
CTCAAGCATTCCAGTGTGATGGATAGCATCTGTTATTTGGTACCTGTAGCTATCAAACTAGAAACATGATGTTAACACAAAGCCACGTCAACAAAAAAGTTGCCCTTTTTGATGTATTTTCTTCTAATGTAAAAATAAAATTATTTAAAATAATACATTATACATAATTTATATAATAGTTATTTTTCAATGAAATAGAAATAAAACCACATTCAAAATTAATTAAACATGAAAGACCTTTTCATAGTGAAAAAAGTAAAAAAAAAAATTTTTTGAATATATTAAACTTATTGATATTTGCATTTTCAGCACAAGACTCAGCTAGCAGTATAGGTGTAGGAGAACTAGAGATAACACCAGTATCAGCTGCCATTGCTAGACATCTGGGTATTGATCTGAGTCCAGAGGGGAAAGCAGCTCGTAACAGGAGGGGTATTTGTGTCATTGTACATGGAGCTCCTATGTCAGGTAAGCATATATTATAAAACTGTAAGTTCAAAAGTGTGTATGTATATATATAATTTTGATTATAAAACAATAGAAGAAAAAGTAAAATCAGAAAAAATATCTTTAAAGAATGACCTTTGATTATGAATATTTCTTGCTATATTAAAGGAACGACTACATAGACTCATATTTCAAACAGTGCACTTGTACATTGTAAATGACCAATGGTGACCTATAGTTGTATACACCAACGTATAGTGGTCATTGGTGTATATTAGTCTAATAGGTACTCGCACAATATCTCATTATTTAGGCGGCTTCCTTGGCTGTGTAGTCTAGGTAGTCATCATTATAGAATAATAAAATCTACATTAGAACCCTGAAAATTGGATGCTACACAAATCAGTACTCAACGATGGAGTTTCTCTATAGTATTTCACTTTAACAATTTGCTATATTTCATTGAAGGAAAAACAAGTACAGCTATTTCATTAGCTAAGAAATATGAAGCTGCCATTTTAACAGTAGACCAAATAGTTGTTGATGCTATATCCAGTGGTAATACACCCTCTGGTATGAAGGCTCGTGCTCTCTGTCAGGAGGCAGCCAGAAAGAGGCTTGAAGAGCTTAAATTATTAGAAGGAGATGAAGCTGAAAAGAAACCTGGTGGTCTTAGCATTGAGCAACTGACAGCTCACACACAGGGAACAAGTATGTATACATATACAACACATTACAATTTTAGAAAGAGATGGGTGATATAAGTGGAACGCTGTAAAACAAATTTGATGTCTATGTAGAAATTTGAATTTGAATTATTTTATTTATTGTGAGAGAACCATTGCAGATTACCAGCCAATAAAATGTGTTTTATTATATTATTATGCTTCAAAGTGATATATTTATTTTAAAGATTTTATCAAAGCTAATGATGGAGCATAACTGATTTGTAATTCAGCAGACATTTCATTTTAAAATCTACATCACATGAAGTGATGATCATTTTCATATTCATACTCAAAAGCATGTTTCTTTGGAATCTATAATATTGAAGAATTTTCTAATGATTTATAAGTTCTGTCTTGCAGATTTGTAGCCCTAAGACTCCTGTGCTACTAAATGCATGTAAATTTCTATATATTAACCAGAGAGTGAATTATTTAATATTCTACTAATTATGATTTGAGTACCCAAATTTGTGAAAGTTTCTTGTATGCTTTCTTTATTTGTTTGGAGCATTGCTTATTGAAATATTTGCATGTGGCTTTGTTGTTAAACAGACTAAGATTGTAATTTCTGAAAATGAAGTTTTGGAATTTGATGAAAGATATCTTTTAACAGTTATCTCCCCATTAAAATTCAATTTTAACTGACATAGGATTTTTATATGCATAACATGCTAACACTTAACAATTATGAATGAATAATAGCATGCTGTGCACTTAACTTATGTCTGATCATTAAACATGTTTTGTTAGAGAAATCATTGTTTCCTTAAAAAATATAATTTGTTATTTGACTTCTGTCGGTTCTGAGATCTCCAACAGGAAAATTAATTAAAATGATTGAATATTCTAATTTTAATGCATATTGTACACATTACTTACATGATAATGATAGTTCTGGGGACAAAAACTCCCTTCCTGCTTTTGAAGATCAGTAACCCTATTTTCCTTTGATTTTTTAAAAGCTACAACAGATTTTATTTGAAAATTGTATGATATTGTCTGCAAACCTTTCACATAATTGTGTTTATCCGTATGGAATCAGAAGAAATAGGGGAATTTTCGAAAACTGTAGCTTGAGCATAGATTTGAAACACATATATTTTTAATTCTACCACTTTCAGTAAAACGTAAAGGTAAATTGAGAATAATTTCTTGTGTTTGTTATTCTTTTAATGTTCAATTTTGTTATAGGCGTTTGTATTTAATTATTTGAATATATTTTGTGCATGAGTTCACAGTTCATTTATTGAATATTTCACTTAGTTTTAACACTTAAAAAAGAAATGTACCATAAAATTAAATTTTCTGACAATCAAAGCTTTTACTACCGATTTAAACTATCTAACCAGAACCATAATCATTATCACATGTTTATCATAGTCACATGACTAATTTTGTATTGTTTTGTTGTATTTACATCACATCATTTATTGTATTTTAGTGTTTTCCAAACTTGAAATGAAAGAAATGCAACGTTCAATTGAACCTTACAAATCTGCCTTTTTACTCAAAAATTTGTGTACATGAGTATTTGTGTAGTAATAATTTGTTTGATTTTACTTTTTTGCCAAAAATAAGAATTTAAATAACCACATTTTCAAATATTCTTTTTGTTAACATATACAGAATATATGGGTACAACAATTGTCAAAATACTCCAAAAAGAAAAAAAAATAAATTGAAAAAATTAGAATATTATTGGAATTTATTGAATTCTGAAAAAATGAGTAAAGACCCTGTCCTATTCTATTGCCAAGGAAAACATTAGATGCATTCACAAAGTTTATTAGCTTGCTTCACTTAACACTTGTGTTGTCTTCTCTTGCCTTCCATAGCTAGTAGCATTGGAGTCCCACAGGCTACCTCTGTCATTTCCAATCGTAAAACAAGTACCGTTTCAGACGTGAAAGGAAAAGATAAACACCACCAGGGAAGCTTAGCTGGAGCAAAGACTGGTATCAACACATCTTCCATTGACGGAGCAACTGGAAGTCAGGTAATATAAAATTAACAACCAGTTATTATTTATTTCACTCTTGGTACCATAAAAGATGTAAGAAATAATTGGGTTGGAAAAAAATAGTATTACATTATTTTCAAAAACTCGAATAAAAAGTAAAATAACAAAAATACTGAACTCCAAGGAAAATTCAAAACAAAAAGTCCCTAATCTAATGGAAAATCAAAAGCTCAAACAAGTCAAACGAATGGATAACAACCGTCATTTTCCTGTCTTATAAAGCAAGACATGAATAATTACCATTATTATTTGAGCATATTTTTAGTTTCAGGGGACAGAATAACTAACTTTTTCGGGGGGCTTTGAATTCCAAAAGAAAGAAAGTCTAGAAATTTAAGAAAAAATTATTAAAGAATTGTAATTAGATATAAGAAGATGTGGTATGAGTGTCAAACCTAAAAAATTGTAATTAGTATACATTTATTTTGACAATTTACCATCAAATCATGTTTACCATTGTTTATTAAACCTCATTATCAGATGGGAAGTAGAAGTCATATAACCACAGAACCCAGTACCAAGCCTAGTAAAGGCCGTGGGGAGGTACACAGTGTGAAATGTAGAAGCATATTTATATACATAAGATCTAACATTTTGGAAACTATTGCTTACCTTTTTTTCTTGAAATTTGACGTAAAATAATGTTTTAAAAATCTTCTTATACTTACTAGATGTTAGTTTCCAAAGTGTTTTATAGAAGAGATAGTATTATTACTTTACTTTTTATAAATGATAACTTATGTTCAGTTTATGCAATATCAAAAAATTTTTCCCCACTTTTATTTGAACCCTAGAAGTGTGCCTATTTGGTTTGCAGTTTTGCATTATTTTGTTTTTTTGTGAAGCAGGTTTACATAATTCATTTTTATCTACTTTTTATGTTGAATAGTGACATCATATATTACGCATGTTTCCATTTTAGTTTTTTGCATGAGTTTGATTTAGATTGGTTTTATTATTGTTTAGAAAGATTATGTGACCCTTGATTGACCCAATGAAATTAAAAAAATATATACAAATTCAACATATTCTTATTTTAGCAGCATTCCTATTTAGCTACGGAAATAGATTTTGATCTTTAGAACCAATGGTTGAAATATGATTTGAGTAGGGTGCATGAACAATTCAATTAAATTTCTTCAGCATTGTTCACAATAATTTTAATCATAAGTCTATTATTTACATAACATGGTTTATGTAAAGGAGATTCATTTGTTCTTCAGTTTTCAAATCTCAACTAGTTTTGTGTTGTCTGATAATTGAATAAAGATAAGTCAAAATTAGAACATCTTGCATATTTTTTTTGGATTGATTATGATATTACCTAATAAAATTTACTTGTATGTAAAATGATAAGATTTAAGCTGATGTGATGAATTTCTTATTAGCAATGTCATGTTATCTGTGCTTTTGACTTTAGTGTGTTTTAGAATTTGATTCTGATAGTGCTTGATTTAAATACACAATTACAAGATGGTCATTACCCCTTTTTTCAACCTATCAGTTTTATTCATTTTGCCAAAAAAGGGGCATAGGGTTGTCTCTAAGGCAACATAAAATTGAGAATGGAAATGGGGAATGTGCCAAAGAGACAACAACCCGACCATAGAAAAAAACAACAGCAGAAGGTCACCAACAGGTCTTCAATGTAGCGAGAAATTCCCGCACCCGGAGGCGTCCTTCAACTGGCCCCTAAACAAATATATACTAGTTCAGTGATAATGAACGCCATACTAATTTCTAAATTGTACACAAGAAACTAAAATTAAAATAATACAAGACTAACAAAGGCCAGAGGCTCCTGACTTGGGACAGGCGCAAAAATGCGGCAGGGTTAAACATGTTTGTGAGATCTCAACCCTCCCCCTATACCTCTGGCCAATGTAGAAAAGTAAACGCATAACAATATGCACATTCCTGAATGTACCAGACCTTAAAAATTTTGGCTATGCTGGAACACTCACATCAACAAGTTAATATATACTCATTTTGTCACAAATTATTTCAGGTACCTAGCAGCCCTCCCCCTCTTGCTGCCCCTATTGCAAGAAGATTAAGTGTAAGTGCCAGTGTTGCTGGAGAGGAAGGCCTGATGAGCTGTGTTCTCCCAGAGGATCTGTTAGTAGAGATATTATCTGAACGACTCCAGCTCAATGACTGTCACCGTGGAGTAGTGTTTGATGGTCTTGAGACATTGTTTGCTCAGAATTTATATACCACAGCTCATGCTATTCTGAGATCATTGAACAATAGGAGATTTATTTACTTTATATCACTGAAATTGGATTATGCTAAATTAAAAGAACAAGAGAAGAAATCTCAGGAAGAGAAAGGTAGATTGTTTGTAGAAATTATAGTTTTTCAAAGCAATAACATATTCTTGTAAAAAAAAAAGATTAACATTAACAACTTTTTTGTAAAGATTTGCTGACTAGTCATTTTCAAACAAACCACAATTTTCTTAATGAATTGATTCCAGTATTTATGGACAAATGTATGTGTTTCATTTTAAAAGTTATTCCCATGTAAAATGCATAGTTGAAACAATATGAAAAGATTTTTAAAAGCTCTCTCTTTACTGCAATTAGAGATCAAATGTTATAAATACTGTAAAATAAGCATACAATTGATTCATTGTAAAATAAAAGTTACATTGCTGAATTTTTGATGAGTTTAACTTTCTCATTCTATTTTTACAGAGAGGAATGAACGTCTGAAGGAGGAGCAGGATCGTATACGTTTGGAGGAAATGTCAGAAGATGAATATGATGCTCTCTCAGAAGAAGAAAAAGCTGCTGTGGATAGGAAGAGACTTGATATAAAGAAAGAAAGAATAAGAAAGTATGTTGTACATGTATTGAAATTGGATTGATACATATGTTTGTACATCAAAATAATGATAAGAGAAATACATTTAAAGAGGGGAATAGCATCATTTAATATGAATAAAAAGTTGTGTTGAAAATATTCCTGATGGTATTGTATATTCTTAGATGCATGTTAAGATCAAACTGTATACCAGATACCAAATCCTGTTGATTTATGATAGCGTTTTAATTGTATTCTATTTTATATTTTCAGAGAGATGGAAGAAAGAATGGAAAGAGAACGTATAGAAAGAGAAAGAGAAGAGGAAATCAAAAGAATTCAAGATGAGGAAAAGTAAGCTTTTAAAATTTAATTTAATTACTTGTTTTATTGATAGGAGTTATTGTCATGCATCAAGTTATTAGAAATGTACATTATCAATGTTTTTTTGAAACCTGAGATTACTGTAAATTATTTCCCTTAAAGAAATAAATCGTCTAAAAATTACTTGCTGATGGTAAATTCTATTCAGATTGTTACATGAGCTATGAAATTAGTGTAAATCTATTTAAATTGAAAGATTCAAGAGGGTGGTGGGGTGTAGGAGTCCTGATCCCGAAATCCTGAGGTCCCGAATTTAAATAAATTTAAATCCCAACATTCAGAAATTCGTAAAAAGAATTCCTGGATCCCAAAAGGGTTGATCTCGAAATCCCGAGCTTAAAAACACCCAATCCCGGAGTCCTATCCCCCCCTCATTCAGGCTGACCTTTAGGTATATTAAGTCTAGTCACCTGAATTAAACTGTATAACCTTAGGAATTTGATTTTCAACAGTTAACAACTTTTTAAATAGTTATCTACACACATGTTTTAAAAAATTGTAACAAATTTTGTTTTAACATATGAGTGATATTTACTGCAACAAAGAATCTGTATGAGTGGAGGTCAAATTAGCTGTCATAATATTAATTTCAATCTTTTTCTTGTAGATCTAAGAAAAAAGGAAGAAAAGGTCCAGCAAAGGAAGAAGGTAAACAAGATGGAAAGAAAAGTGCAGCCCCCACAGGGCCAGCTGGAAAGAACAGTAGCATGGATCGTGTTACCAAGGGTAAAGGTGGTAAAGACGATGACCACCACGTCGGTAAACAGGCATCACAAATAGAAAGGCCAGAATCTCACCAAACAGAAAAGAGTGACTCTAATGTTGATGATGGAAAGTAAGTAAAAGTCAAAGTTATTGAGGAAAAATAGACAAATTACTGAGTGTTCAGTCTTTATATATTATGTCATCATCTTGACAGTGATGAGTTGTAAAGTGTAAGCAGTTTTTGCAACCTAGTCTCTATTTCAGTTTCTTTGCATTCAAAGCTCATTATTATTATTTAGCAAAGTAATTTTGTAAAGCAATAGATAAGAAAATGGGAGAGAGAAGATAAACCCTTCAAATCAACATAACCAATTTAGAAATAACCAATGATATTTTAAAGAAACTCAGTGTCATTACAATATACATGTACATTTTTGAAATATTACAGGAAAGGGAAAAAGAAGGATGGTAAGAAGGATGGAAAAGAAAAGGGAGACAAAGAGAAAGTTGATGTTTCAGCAGAAGAACAACCAAAAGAAGTACCAAAGGAATCGGACATTCTTCTGATGCAGAGGTTTGTATAGCAAATGTTTACTAACATTTCAGTCATTGTAATTTTGAATAATGTCTTCATCTAAGAAATTTCAGCAATAGTAAAAACTTGTTAGATTGAAGATCTGTTGAGAAGTAGTTTAAATAAAATATCATCTAAAATAAAGGAATATATTCAAATATTCATTATAATAAATATGTTATTTTGTTTAATATTTTACTATTATTGTTTTTCTTCTAGATTCCGTACATTTGAGCATGGTCAAAAGGACATTAACGAGATGCTTGAATTCTGGGATAGAACAACCTTGTCACTAAGGAGACCTCCAACTCCATCAGAAAAATCTGAGGAAGATCAACAACATCATCCACAGTCTGGCAAATCTAAGGGAAAGAAAGGTATGTCTTGTTGTTCTTTAATTCATAACACAAAAGTAATTCTATTTTCTACTATGATATGCTTTCAAATATTGTATTTTCGGCCTGTCCCACTTCAAAGTTATCAAAGTTTTAAACTAACTTTAAATATCACTTCGCCAGTATTTGGCATCTTAGTTGGTGCAACAAGACTTAATATTTTATTATAGTGAAGAAGATAATTTTGATTTTTCTTTTGTTTTAAGTTATCAAGTTAATTTTTCTTGTAAACTTTTTTAGGTGAAAAACATGATAAAGAAAAAGCAGAAAAAGAAAGACAAAAACAGTTACAGAAAGAAAATGAAGAAAAGGCAGCAAAAGAGGTTAGTAATTATCATTGGCGGATCCAGGGGGGGTGGGGTTCTGGGGGTTGGAACCCCTCCTTTTTTTTGGCCGCTCAATGCATTTGAATGGGGACATATAGTTGGAAACCCCACCCCCCTTTTAAAATGGCTGGATCCGCCCCTGATTATTCTTGTATGGTCTAAACACTATAAATAAGAAACAATAATATTTTCTTCTAGATTCTATTTAGAACTTATCCCACAAAAGATAAGTGTGGCTACATGCTTGTAATACTGATTTGTTTTTAGAAAAAAACTTTTAAAATAACTTAATAAATTTGAAATGTATTTTAAAAGTGCAATTTCAAATAACTTTGTCATATTTTTAGGCTGCTGCGGCACAAGGTGAAGGTCAAGAACAGGAAATGGTTGTTGAAGAGAAAGAGGATGATGGGATAGGTCTTCCACATATTGTTGTTGACTGTTCAGACAAATCTACACCTGTCTACCAGAAAGTTATTGGATGTGGCAAATTCCCCAGTATGGAGGAGGTATGGACAATTTATTGGCAATTTCTTCCATAATTTGTATTAATAGTGTCTTAAAATCATATTATGAAATAGGGTATTTTTTATGCAAATTTATCCATGTTTACAAATAGGAAGGTTTTTTTTTTCAAACAATGAAATTGATTAATTTATTCATATGTGCTCATTCTTTGGATTTGTTAGTTTCAAATTACTACTAAAGGATAAGTTTTTACTTAGTTTTATTGTCGAGCCTGCAACTTTTGTTGCAGAAAGCTCGACATAGGGATAGTGATCCGGCGGCGGCGGCGGCGGCGGTGTTAGCTAACTTCTTAAAAGCTTTATATTTTAGAAGGTGGAAGACCTGGATGCTTCATACTTTGTATATAGATACCTCATGTTACGAAGTTTCCGTCAGTCACATGTCCAATGTCCTTGACCTCATTTTCATGGTTCAGTGACCACTTGAAAAAAAAGTTAAGATTTTTTGTAATGTTGAATTCTCTCTTATTATAAGTAATAGGATAACTATATTTGATATGTGCGTACCTTGAAAGGTCCTCATGTCTGTCAGACAGTTTTCACTTGACCTCGACCTCATTTCATGGATCAGTGAACAAGGTTAAGTTTTGGTGGTCAAGTCCATATCTCAGATACTACAAGCAATAGGGCTAGTATATTCGGTGTATGGAAGGACTGTAAGGTGTACATGTCCAACTGGCAGGTGTCATCTGACCTTGACCTCATTTTCATGGTTCAGTGGTTATAGTTAAATTTTTGTGTTTTGGTCTGTTTTTCTCATACTATATGCAATAGGTCTACTATATTTGTTGTATGGAATGATTGTAAGGTGTACCTATCTAGCGGGCAGATGTCATGTGACCTTGACCTCATTTTCATGGTTCAGTGGTCAAAGTTAAGTTTATGAATTTTGGTCTTTTTATCTAATACTATATGCCGTAGGTCATCTATATTTGGTGTATGGAAATATTTTATGATCTTTATGTCAGTCGCGCAGGTTTTATTTGACCGTGACCTCATTTTCACGGTTCATTGCACAGTGTTAAGTTTCTGTGTTTTGGTCTATTTTTCTTAAACTATAAGTAATAGGTCAACTATATATGTTGTATAGAAGCATTGTTAGCTGTACATGTCTGCCTGGCATGGTTCATCTGACCTTGACCTCATTTTCAAGGTTCATTGGTCTTTGTTTAGTTATCTTGGTTAATGTTAAGTTTATGTGACAGTTGTATTAAAGCTTAGCTTTATACTTAGGACTATCAACATAATATCAATGATTAGTATAGAAGGCGAGACATTTCAGCGTGTGCACTCTTGTTAATATCATCAGAGTTACATGATTTTGATTTCCAGAGTGTATGGTTTTAGAGAGGATTAGGTTTTTATGAGTGTTATTGTGAATGAACAAGAGTATTGAAACTAGATTAACAAGATGGCATTCTTATATCAAAATATCAAAAAATCATGTTCAGCTATAAATAATGTGTTAAATATAATTACAGGTATTAGACGGTCTAGGTATGGGACCAAAAGGGCCACCTGTTCCCCCACCAGCTGATTTCAGTGTAATTCCATATCCAGTGAAGAGAAAAGCTCCACCTGTCAGTGAATTTGGTGGGAGATACATATTCATTGCCTCATCCGCTGATGATCCGTAAGTAGATTAATGTAGAGGATATTTTATACTTATCTTAATTGAAGGTTATTACATTGAGCTCTTTTATATTGGAATTCTAATTAATGTATGGGGGTTGATGTCAATTCAAAGGCAACATCACAATCAAATCAAGAATGACATTTGAAGGTCAACATCTGTTTGTAATGATCATGATGATAGATTAGTATTCTACCAAGTGTCAAGTTGTTTCTTTCATTGTTATTTCCCTTTGATTTGAAATGTTTCAAAGAACAGAGACCACTGAAGATCTTTTGTCCAATTCCTTAATGGGCAAAAAATGAAATAATGACAACCACACATCGATTTCTGAAAGTCCTCTGTAAGGACTTATTTACATGGTTGGATGAAAATGGGCGTATTGGTGGAATTAGAGATCAAATCTCAGAAACTTAAGGAGGATCGAGGGTATAAAAATTCAGCAAAAATTGAAACATTTTTTTTCATTACAAATTTTTATTTCTTGCACTATTTATTAATTGTTACTTCATGATATGGTTAAAAAATCAACCCAAAAAATTAATTCGTTTTGGCCTCAGATGACTTTTGAAATGTTTATATCATTGAAAAAGCTCCAAATTATCTCCCTTTGATGAAAAAAATTTCAATTTTTTTTTGCATTAAAATTGAAATATAATTTTTAACTCATTGGTGACCTATATTTTTTATTATTTTTTTCAAATAAGCTGCACTAAAACTAACTATTGTAAAATTTAAGCGATTTCTGTAATTTAGGTTTTTTTTTTATTTCGACATCAACCTTTTTGTCTCCTATTAGTTCAACAGAAAAAAAGTAACTTAACAAAAATGCATGCTTCTTTCGAAGGCAGATTGTGAGCTTAAATGAACGGTGACCCTATACTTTTAATTTATTTTTCTATTAAGTATAGGATAAAGTTTATTTCTAGAAAAAAAAAACCGAAATTCTATATTTAAAAACAAAAATTGATTTATACCGGCAAGCCCCCTTAAGAATTAAAACTAGCATTAGAAATAAAAAGTTTGAAGCTTTGATAGTGAATGTTGATATTTTATGCAATAGATAGGATAATGATATATACTAAGATATCATAAAATAATAATGTATTTTTTTTTTAGAAATGTTGGTGTACCTGAAAGCAGTGGAACAGAACCTGAGGAAGAGAAATCTGTGACCCCAGACAAGGGTAAGGAGGATCATACCACACCCACTAAGGGTAAGGCTTCTAAGGACAAATCTGGAGGAAAAGATACAGCTAAAGGAGAAAGAAAGAAAAGTGCAGAGAGAAAATCAACATCAAAGACAGAAAAAAGACGTCCATCTGTTAATGTCCAATCTCCACCACCAGGGGCAGTAACTCCTGTCTCTGATGGCGACAATATCAGGTATGTTTTTGTGTGCCTTTTATGCATTTTAGGAGTATTAATATGTACATCTGTAATTCAGTATAATTTAATACAAGATTTTGGACTAGGTATATTTACTCGTTTTGGGGCAGGAAAATAATAATCTATTTTATTGCTGCAGTTAATATGTATGACTTTCGCATGTGTAAAAAATTTGTGTAGTACACACACTATCATGAACACGGTAAACAATAGATGCATGACATTTCACTATGTAAATGAAAAATAGTTGAGTGTAGCTAGACTACTGCATAAAAGTACATACAAGTGTGAATTTCTTCTTCAAGTTCTATCTTTGTGTTCATATCTTCTTCATATTGCCTCAACATGCCCTCACATTGAAACCACATACATTAGTTGTCTATAATTTCTATCTAAATCTTTGTCAGCAACAAATATATTTGATAAATTGATTGACATTGGTACATATACTTATCATGTACAAGGTATGGATCCAGTTTGTCTCAAGTCAAGCTTAGGTCAAGTGTCAAACAAAAATCTTATCGGCAAAAACCGAACAAATGACAGTCACTACACAGGGATTATGAGGCCAATATTGAATTCAATGTCAAAGGTCATGGTCTTTACATGGCATATCACAGAATAGCTGTTAAACAAATATGGTCATGTGAGGGATGTTGTGCTTTTCATTACCTTTCTCTGACATCCTACATGTTTGTGAAGAAATACCTTGCATTCAACCACATAATGTTCAAAATTTTTCATTATGTATTAAAATGACCTAATAATTTCAAACAAAATGTTAGTTATCTCTGATTAATATGATTCCAACAATTTTGACAAATAACCTTATATCCTGTTTTTCTTGTATTTTAACTCTTGCTATATAATTCATCTTCTATTATCTTCTTTGTCCTCGTTTGAAATGTTTACTTTTAATATTGTATATACATGTATACTTAAACACTTTGTGAATTATCTTGTCAAAGACTAATCATTTCTTCATTGAAACTGTCATTAATTACTACATCAAATCTTAACTGTTTTATGTCTTTTCATGCATGATCACTAACATCAACAGACATAGTCTGACACTAACTAACTTTACCAAAAAAAACTTAGCAGCTTTAGCTTAAGTGGAACAGGTATTGCATCGATTTGGCTAAAAGTGGCAAAGTTGTTCTGTCAAAAATAAATTTATTAAAAATAAAAACATTTTTGTCTGAAAGTTCAGATAATCATTGAGGATTAAGTAATATCTACTGTGTAGTAAATTTTTCTGGTGATTAGCCATCTGGGGTATAGGGCAGTATTGTACATCTTGAGTGTAGAAAAAAGAATTATTTTTTAATTTTCTAAAACGGTAGATTCTATACCATTAAAAATTATATTATTTTCCTTGTAATCTTTGATTGCCATATAGTAGAATGATGTAAAGATCTTAAACTTAAGTTTTAGCTGCCAAAGTTTAAACCAATTGTATATTAACACTCTAGTTAGCTTGCATGTCTCTCCTTACAGTATGTCAGGGGATGGGATGGCTGTTGGAGATTCCAAAACTCCCAAGTAAGTAGGACATCGGTATACATAAACATGGCCGTGGCTCTCATATCACATCTCTACATGTGCAGTTTACCCTATTAACTAGATTTTCTTCATTTACTTGTGCTTACACAATTTCTGAATTATGTGAAGGAAGACAGTTCTTTAACATGGATTTGAATATGTCACACTATAGTTAATTAGAAATTTGTATGTAGTTAACTTTTCAGCTGTAATTTGGTTTATTTCATTTCAATATCTTTTACGTGAAATTTCATATTGTTCATGGCTTTTTTGCATTATCTGAGATTTAATTATTAAATTTCAACTCTATCTAGTCTTCTCTTAACAGGAAAGGAAACTGTACACATAATCATTTTAATTAAGCATTGTCCACATTATTGAATGCACACCTTCATTTTTTGAGAATAAACACAGTTTGTGTGAATGTTGCTTTCAAATGCATTTTTCACTGCTTCATGCACATTTTTTTTTAATTTAGTAATGTGTGGTGTGTTTAAACTGATTTCGTTTCAAGTAAATAATAAATACTACAATTAGAGCATGGAATGATTTTATCATTACTAAGGTAAAATGTTTCAGAACATGGTTTTTCTTTTTACAGGCCAAAGAAAGACAACCCATTTAGTAAAAATTTTGAAAATTTTTATTCTTTCAGTTTATTTTTGTTAAAACTTAAACAACCTGTAAATTCTATTTAGTAAATATCTATAGAAAACAGTAAAAGAGAAGCCATGTTTACCGAAATTTAAATATCCATAAGCCATTTGAGTTCATCCGAAGGAGAGCCTTCATCATGTTTATGTATACCAACTACATACAGAATAATTTAACAATTGTCTACTTTTAACAGTGTTCAAATTAACATTTCATGACTTTCTATTGCTGAAATATTGTTTTGATAGTCCTTGCCCTTTCAACCAGCTTGCCTTTTGTTCACTAATGTAACTTTTAAATATTTTCTATCAAATATCATTTCTAGAAATAAATATGATATGAAAAACGAAAAAATTAATGAAGCTCTGCATAAGCTGTCTCTGTTTTACCTTTTTTCACTAAATTATAGTAAATATTGTATTGTTTAAATGAATAAAAAAAAAAATTGTTCAAAATCATAAGTCGACTATTTATGTACCTACAACTTACACAAATACTTTTTTTCATACAGACTAACAATATTCCGCTGGATTGTACCCGCTAATGGAGAAGTTGTGGTACGTCTACGTTTCCAGTCAGAAGAACTTGGTCAGTTTGATCAGACCCTAAACTTTGAGATTGTTGGTACACGTCGCAGATACCAGTTATTTTGTAGAGGAGTGTGTGCATTCCCATCAATAAGTAGGGAGCCAAGGTGAGTTGACCTTCAATGATACACAGTCTATTGCTATACAGTAAATGAATATTTATTTGAGACAGATACCAAGATTTTTAACTCTAAAACCTTGGTACATTTTGTATCCACTAAATTAAATACATTGTAGTCAAGCATTTAAAATATATGGTTACCATGTGTTCACATGAGGTAGATATAATGTTTCATCAGAGAATGTTGCTTAAGTTCTTAACCAGTCAGTGAGTAGCTGGAATCATATAATAATGATAATAAATTGGTTTTAAATAATGACCAAAAAAAATTCAATAAAATTTCCTGAGTCCTGAAATATACCAATGAACAAGACTTATTTATGCAATCCTTTTCTGGCTATAACACCTTTATTATATATCAAATACACATCTTTTTTTTTTTTATAGAATTGTTTTCCCAAGTCGTAAGAAGACCAAGAAGACAAATGAAATTTGCCATAAGAAATACATCTTATCAACAGAAACATTTGAATTTGGACCCTTATTGAACTCAAGACCAAGAACTGGGTAAGTAATTGTACTGAATTTGGACCCTTATTGAACTCAAGACCAAGAACTGGGTAAGTAATTGTACTGAATTTGGACCCTTATTGAACTCCAAGACCAAGAACTGGGTAAGTAATTGTACTGAATTTGGACCCTTATTGAACTCAAGACCAAGAACTGGGTAAGTAATTGTACTGAATTTGGACCCTTCTTGAACTCAAGACCAAGAACTGGGTAAGTAATTGTACTGAATTTGGACCCTTATTGAACTCAAGACCAAGAACTGGGTAAGTAATTGTACTGAATTTGGACCCTTATTGAACTCAAGACCAAGAACTGGGTAAGTAATTGTACTGAATTTGGACCCTTATTGAACTCAAGACCAAGAACTGGGTAAGTAATTGTACTCTGAGTATATTTGATATTCTAGTCAACATTCCTTAAGCATGCATAATTGAAAGAACAAAGTTTTATGACGATATAACAGGAGAATTGTCAATTAAATTAAAGGGATATTTTACAAGATGCTCTTAAACTATTTGGTTTGACGATTGAAATTCAGGTTTTTGACGATTCTGTTTTATTTTTTAAAAGCATATATTAAAACAATAGTGCTTAACCTTTGGATATTTAACCAGTTAAACAATATTTTAGTTTGGTTTAATTCAAACAATATAATTACATGTACATAGTCCTTTAGGTTTTAAAATGAACAATTGAGGTTTTAGTAATAATATCCTGTAATGTAGAGGCTTTTTTGTTGTCAGATCTATTCCATGGATGATTGAAATCATTTTTACATTTAAAAAAAAAAGTGAACCTAACTTGTACTTATAATAAACATAAAGAATTTGTCATGAAAATATGGTAGATGTTATATCTATTGGATAGCATTTAAGAAAACTTATGATATACGTTTCATCATTCAATAATCTTTTGATATCTATTTCAGATACAAAGAAGGCAAGCATCCAGCATACATGGAACAATTAAACGTAACAAATACATCCCCACTGGAGGCTGATATCAGTTTCTGCTTCTTCAAAGACAGTAAGAGTGAAACATTCATTTTAGAACCACCAACTATGTTGCTTAAGTCTGGAGAGAGCCAGAAGCTTACGATTTGGGCGTACCCTTGTAAAGTAGGCAGGATTGATGACTCCATTGTGTGTTGTATTAGGGAGAATCCTGAACCAGTTGTATTTAAGATAGCATGTGATTCATTTAATCCTGAACTTGATCTGAACACCAAGGACTTTAGATTTGAATCTGTTAGATTATATAGGTATGTTTTTGTTGCTTGTCTTTGCCGTGTTGTTTCATTTATGGATACTATTGAACTGACCTTGACCTGTTCTCTTTAGGTCATTTTGTGTTTGTTTCAAATCTTTTATATATACATATATATACTGTTATGCATACTGAAGGTCAGTAACAAGCATTTACATTTTGCTTTGAAAAATATTCTATTTAATGGCTTATCTGCAATGTAAAGGTAAAGAAATTCTCAGATGATTTCAAACTTTAAAGCAAAGAATATTAGGTAGAATTTCAATGCAGCTTCAAAATAAAATTGAGGATGGAAATGGGGAATGTGTCAAAGAGACAACAACCCCACCAAAGAGTTGAAAAATCCATACTGTGGATTCATTTATTTTCGTGGGTACCAATTTTCGTGGATTTAGGAAAACTTACATGTTCGTGGATATTTTAAATTCGTGGTTTTGCTTAAGTCTGCATACAAGCCTATTTGAAATTTGTAATTCGTTGAACCTTTTTTTTTTTGTGGTTCTTCTGTGCCCACGAAATCAACGAAAATTGGTATCCAACAAATAATAATGAATCCACAGTATCATCTGATTGTTATCTTTTAGAAAAAAAAAAGAAATTATTTTCTTTAATTGAATGGTTCAGAATGTTTTATTACTATTACTCACCAAGTAAATTACAAAATTTTAATTTTGTAGAAAAGAGATCAGAACAATTCACATGAGGAACAATACCCAGTTACCAGTGGTATGGAAGGTGACAGGGATTGAACAGTTAGGTGATGATTTTACATTGTCAGCTGACCATGGTGTTATAGACCCATTACAAGAATACCCACTCCATGCTTACTTCAGGGCCATGAAACCTCTAAATACAACTCAACAGAAGAAAATCAGATTGGAGGTAAGAAATGAAATATAATGTCAATGTCAGTTTTAGCTAAGGATATCTAGCTGGCGAATATTTTCTATGCAATTTACCGAAAGGCCACTTGTAAGGCTATGCATATAACCAGACAATTTAACATTAGGGCTATTCCATAAGGGGGGGTTGGAAGGCAGTTTTTGTCAGCACCCGCCACCCAGACAATTGTAATTGAGAATTATAGTGCATTATAGTGTGAAAAGTTGCTCTGATACCCATCACCCATGTATTATTAATACAATGTGCCTTCCAACCCCCCATACATTTTTTTCTGGAATAGCCCTTAGATGAATGGGAAATGGTTTTGTGCAGGAGAAAAGTATGCAATTAACCGAATTATGCTATGAAGCGGTTTGCAATAAAGTGGAGTCGACTGTGGTTGTATGTATAAAAGGTACACACAAAAGGCTGTTTTAAGGCTCAATGGTTCAAAACAAGATTTTGTACTGATTGACTTCCTGTACAATTCGGTCTGGATCACTTTTTTTAAACAGGATATTAAAGACAATGTTTGTGTTCTTTGTTGGTCATTTATTTTTGCTGGATTAAAAAAATCATGATGTGTTAGTAAGTTGATCAATTTGCTTTAAATAGACATTGATATGCTTGGACTTTAAGTTCCACTGTGTAGTCAGGTTTTGGGAATGCAAGAAAAATCTCTGATATCTATTTCAACAAATGACTATATCTTTATGCTGTATGAATATTTCTTTTTATAGATACATGATCAAGAAGGTGTTCATCCATTGTCCACAGAGAATCTGACCGTACATTATGAACCTTATGATATCAGTGTTGATATGAGTTTCAACAACAAGGGAGGTAAGAACTAGAATTTTTAAATGAGGGCTATTCCATTAAAATGTATGTGAGAGGGTAGTAAGGGAAGTTTAATTATTGAATGTGGTTCATGGTTCTTTTTTCAGTATGCGACTATTATCATTATGCAATATTATAGGGTTATTGCATGAATATTGGGGAATATTGTCCAGAGTAGAATTTTATATTGCACGAGCTTGCGAGTGCAATATATGTTCTACGAGGGACAATATTCTCCAATATTCATGCAATAACCCTTTTATTGTATAGCAATATAATATTTTAAAGTAAAACTTGGTTTAAACTAAGATTTAAACGTTGATGACGTCATGAATTTTGAAGATTTATTGCACTAGTGCAATATTAGAATTTATTGCACGCTAACTTTTGGTTACGTTCTGTGGGAAATATTATATTGCTATACAATAATATCTAAAATATGGTTCTTGGTTGTAGGAATGTCCCTTCCTACCCTCCCACATACATTTAAATGGAATAGCCCTAAGCAGTGAATCTTAAATCTGAAAACATGACATTGTGATCGCTGAATACCCCAATATATTAATCTTAATTATAATACTTTAGAAAAATAGTTTAAATCTGCACCAAAATCCATCCACAACAATAACCAACAAAGTTTAAGAAAAAAAGAAAAAACATAGACTGACTCAATCTCCCATTTTGTTTCATCTTCTTTCGAGTATAAATCTGATTCTATATTTAATGATTTTTAATCTTTGTAGACCATGGTTCAGATGGTGGTGGCCTTGACCTTGGTATCATACATGTTGGTGAAGAAAAGAAATGTACTTGTGCTTTGAAAAACAGAGGGAAATATGAAGTTGGATATAAGTAAGTGGCATTAACCATGTATAATTACGATACCTACACCAAACTGTTAACTGGCATAGAATCTACCACTGTAATGAGTGTGATACAAGATTTATCCACTGGAGACAGTAAAATTTTCAAATTTAAAACATGAGGCTCGTCACAATAGGAAATTCAGATGAAAGCAAGAAAATTTAATGTCATAATAGAACTTTTAGCAATGAAGAATTTGAGATCAAACAAACTACACGTTGATAAAATAAAGATAATCAGCATGTCAGGAAAAGGATAAATCGTATAAGAATAAGAGAAGGAAATATAGTTACCTGGACTTCTTTTGCTTTTGCACTTAAAAAGAAACAACTCTTGCAGTTATTCTTTGAGGTGTCCATATTTGACCTATTGCATTGCACAATTTCTGCTCTACTCTCCTTTTTAGTCACAGTCCAACTTTCTACCCTTTCATTACACACTATCTGTACTACATGGAAATCATTAAATGCAATATACTATGCTTGTTTTATATAATTACATATGGAAGTTGTTATTTTTGTTGTCAGAATTCTAGTATTGTGAAAAAACTAACCAAACAAAACTAAACAAAAACAAAAGAAGACACCTGTAGATTTGCAGAAGTTAATTATTAATAGATATGACATTTCATTCATATTTTATATTTTTTAGTTTCATCAAGAAGGACTGTGACCCAGCCAATCCTAACGCTGCCTCTCTGTTTACCATTACACCAGATCATGGTAATCTATCGTCTGCTGATAGGCCAACACAACCTACTATCATATTCAAATCTGACAAGGAACTAGTCATCAAAGATCAACCAATCCTAAGCTGCCAGGTCATTGACTTGAAAGTTGGTGATGAGGGAGAAATAATTGGTGTTATACCAATCAAAGTATCTGCTAAGGTGTTGTTCCCTAAGTAAGTCATTTTTTTTGTACTGTGGATTCATTATTATTGTTGGATACTCATTTTCGTAGATTTCGTGGATACTTGGAACCACGAATTCCAATATCCAACTAATGACAATTTTCTGTAGGAATATATGCCGACTTTGGGAAAATGGCAGTTTTCCTCAATCCATAAACATTGGTACCCATGAAAATAAATGAATCCACAGTATTACTTTAACAAGGGTCACCCATAAACATTTTCAGTACTTTAAACATTCAGACTTAAGGTGGTACCCAACACTTTAACTAAAATTAATTTGGCTCGTTTAATTTTCATTAAATTTTGTCAAAGTATTTACTTTGACCCTTTAACAAAAATATAAAAATTTCAAAAACTTTGAACCAACCGTTTTGTCAGAAAAATTACACTGGTTATATAGCAGTTTGACAAACTACAATTTTGATTATTGAGAAGCTTAATATCCCTTTTTCCTCACAACGTGATTAAAACGTTTACATGACTTTACAGAGTTATCTCCCTGTAGTGTTAGGTACCACCTTAAGGATTAATCATTTAAATTGTGAAATTAAGGGGTCTTTCTGATATCATAGAACAAAATTGTCATTGCTGAAATACTTGTAATATAACTCCTTGGCTGAATAAATCATGCATTCGAACCAATCATATATACTGTAAATCATTTTATTTCCGCGAGCGATTTATTTTCGAGATTTTTGCGTAAAGATAAATAAAGCCAAATATAATTGTCGCAAATTTATAAGACTTGTACCTTTCCTTATTTAATTAAATCAAGAAAATAGAAAATCTCGAAATTAAATAGCCGCGAAGTGGACTAGAAAGGATAAAACGCGAAATAAAGTATCCGTGAAAATAAATAGAGAATATCATATGGCTTTTTCAATATCGCATCTGTATCAACCCTAGACACCAATATAATCCCAAGAGCTCTGCTCAAGGGATTATATTGATTGAGGGTTGATATGGTGTGTGATATTGAAAAAGCCATATCATATACACTTTATTATATACATATACCTCAAGTAGATGTTTTTTATGTGACATGACGTCATACAAATAAGGAGGTTTCAAACAACGTCATACAGATTAGGGATTTGAAAACCTTTGCAACAGTGACTGCAATCGATGACGTGACGTCATACAGATTAAAGGTGTGATAAAGCTTTTGCAACCGTGCTGATATCGATATCATCACGGATGGCTGATACAGCAAGCTTGCCAATGATTGTATTACACATACAATTTATCTGTATTTACTACTAAGTATATGATAAGTTGGTTTACAGTATGTTGTTTATTTTTATATTTAAAATTCAAAAGCAGTGAAATTAATTTCAAGGATTACAACATAAAAAGTTCTTGAATATGCAGCTTAAAAAAAAATCAGAAGTATCTATCAGTTTTGTTTTGAGATGAGACTTGAAAAATGAGACATTTTGTTTCAGTTTTGTGTTAAATGTTTGTTTTTATTTTACAACATGAGAAAGTACTTTACAATAAACATTGATTAGAATATCACTATTATATTTAAGATACGAGATACAGCCAGCTAATGATATTAACTTTGGTTCATTACTCATCAATAACAAGAAAGAAGGTCAGAGTAGATTTGAAATTCACAATCGTGGAGAGTTTGATTTCAAGTTCATCATATCTAAGATGCAAAAAGAAGACAAACAAGCAGGAGGTCGTGGAAATCGTCCGTAAGTATAAGAAATTACATTGTATATTGCACTACAATATATACAGGGATCACGGCTTCTGCTTCTGTTTTCACCTTTCACTGGTCCCACCAATGTAGAACAGGGAAACAGTTTAATCAATTTACAACATTAATGTCACATGGTATATTATTATTTTTTAAATTGTGATTGGGTTTTTCCTATTTGGATTTGGTAACATAAACACAAGTACTAACTATTCTCTATATTCTCAAATTTATACTATCAAAATTTGGAAAAACTTAGCTTTTAAAAATACAGACCAAAATTAACTCACAAAAATAATTCCTTAAAAAAACTTTTCATTTCTAAGTATCTACCTTTCTATATCGGGCAACTTCCTTAAAAAAAAAATAATACAATACTTATTTCAATGTAAAAGAATACTTACTTCTTAGCCAAATACCAGAGCTTGAAACCAAGCAAAGAAAAGAAGATAAGAACTATAGGTATAAGTACTGAACCAATTTCTATGTTAGTTATATTTAATTGTTCTAGATCTGGGGTCCTATGCAGTTTCTTGTAGCTTCCTTATTTTCTTTTTTAAGTTTTAATTGGTCACTTTTTAAATAGAGCATAGTAATTTGCATGTGTATCCCCAGTGCATGTGACTTTTCAGTTTTTTGTTGATCTTAAAATTTAGTTTTATTTGGCACTGTTGTAAGAGTAAATGCATGTTCATCAACTTTTTCTTTGATACCCTTGTCACCACAAACATAAACAAATTTGTGTATACATCTTACTCAGCCCTGTGAAGGACAGCAAACGAAGCAAATCCCGTGATGGATCAAGTTCTGGAAGATCTGTAGCTAAGCCTAAGAAAACAGATTCCGTCAGGTTAGTTGTTGAGCCCACCCTGTCACTTCTGTTTCACTAACAATCTGATGTGTGGATGCTAAATATAGTACACTGTAAAGCAGGTTTTTTGGCAAACATGAAATCTGAAACTTATCCATTTTGGAGTGCAAATTTGATAATTTTAACCATTGAAATTATAAATTCTTTGATTTTTAGTATTGTATAACAAATTAACAATTAAATTAACAGATTTTACATTTGTCAAAAAACCTGCTGAACAATTCTGCATGCTCTCTTATGCCTTAATCAGTATGTAACTACTAGTATTTGGGATTTCAAATATAAATTGTTTATTACTAATACCTGTTATACATATAAACAATTCTCAGTTCATAAATGATGTTTTGAATTTGATAATGTAAGGATATGATTCAATATTTTGAGAAATAATTTTGACTTCTTCTGTTAATTATTTTTTATTCAACTTTATGAATTTGACGTTTACTTGTGGAAAAATTGAAATGTAATTTGTATCTCTCTACTTTATATATTTTTGCAGTTTGCATGCAATTTCAATAATGAAAATATATCAAAATTATGTTGTTTTCTGTGCATGATAGCAACAGTTTCAGATTTGCATGGATTATGTTCATATTGTTTGTTTCCAGTATGACAGTACTTTGCTTAAGATATTCTTGTCTAAAACCAAAAGAAAAATAATATGGTTATATGCAATGATATTTTGAATAGTAAAACAAGATACAATTTGTCTTCTATTCCCAAAAAAACATTTTTTAGAAGAAAAAGTTATATTTGCCTTATTCGTTTCACTTTGCACATCTCACTATATTAATATTAATTCACTGTAAAAAAAGTCTTTGATATAAAGCTTCCAATAAATTTTCTAACCGAATTTATGAATATCTTAACATTTTCATAAACATTGATGGCATTGATTCCATATATGAATTATGTGACTTAAATTATGTCCTCCGTTTTCTATTGTTGATATAATCAATACAATCAAGTTTCTGATGACACAAGGTCCTAAGTATTCTAATGTATGTATGATTAAAACAGTTAAGTCCTCTGTATTCTATTATTTGAACAATAGTTTTAAAGTCCTCAGTATTCCATACAAATTTTATTGAAATAGTGTCCTCAGTATTCTAATCCATGTATGATTGAAACACTCAAATCCTCGGTAATGCATGTATAATTAAAACATTCAAGTCTCCTGTGTCAAGATTCGACCCAACAAGGTCAACTCCAGCCTGTGACCTTCTTTTTTGCAGACATCTTTGCGACCTGACATCTTATTTAAGATTACCTGTGACTTGTGACATTTAAAAGTTTTGAAGCTTAATTCAAAGTGCGTAAAAATGACAGTTGACCAAAGACGACTGTAACCTAAATGTTCTAAAAATGACAGTTGACCAAAGACGACTGTAACCTAAATGTTCTAAAAATGACAGTTGACCAAAGACGACTGTAACCTAAATGTTCTAAAAATGACAGTTGACCAAAGACGACTGTAACCTAAATGTTCTAAAAATGACAGTTGACCAAAGACGACTGTAACCTAAATGTTCTAAAAATGACAGTTGACCAAAGACGACTGTAACCTAAATGTTCTAAAAATGACAGTTGACCAAAGACGACTGTAACCTAAATGTTCTAAAAATGACAGTTGACCAAAGACGACTGTAACCTAAATGTTCTAAAAATGACAGTTGACCAAAGACGACTGTAACCTAAATGTTCTAAAAATGACAGTTGACCAAAGACGACTGTAACCTAAATGTTCTAAAAATGACAGTTGACCAAAGACGACTGTAACCTAAATGTTCTAAAAATGACAGTTGACCAAAGACGACTGTAACCTAAATGTTCTAAAAATGACAGTTGACCAAAGACGACTGTAACCTAAATGTTCTAAAAATGACAGTTGACCAAAGACGACTGTAACCTAAATGTTCTAAAAATGACAGTTGACCAAAGACGACTGTAACCTAAATGTTCTAAAAATGACAGTTGACCAAAGACGACTGTAACCTAAATGTTCTAAAAATGACAGTTGACCAAAGACGACTGTAACCTAAATGTTCTAAAAATGACAGTTGACCAAAGACGACTGTAACCTAAATGTTCTAAAAATGGCAGTTGACCAAAGACGACTGTAACCTAAATGTTCTAAAAATGACAGTTGACCAAAGACGACTGTAACCTAAATGTTCTAAAAATGGCAGTTGACCAAAGACGACTGTAACCTAAATGTTCTAAAAATGGCAGTTGACCAAAGACGACTGTAACCTAAATGTTCTAAAAATGACAGTTGACCAAAGACGACTGTAACCTAAATGTTCTAAAAATGACAGTTGACCAAAGACGACTGTAACCTAAATGTTCTAAAAATGACAGTTGACCAAAGACGACTGTAACCTAAATGTTCTAAAAATGACAGTTGACCAAAGACGACTGTAACCTAAATGTTCTAAAAATGGCAGTTGACCAAAGACGACTGTAACCTAAATGTTCTAAAAATGACAGTTGACCAAAGACGACTGTAACCTAAATGTTCTAAAAATGACAGTTGACCAAAGACGACTGTAACCTAAATGTTCTAAAAATGGCAGTTGACCAAAGACGACTGTAACCTAAATGTTCTAAAAATGGCAGTTGACCAAAGACGACTGTAACCTAAATGTTCTAAAAATGACAGTTGACCAAAGACGACTGTAACCTAAATGTTCTAAAAATGACAGTTGACCAAAGACGACTGTAACCTAAATGTTCTAAAAATGACAGTTGACCAAAGACGACTGTAACCTAAATGTTCTAAAAATGACAGTTGACCAAAGACGACTGTAACCTAAATGTTCTAAAAATGACAGTTGACCAAAGACGACTGTAACCTAAATGTTCTAAAAATGACAGTTGACCAAAGACGACTGTAACCTAAATGTTCTAAAAATGACAGTTGACCAAAGACGACTGTAACCTAAATGTTCTAAAAATGACAGTTGACCAAAGACGACTGTAACCTAAATGTTCTAAAAATGGCAGTTGACCAAAGACGACTGTAACCTAAATGTTCTAAAAATGACAGTTGACCAAAGACGACTGTAACCTAAATGTTCTAAAAATGACAGTTGACCAAAGACGACTGTAACCTAAATGTTCTAAAAATGACAGTTGACCAAAGATGACTGTAACCTAAATGTTCTAAAAATGACAGTTGACCAAAGACGACTGTAACCTAAATGTTCTGACTGTGCAAGGGCTGTATAGCCAGGTCATTAAAAACTTTCATTTGTTGTTGTAACCTAAAGGGAGTATCCTACTGGACCCCCCACAGTAAAATAGACTTCAGTATTTCCATGTTTTTGATTATATTATAAAGCATGGTTATACATTTCAGCATGTTAGAATGTACTTGAAAAGTGAAGAAATAATGTTACTAATAATCAGTTAGAGAATTAGATTATGTTATAATTTACTTCACTTTTATTCATCTAGAAAATATGTCCCTAGTGTGTTGGCAAAATACGATTTTGAAATTCTTATCAAATTTTAACTTATAAGCATGCACGGAAATAAGAGATTAGAGTACATATGTCTGTATAATTTCTAGTGTTTTTACCAAATATTTGTGCTTAGAAAATTGTGAAACTGAAGATTTGACTGTTCTTTCATGATTCCTGAACTTTAATTTTGATTTCAATCTACTGATATTTGAAGGCTATAATCAAAGCTGTCTTAAAAACAAGTCCTATTACACACATTTTTAACCATTTTTTTAACCTTACTGGAAGCAATGATCTTCATTCATTTGTTTGAGTTGACTAATATTCATTCTGTAGCTAACATATATACTAACTATAGTTCCTAGTGCAGACATGTCAATCTTATTAGAAAGCAGACACATTTATCAATTTTGCCTCAGATTTTTTTAATAATCCTAAAATGGGGAAGGGGTTATAGAAAAAAAGAGTCATTGTTGATTAAACAACATAAATGTTGAGATTATGGGAACATGTTTGTTTCAAACTTGTTCAAAACTTGTCATTATAAGGAATTTTTATTTTTTAAGATTGGCATGTGGTTTGTTTGATTGCAGTGATTTCTATAACCATATATCACTATTACCTATATTTCTCTCTAGCGACTACAATGCTAGTCAAGTTATGCTGGCTGCAGGAATTTCACGAGCTCAAATGTCCTCGGTTCCACCTAATGCTAAACGTGGCAGGTATATGCATTCACTTTATGAGTTATTCTTGTTATCTTTCCCTTAATATGTTTGATAAACAAGGATTCTTTGGTGTGGTTTTTCTAACTTTTGTAAAAAAAAAAGTCTAATGTGCATGGTTTAAAAGCTAAGTACAGCATTTATTACTAAATTTCAGACTTTCAACCAATTCATTTAAACTTTGATGGATAGTTGTCTCTTTGGCAATCATACCACATCTCATTGATTTTATATCTATAATTTGTTTCATTCAACATTTGTTTAACTTGACATACTTTTCAATAATAAAACCTGTTTAAATAGAAGTACAGTAAAAATTGTTTTTACATTCTTGGTTGTCTTTTAGCAAGAATAACTCATAACTTTTTCACTTATTAATGCTTTTCTTTTTCTAACAAATCACTAACCAATTTCTAGCATGCAATATTTTGGATATGGTTCTATGCTATTTATATCACCAGCATTGCTTATTGAGTGAACTATTTGTTCATTGTGTATGTATCTGATATAAGTTATTTGTAATCCAAAGAAAAAAGAGTGTTATGAAAATACCAAAGATCAATATAAGTACTTGAAATGAAGTATTTGCACATTTTTGTGCACATTAGTAATAAGTCATTTTTGTTTACTTGTTTGATAATATAACATCAGATTCACTTGATTGATATTTAAAGAACACAAAACACAAGAATTGGTATGTCTGACTAACTCACAGAGCACTTATAGAGCACAATAGTCATTAGAAAACAAAATATTTAGGATACAGTCTGTTTTAAAGTCTTAATTTTCATGAGCATGCCCAATTGACAATAAGTACCATAGCAGGTTACTGGTTTGTCTCCACAAATGCATGCTGCTGACAATCAGTACTAATTTCTGTGACTTTAAGATGAAGAACAGCAATAAAAATGCTGTTCCTTTGCTACAGATTTTTTCAATCACATGCATGTAAGGAATTTTAAAAATTACATAAGCTCTCAGTGCTACCACATGCTATTAATTAATGATAGCAGGTACAAAATCTAGGAGACATTCAAGCAGGAAATCACATCAAAACTAAAAAAAAAAAAATGAAATTTATCCCAGAGGTAAGCAAAATCATTTTCATTTGAAATTATATCGATGAAAAAGATGAAATTGTGAAAATTTCCTATATTATAACAAAAGAATTCATGACAGCTCTAATATCTTTTATTTTCATACAGAGCTGAAGGTGGTGCTGCTAGACAACAGTTTGGAATGTTTATTGTCTCCCCTACCAGTGGAACTGTCATTGTAGGTGGCTCTATAACTATCAATGTAGATTGTATCACAGAACAAGAGGGAAAAGGAGATGAGGTGAGTTGTTTCCCAGTTGTTTTGAATATCCAGCATTCTTCATGCTTAAACGTAGAATTAAATAAAATTGGTGAAAATGCTCTCTAATAATTTAGATCTATCCTTTATCATTGAATATAATACCCTGGTATAAATAAGAAACACCCAATCGGGGTTAAATCCACTTGGTTGTTTCTAAAATGTATAGTAATTAATTATTTCCTGCTATTAGAATAACTATTAATCATTTAAATTTGTTTATGATATGAACAATTTGCTATTGTAACATTTTTATGTAAATAAGGATTTGTTCAAATATGTAGCAATATTAACATTTTAATATCTACTTACAATAATGGTATGGCATATCTGTTTTAGGAAATATGTATTGATGTAGTTGACCGCGATCCTAATGACCATCCAGGTGGTATACCCTACAGACTGTTAGCTGAAGTGTGTATTCCTTCTATAAGTACCATAGAACAGAGGTTTATTGGTTCTATCTTTGAGGAACATAGAATTGTCAAAAATCTCAGCATTTGGCAGCATAGTAATCAGGTAAATAAAAAAGAAAATATTAACAGGAAAGGGTCAAAGAACAACATCCCAACCAAAGAGCAGAAGAAAAAAATTGTGAACTAGTTGATAGAAAATGGATGTCACCCTAAACTCTGAAAAATAAATTGATTTGAAATTCATTTGGTAGGGTTTATTCCTAAAATTAAGAAGAAAATATCTGTAATGGTTGTGCATAGATATCCTACTCTCTTCAGTTTTTATGCCCCACCTATGATAGTCCTTCCGTACGTCCATCCGTCCTTCCATCTGTTCGTCCGTCTGTCCCGCTTCAGGTTAAAGTTTTTGGTCAAGATAGGTTTTGATGAAGTTGAAGTCCGATCAACTTGAAACTTAGTATACATGTTCTCTTATGATATGATCTTTCTAATTTAAATGCCAAATTAGAATTTTGACTCCTGTTTCATCATCCACTGAACATAGAAAATGATAGTGGGAGTGGGGCATCCCTGTACTGTGGACACATTCTTGTTATAGGGTATTTTAGAATTTAGTTTTAATTAATGCCTGTGGCAAGCTAGTTAGTTAACTTATTATTGCATTCAGTAATTTAAATTTAGTGAATGTAAATGAAAGAAGATGTAAGGTAAACATCAATGAGATAGCAGCCTAACAAAATGCTAACTTCAACAGACATGTAGAACCATATGACAAGTTCTAAATCGCCAAGGGTCTAGGCAAGGTGTAAATGCTACTATAATTTTCTTAGCAAGTCCTATTAATTTTCCCATGAAGACTTGATCAACTTTTTGTTGTTCTGATACAGATTGATACAAATAAACAAGGAAACGTAGTTAAATTAATTTTCTTGACTTTTTATCACAGGGAGATCTCTACACTGATGGTGGAGTTTATGCGGAGGATGAGAATAAATTTATATTTAACAATGTTATCATTGGACGTAAGGCTAAGGCTAGGTTCAAGATCTGTAACACAAACAAAGTAATGTGTGATGTTGTATTCTCTGTAAAACCAACCAATGTTAAAAGAGCTGGACAGAATCAAGATATATTTGAAGTAGACCCACCCAGGGCACAGATATCACACCACAGCCATGTGTATGCAACGGTGACATTCACACCACCCTCTATGCAGGTAAGATTTGTTACATCTGATCTGATTCACAATATCCCACCTGAAAATTGAGGGTATAGCATGTATACCGAAAAAAAATTCCCTGAATGAGATGCATTTCAAACCTCCATTAATTAGGTTTTTTGCAGTTGAATGATAAACTTTATAAAGAAGCTTGATTTGAACTTTTTATCCTTACATGTAAGAAAAGTTTCTTTTCTGAATTTTCGTCAGACAACTTAAGGTATATTTTAATATGTTTTGAAAAGTTTGGTATACATATACTTTTTTTTATGCACTTTTTATGATTAAGCTTCTGTATGATATTGTTAATTATGTATTTTTTTTATAACAATATATAGATTTTGTCTAGAAAATAAATGAATTTTCTTTCTTTATAGAATTTCACTGCACAATTTGAGGCTGCTTTAGAAGGTCAGACCAAGGGTAAATCATTGATATTTGAAGTAGCTGGTGATGGAAACCTCCCAAGGATCACTGTACAGAAACCCACAATGAGGAACAAGATGGGTCAGACAATATTATTGTTTAAGAAGAATTTAGTAGGAAGAACACAAATACTGCCATTTACATTGATCAACGATGGAACACTGCCAAGTAAAGTAAGTCAAATTAACACTTAATGTTGAACCTCACAATTAATTAACAAATCACAATAGCTGTTTGATTCAAACATGTTTGAATATGACCCACAAAGATCAAACACATTGAATAGAAAATGGGAAAACAACATGAATCTTATGAAGTCTTCTTATAATACTATTTGGTACTTGTTTTTCAGGTTGATTTAGATTTGATGGATCCTGATAATGTGTTCAAGATAAGACCTGGCACTGATACCAATGCTGTCATGGAAAATGATTACGAAGACACAAAGAGACCCCACACAGCCTCTGTATCAGTAGGGGTAGGTGAGGTGGCTAACTTTAATGTCATCTTCAAACCATCATCAGTTCAGAGGTCACAGGCGCATATCAAACTGACTGTGATTGATAATCAGTATGAAGACTCCATCATTCAAATGGTCGGCGAAGGTTATGAAGATGAGATAACTCTGGACAATATTCATAGTGTCAGTCAGCCGTTTGAGCCAGAAGTTGCTCCTGGCGAGGATAGTGCATTGCCAGATGATGATATTGCAGGTAAATATAAAATAGAAGATGTCTGTTTATAATACTAATTTGCACAGCATATAAAATAGACTTGCTGTTTACAAGTATTTGCTTATAGATTAAAATTTAATTAAGAGATTCTTCATCCTGGAAAAATAATACCTGCATTTATTTTGTCATTATATTGATGACTGACCAAAAATGGGATCAATAATTTCATAAGAAGAAATGCAATAAAAAATTATTTAAAAAACAAACATGTTTTAATAGTGAAACCATGGTCATCAATTTACATTTTATTCATCATTTAAAAACTGCATTGATTTAAAGTATTTGTTAAAGATACATCCTTTAAATGTAATTTATGTCATATTTTTTCAGCTGCCAAACCAAATCTGATAAACTTTGGTGATATTTATGTGAATGAATCCTGTACTTTGTCATTCTCAATGACCAACAACTCCAAGACTGATGTCTACCGTCTCCAGTGGCCAGAAAATGCCAATCTAAAGTTCACACCTACATTGGGTCATCTTCATCCAAATAGTAGTAAAGATGTGACTGTCTCATTCAAGTCAGATGCTGCCAAAACCCTCACAGAACAGGCTGTCAACTGTAAAGTCACAAAGATCAAATATGATAAACCAATTGATCAGGTGAGATTCAAAAGCTTTGCAGTTTTTGGTCTGGTTTGTGTTACTCAGACTTCAGGATTTTTGCCATGGCATTATCAACATCTATTCAACTTATGAGCTTTGAATGTGCCTTGGTATCTTCTCTTCTTTGTTGTTTAATGATGGGGTTAGTCATGATCAGTATAACTGTGTTGATTGATAAAATCTAGGTTTAACATTTTATTTTAACTTTATACATTTTATGCTGTGTTATAATGATGATTCATGTTAATATCTTCCTAAAATTTTGGCATATCAATGATAATGATGATTATATAACCCTTCAGTGCTGTAACTAATTGACTGAATATTGTTTTCACAGATTGCAGCTTGGGATGACAGGATTAAAACTGTCAAATGGGTTGATCTCCCATCATCTCCACAACCCTCAGAAAGGTAGGATATTAACAAAACCACACACTTAAAATGTTTGGCACTCAGTGTATATTTCGCTCCTGAGATGAGCATTTGTGGAACCGCATCAGATAATTTATTGGAAACAGATCATAAATCTGATTGACTTATTTTTCTTCATTTAAAATTTTGTTTGAAGTATCTTCAGTGAAATGTGGAATCCTTAAGCTTATAACAATACATTATTTAATTAGTCAATTCATTTAGTATAAGTGATTTGAACATTCATTGATCATAAATTAAGTTGTCAAAGTTACATATGCTTTTTATTTGAATTTTATCTTTCTTCTGCCACCAATATTAAAAAAACTAGCCACCATGTATATAACCAAGTTCGCTAAAAGTGGAATTTTAATAAGTTTATCATACCAATTTCATTGTATACACCACACATTTTTGGGAATAACCATTGGCTATTCAGGAGACCAACAATCCTGGAATCCAATATATATGTTAAAACAAAGCAAGGCCAAAACTTATCCAAACTGAATATAAATGGACCTGCAAGTTCTTTCTACTTTAATATCATTCTCTAATTTTCTTATTATTTTTAAAAAAGTGAACTAAAACACATCTTACGTATTTATCTTTTTTTTCAGTGGATCAAAGGCTCCTTTGAGCTCAAGAGGTGCTAAGAAGAAGGTTGTAGAAACAGAACCTGAGCCCACATTTACAGATTTCCCTGATACAAGTAGAAATGTAGAACTGCTTGTTTCTGCCAATGCTGATTTCAGTAAATTTGGATGCAAGACTGAGAGTGTTCACTTCAAGGATACTCTTATGTTCCAGACAAGAGTGTTTGAGTGAGTATAATTTTATTTAAATATGAAAATAATGTACAGGGAAAATGTTAACTATCATTTATTCTTTGGAACATGTATTAAATGTGTTTTTTTTTTTTTTTTTGACTGAATCATTCAACAATGGTTAAAAATATTTCATGTCTGTAATGGTGCATTTTTACACGAATTATCAAAAAGCAGTTTCTATAATTTACAAGTTTTCACTAAAACTACTGATTATTTTCTGTGAAAAAAAATGGGGTTGAGGAGATATCAAATATTTGCTGACAACTGGAGTCATAAATTTACATTTAAACAATTCTTAAAAAATAATCAATTTTTATTTCAGATTTAATCTAAGTAACAAAGGCAGTATAAAGATGGACTACAACTGGCAAGTGTTAATGGAAAACATGGCCCCATCATTAACGAGAGCTGTCACGTTCATGTCTGAAGGAGAACGACCAGAATCTCGTATTGATGCTGTAGATGCCAGTTATATCCCCTTTAGTGTTGAACCTGAGTTTGGTACCATAGCTGCTGGAAAGAAACAGAGATTTACAGTCAAGTTCTCTCCCCTTGATGTCAATACATATGAAGGACGACTTATCTGCACGTGAGTTGGATAATCAAAAAAATATTTTATGAATGACATTGAACCAGCATCTGGTAAATCCCCAGTAGAATCCCTAAAATGGATGCCTTGGGTATTCAGGGTTGTGTAACCATGAAAACATAAAATGAGGAAAAATAGATTTGTTGATGCCATGCTATGGTAGTTTTTTTTGTGTGTTTTTTTTTCATATATGTTGTTAGCTTCAGTTGAAAAAAAAATAATATAGTAGATTTATAGGTACATGGTATTTATGGTCTAACTTTAAAAAAAAAACCAATCAAGAAACATTAATCATTATAATTTGTGTGCACTAAAATAGTTATGCTAGATAGATAATAGATAAGCCATAAAAAGAAGCTTACACACTTTGCAATGCAGGCTTGTACTAGAACCATATCAATGATTTTTTTTAGGATAAAGATATATTTGTTTATAAAATAAATATATCAACCATCTGCTTAAAACAGTAGACACTCAATCTCTATGTAAACAAAGCTGTAATATGATTCATGATTATACATGCATATTTACATTTCAGAATACCAAACTTAGAGAAGGATATCCAAGGACCTGTTGTCGGTTTGAAGGGAAAGAGTCTGATGCCATATTGTCACTTTGAACTTCAAGATTCAGATTACATTACTGGAGCCAGACGGGACCCTGAATTACCTGGACCAGGAGATTCAACAAGGGGAACAACTCTTGATCCCAACACTCGTGTCATTGAGTTTAGTTGTGTTGGTGTTGGTGTAAAGAAAACTTTGTAAGTGTATTATTGTGTTTTGTTTGTATTAGCTTTTATGCACAAAAAAAAACAAACTAAATTTTATAAATTTTCTGGATTTGTCTTCATTGGATATGCTTGGAAGACAAAATATTAAATGACTATAAGGGATGAAAGTCTGCACAAAATATAATAATCTTTAAACTTACATGAAAGGAATAATACCATTTTTTTTTTAATGTTTCTGACAGATGCTCCTTAATGGATAATCATCAGAAGCTTTAAATGCCAAAATCGTAAAGTAATGAGATTCATCAACTACATCTTATAATAGAATGTTATACATTTATTGTGAAAATATAGATTTATATGATACATCAGCATTATTCATAATTTAGTTTTATGTAAATCCACTAATTGATTGTTTTATTTATAGAACATTTGGCGTAGTTAACCCTACAAACAAGGGGTACAGTTTTGAATGGATCTGTGAAGATAGAAATGATGACACAACAAAGGTATCACCATTCAAATGTGTCACCATGGAAGGTCTCATCAAAAGTGGAAAGAGATTCCCCGTAAGTTTTATAAAACATTTAAATAACACTATTTCCTTTGCATATTTATTTCTAGTAACAATAACGTTCAACAGTTGTTCAGGGAATTATGGTATATTTTACAAAATGAGCAAAAACTATACATATATGAAATTTTATTAATACAGACTCTGCAAAATAAACTGCTTAAAAAGAAGCAGGTTTATGAACTAGAAATGGACAGTCAAAAAATAAAATTTATTAGATATTTTTAGTTTATAACAATAATAAGTGTAATGTGCAATTATGCAGATAACTGAGGATTCAATATGATTCATGAGGTACTATATTTTGTAGTATTGATAGATTTTTCAAATAATTAAAGTGTTAAACAAAATGCACATTTCCTCAAGGCTTACCCAGTATATGCAGAATTTTTCATTACCACAAAATTATGTTTCCCCAAAAAAAATGCAATTTTTGCTCAATCAATGAAAATAAATACAGAAGAAAATATTTAATTCACAGTATTTTCAGCTACCCTGATGTTTTTTGAATGACCTTTAACCTGATTCATGTCTTCTGCAGGTTACATTTGAGTTTACATCTATGGAACTGGACACAGTTGAGTCATTCTGGAGATTTGTTATTCCTGACCAGAATATTTCTGTACCATTTTTGTTGGTCGGTAAAGCTAGAGAACCAGATATTGCCATGGACAGGTCTCACATGAACTTCAAGGCATTGCTGATAGGTATGATTAAGTTACTATATATTCGTTTCCATTGGCAATAAGAAATTTTAAGTTTTAGGAGACTGTTAAATAATAAAATTTAGGCATTGTATAAAACAGACTTAAAAATGCTGAAAAAAACAAAAATATATCATAAAGTAAGTACAAAGAAATGAATCTTATTTGATGTTGTTGAAAATTTGAATTAACTTGAAATATTCATAGGCAGTGAGATTAGAACCATAATTTCCTATTCTGTAAATTCAGAAATCATTGCATTAATTATAATGGCCGGAGAACACAGTTATTTTGTAGTGCATTTCTTTTAGACAATAAATTCAAATAAAATAGCGCCTGCTCTTTCTCGAAAAGATTTTTACAGTGTAGTGTACTACTAGTGGGACAAATAATATCAAAATTATAGAAACTTCTACCAGCTCTAACTCAAAGAATTGGCTATTCTGTGTTAAGGGGGTGTAAAATTCAGTTTGACAGATTCATACGTAATAAAATTTGACCTTTTTTAACTGGACCAAATCACTACTTAACATAAAGATTCAGCACCCAAATTTTTTTTAACATGTAATTTCATTCCCCTACTCTGACACTATTTCAGACATTAAATATCAAAAAATAAAGTGTATCCAATAAAAAATGCAAGTTATACACTGTTCACGCTAGGTACTATATTCCTAGACAACGAAAACCAAAGGACAATAACTATGTCCTTGGACCTAATGCTTGTTACAAAAACTTGGGATGAGTTTTTCAAATGCTGCATCAAAGAAATAAAACTCAAAATTGACAATGCATTTTTTTATTTATTCAAAAAAAATATCCTGTCACAATTTTTGCAATTAAAAATCCTCATAAAAATTTCAGAATATACAGTGATCTAATGCTTCAAAGATTCCTGAAAGCTTTTCATTGAATATTATACCAATATGTTATTTTGTAGGACATGCAGCAACAGAAAGTGTTTACATCATCAACAACGAAGATGAGGCTTTCTCCTATGTGATGGAACAAGATTCCTGTCACTCAGCTGGTTTCTCCGCCCACATTCAGGTGGAACCAATGACTGGAATTATTCCACCTAAATCAAGGTATCATTAGTGTTACATGATAATTTTACCTCTTTTTTTACACCAACAAAAAATATTGTAATGGGAGATAACTCTGGTCATATTCGTCAGTTGAAAAAAATAGATGAAGGCAAACATTCCTTAAATTTCAAAAAGTGCTATAGTTTTAAACATTTTATTATTCACAAACTAAACAAACGGGGAACACACAAATTTTAAAATAATGCTATGTCACTATCCATTGATCATTGATATTGATTAAAATTGAAAGTCAATCAAAAATTTTATTTATTTTTAACAAATTTTTGAAAAGACATGTATTTTTACTAATTTCAGGGCACCAATACAGTTGTATTTTGCCCCAAATTCTGACAAGGAAGTAAATTTCAACATTATATGCAAAGTTAAGAGGAAGGTTACACCAGTTACTCTGAATGTAAAGGCTGAAGGGTATTCTATGAATTCTACGTTACTGTGTGAGGATTCACAAGGGAGAGTCGAAGAACTTATATGCAATGGCATGAATATAATCCGTTTTGGAGAGGTAAGCATTACTAGAACTCATAATTTAATACATATATACATGTACAACATTTCTGACTAAACTACAATTCAACCTTAATTTTCCACCATTAACCTATTGCATTAGAAATACTATTTCTTTTGATCTATGGGATCTTAAATATGCACATAGGACAGAAAAAAAAAATTTTAAAAGGTATTATCCCCGGCTTAGTATATTTGTATGATTTTGATTGGTTAAAGCACGTCGTTACCTACGCCCCTGGTTGTTGCTTACCCATATCCCCGATTGTTTCCCATTACATTGGGGAAATTCACTCGAGTTTCCTTAGTTCCATGGTTGTTCCCTATGAAATAACAAATTCTGTAGATTATCCATGATGTCTGTATAATTAGATACTTAATCCACTAATGATTTTACCTTATTATGTCGATTATTTCCACTCATTTTAGTAAATGCATCACTATTCTGCCACATTGTCAATGAATGGGACTACTGACCTAGCTATGCAAATGACCCACGTTGACGTTACATCGTCTATGATGTAACTCTCACAACTTTGAGTGCCAAATTTCGACCCATTTCACTTTCTCTGTCTTTAGATTAAAAACGTCATATA